>VZRU01015233.1:5289-103680 GCA_013398155.1 Pedionomus torquatus
AGGAGGGAGGGAGGTAGGGAGGGAGGGGGGGTGGCTTTCTTGGCGAGCTGCTTTGAAAAGTTAGTGCTCACAAGGGCTTCCTGCTTCCTTCCTGCTTCCCCGAATGACTAACACCAAATGGGTTCTTCTGCGATTCATCATTTTTCAGGACAAGCAAGCAAAGACGACCAGCTTTGCTCACACACACACACATAAAGCAGAGTCAGGCAGAAAACTTGTTCCAGATTTTTCCTCGAGCGAGGCCCGAGCCAGGGCTNTATGGTCTGCGGATAATTTTAGCCAGTTTCCTCTTTGTGGATTATTAATCTGCTTTCCTCGTAGAACCTCCAGCGCTGCCTCCGTCCCTACTGTTCTGCTGAAGTCAACAGATGGCCTCCCCGCCACTTCCCCTCGTTTCGCTGCGGGTTTGNGGACTGGCTGAGAACAGCTTTGGTCACAGGCAAACCCAAACCAGAACTGGAGCCAAAACCAAAACCCGGCTCAAGCTCTGATTTTGCTGGGGGTGTTCTCACTTGTTCATGGGTTGGCTCTTATAATTACAAATGGTTTGGAGGGAGAAGNTGTCAGGCCACTTCTGAAATTAATAGTGTTTTCTGGCCGGCTGCCACAGGCCATTACCACAAAGGGGAAGTAACACATCTGAATAGCAGGAAGCCGGGCAGGGTCACAGCGGGAACTCAACCTGTTGAGCGCCTTCGGGCCTCTCCCGTTCAGCAAGTGTTAGGGTTCCTCCTCCCTCCAGCCTCCCTGCCTTTTTAAAAANCCCCACAGTAACTCTGCCCCAGCAAAGCGGAGGGAATGGCTCATGCTTACACTAGCACTTGCCAGCTTTTCTGAGGCTGGGCTCTGCTTGCTCCTGCAGTTTCCCCCCACCCCCAAGCACTTGTTTCAAAATAACTTGCTTCCTCTCTTCCCTCCCTGGTTTCAGCCCTTGCTGGGATGGGGCAGAGGTCTTGAGCTTCTGGGGGGGTTTGGCAGCTATTGCAGTTCCTCAGCTGGTAAAGTAATTTGTAAAGGGAAGAATAAATCCTTTGTGCCTGTAGGGACAGGCCCGATGTCTGTAGGGGAAAGTAGGGTAATAACCCCCCTTTGCAGCTAAAAAAGCCACAACGTGCCTTATGTTATAAAGTAGGAGAGTGAGGTACTGAATTCCTTCAGAAGCTATGGAGATATGTGGGAAAACTATACCCATAGGAGTGATCAGATCTTTCTTACGTGACCCATCTCTGCCTTTAACACAAAGGGTGAGATTGTGTCCCATGGCATCCGTATCCCTTTGCGCTGGTAGGGCCAGGGTTCCCCTCAGCATCTGAGTGCACATGAGCACTTTGCTTTCCGTTTTCTGTGTAGTTCATTTTCCTGGTTCCCTTCTTGCATTCCCCCTGTCCCACTCTCACCATTTCAAACCACTTTTCGGCCATCTCCAAAATGTATTCCAACTTTCTGGGTCTTGTTGTAGCCATAATTTTCTCTTTCCCCATTCTCTTTCTTGTCCTTCTTTTAATTCTGCTCTTCTCCCTGTGCCTTCTGTTCTTCCACAGGCCTTTTCCTAAGCTCCGTGGGCCTTTCTTCTGTTCTCTCACCCTTTCTCTTTTCCCTGTTACTCTCTCGCTGTTTGTCTCGTGTTTCCTCAGTCAACTTTGCTTTCTCCCAGCTCTAAGCCTCCCTCTTTGTTTTCACAGTGAAAAACAGGCTGAGTCTCATGGACTCGGTCAGTTGTAGTGAGCTATAGGAAAGGCGTGTGTGAGAGAAAGAAGTAAGAAAACACCATTGCTGCCCTCTTGCCGCTTCCTAGCAGACGACCTTCTTCCCCATTTCCATTCTCTGTCACTCTGTAGGTTTGGCTCCGCGTGGCTTCCCTGGGTCCTCTCTATACAGCACCCAGCACTCTGCTGCTGCTCACAGGGAAGGAAAATGTGAGGAAGCAGCCTTTCCTCAGGGCCTGTCCAGCATCACAGGCCACCGACCCCCTTCTGATGGGTGGTGAGTGGTGAGAAAAGTGGGGAGAGACTAAAAACGTGGCCACCAAAGGCAGCTCTGATAGCAAAACTGAAGGTGGGCTTAACAGCCGTGTGTCTGGAGAGCATTTCTTCAGCTTCTTGGAAAAGCTTGTTCAAAAATTTTTTCCCCGTTGTGAAGCGTGATGACACTTTATTCAGAGCTCAAGGAAAAACAATTGCATGTGAACACTTGAACAGCTTAGGCCCTCTCTCCACACTGCTATAAATCACCGAAGGCTTTGCCTGAGTGAAGATGGTGGATCAAATTGCTCAGCTGAGTTCAATGCCCCCCTAGACCTTGCCTGTGTTCGGCATTGCTCACTTACCCCAGGAACACAAGTGTGGGGCCAGAGCCCTCCACCATGCAGCAGAGCACGGGAGTGACTCTTGGGGCTCCAGCGAGATGCTGCATTCGAGGAAGGTGTTCAGGTTTGCCCCAAACACCTCATCGCCAAAGGGAAATAACGGCTACCCACAGGTATTTTCTCATGGCATGTGGTGACATTGGGGTATACAAACTCTGCCCTCTCCTTCTTCCCCACTAACAGCAAGAAACGGATGGTGCTGCATCATGCGACTCCTTCCTCCATTGCCAAATTTGAGAGATAAGCATGTGCTGTAACTCAGCAGATAGCACAGGCAGAAGCTGCTATGGGAGCCGCTCTCTTTTGAGTAAAGTGCTTGTCTCTGTAAGGAAAGGAAAAAAGCACGTTAGATGCTTTCTGTTGTTTGTTATCGTAGGGATCTGCAAGCGCTGAGGGAATTTTGGAGTGCTCGTGGCCATAGCTTTTCCTCATAAGGCAAAGATGAAGGATGTTGACTTACCACAAACACAAGGAGATGATTATCAGATGGAAAGTGGGGGTATGGAGTCTGTTTAGGAAATATTTCTTAATGACAGAAGTTGCATTCAGGACTATATTTGAGAGATGCAACGGAAAGTGCGCCCTGCTCTATTTCACAGCTGCGATCCCCAGGACGCAGGAAGCGCACAGAAATGCTGGCGCTCTCCCATCCCTAGGCTGTTCCAGAACTGCAGATACCAGCGACACAAAATGATACTACGTGGGAGGTCTGTTTACCCTAATGTGGAGACCATGGTGAAGCACTTTGCTCATTTCGCTGGAGGCACAAGTGTTTTGGAAAGTCCTGCTGCCAACATCTTCCACCTTCCCAAATGGGCAACGTCCTACCTTAACTCCAAGACTTTCATTTCAATGAACTTCTCTGTTTTTCTGTTAAAGCTGTGTTTTGGGGCATTACGGAAGTCTCTTTTCTCATCTTTTTTTCCTGAAGACCTCAACTCTGTAGGAAATAAATTCCCATCTGCAAGTGAAGCCATCTGAAAAACAGATTGATGGCTGACACTTGGTTTACTCGGGGCAAAAGTTCTTTACAGTTTAAAGGTGGCATTTTTTCGAAATGGTGTCCTTACAAAAACAGACTGGAAGCACTAGTATTTATTATTTATGAAAACACATTAACTGTTCAGTGGGTGGGTTGGACACTCAATTGATGTATATCAGTATAGCAGCCAAGACTACCAGTAGAGACTCCACCACAGACTGGTGGCCGTAATGCTCTTAAAAACCTCTTGAAGACATTATCTGCCTCTTTATAGAGACCATTATGGACATCATTGATTTTTGTAGATGCTTTTTTCTTGTGCACAGTAGTATTATAGGATTCTGAACTAGGCATAGAGCTAGAAAGTAAAAATATCTTAATGGGCTGAGAGAGAACTTTTATCTTTATTTTTTTAAAAAATTATAACTTTAGTGTCCTGCAGACCTACTGACACATAAATAAATAATGATTCAGGATCAGTGAGAATTCAGCTATTGCCTCAATTGATTAGGGTCTAAATTGCACTTTCTGTGTCAGTATTTCTTCCACATTCATTTGAGAGGTTTCTAGGCCAACCTTGCTCTCTGTGAAGAAATGTAGAGCAGCACCTCTCATCTGGGCTGAAACTCAGCTTATGCTGAAGCCCAGCACTGAGCTGATCGTTCATTTAACCGTTAGGAAATTAGTAACCCTTGGACTCTCTGCAGGATGTTTTTGGTACAAATAGAGGCAAAATGTGTCTGATTTCAGGGAATACAAAACAGGAACCACAAAGTGGTCTTTCACACATCCATTTTTTCTTTTGTTGTTGTCGTTGTTGTTGTTTGTTTTGGTTTGTTTGCTTTAAATGAAATTTTGCAGGTCACTGTATTTGAACAAAAGGTTTTTTACATTTGCAAATTACCATCAGAGGAGACAGCAATATCTATTATTAAGGTGAACCAGTGTTTCCTCTTATAAGAGGACTTTCTTTTCAGATGTTTACGACTTCGCTAGACTTTGTTTGGACTCGAATATAAATGCCTCAGGCTGATCTATAAAGATGAAAAGAAAAGAATATCCTTCTGAAAGTGGCGTCCTAAAAGACTTGGCCCTTTTTTCTAAAGAAAATGCCTTGGTTTTTGTCTGTGTAACAAAATCTGTTACTATTTCCTTGAACAGCTTCTGCACTGTGCGCCTGGAGGAAGGCAGGCGAAATCTGGCAGGGTGTGTCAGGAATGCGCCTGGCGCTGCTTCCCCGAAAAGCTCAGTTTGCCCAAGATTTGAGCAGTTGGAAGATGGTGATTTGCACACGCCAAGCAACAGCATCTTGAACTTTCTTTGTAAGTCAGCAGTGATAAAATTTAGCTGAGCCGGCTGCTGGTGTTGAGCAGGCTGTGAAAATGCCAGCTCCGCTGGGCAGGGAGGGCACAGTCTTCCCCCAGGACAGGGGGGCAGAACTCCCCAGTCACTGGGAGGGAACGTGGGGATGTTGTGTCAGTGGGGTAAAGTCCTGCAGTGAGTCTGCCCCAAAATCGGTACGTTTGATTGCACAGCTATATTGTTTCTGTACCTGAGCGGTACCAACCACAGCTCCTCAAGCGTCTCTGCTCTGTGCAGTATAAATACCCTTTACATCCCTGTTTTCCCTGGGCAAATTATGGATGAGATCAATCATCTCAGGACAGTTTTGGGGTTAGACAGGGGAGAAAATGCACACCAGCTGACCTCAGGGCACCACGGTGATGTTGCTGGAAAGGCAAGAGAAGAGAAAACGTAGCTCTTTCTGGGATTCGTCAGATTTGAGGTGCCTTAGGTGGCATCTAGGCACACAAGTTCTTCCGTAAGCTTCAAGGCGTTTGACATTGCCCTTAATAATATTCTTCTAAGAGTGTTTTTTGCTGCATGTCAGCAAAACGTATTTCAACCTCTCTGACAAGATCTAAATGGCTTTACACAAGAGTAGCGGAGATCACACTCAGGCCCTCAGTTTGTTATTACAGTATTAAGGTTTTAAAAGACCCTGTCAATTATGGTGGAGTCAAATTAACAGGATTCTCATTTTTTATGCTTCAAAGTGTATGTAAGCTTCCTTTGGCAAGGATTTAATCATCTGGTGTGTTTATACAGTACCTTGGCTAATGAGTGCTGGTTAGAGCTATGGGGCATTATTGTGATGTTAATAATAAATACGGTAGTTATCCGTGGTCAAAAGAAATTTTCCCTGTTTGCCTGAGCCCTGCACAGTCAGGTACAGCGTGTGGCTTGACTTACATAATGTGTATGTTGCTATATTTCAGAACAACAGTTCTTATCTGCATCCTTGGGTTGCTGAGTCTTATTGCAGAGTTCAACAAGCTTATTTCTGTCAGTAAAGTTATGCACATGCTTAACTATTGGCAAAATCAGACACTGGGGCATTCTTTTTGGCTGTGAAAATGCATTGCATACTGCAGGGTGCATAATAATTGATAATATGGATAAATGATTGAGGAAGCCAGGAATTCTTGGACAGGGCATTTTCTCACATTACTAGAATTTTCTGAATTAAATAACAAGCTAAATGCCCTTGTGTTTTGGCTGCTAAGCATAAGGGAGGATGAAGCAGGTTTTTTGGGAAGCACAGAGCCCTCACACACTAGGGAGCTGGTCCCACAGAGAAGCATCAAACAGGGAACTTAGCCAACTCAGTCCTAAGTCATGAGCCACTTAAAAGTCCATCTTACTCTTATCCTTTTGAAAGCATCACAGGCAGGACTCACAGTCTGTGTCATTGTGGCACTATAAATGGAGTCCCTGAAATAAAGCTGAAGTAGTACAGTGATGAATCAGGTCTAGGAGCTATGCGTGAGTGCCATTACTTGGGGGGAAAAAAGGAAAAAACAGTCTTTCTAATGTATTCTTGTAAATGTGAGTTACTGTTATTCAAGAAACATAGAAAGGAATCTGTATTGTTTCAAGGCGAATGTCAAATAATTCTGTTCCTTGTGCCTTCTAACTATGGTGATGATGACGATCGATTCATTCGCTCTAGAAGTTTCTAGCTGTTTTTGTATCTTGGGTGCCTGCCTAGAAGTCACAGTCACTGTCAGGCAGGTCTTTGATCTGTTGGTAAGCACAGACCTGGCTAAAAACAGCAGCTTTGCTTCTTTCAGACACAGTACCAGAGAGTTTAATAAATGCCCTTTTGTATAAAGATGGTCAGAAGCAGATCTGGGTTATGGCCCAAGGCAAGGAGTGCGTGACAAAGCTTGAGCGGTGCTAAACAACTGCTTGGTCTGTGCGTGCAAGAGCAAGAATACGACGGGCAAGCTGTTGTTTGCACAGAAAAGAAAACAGTCACCAGACTATAAGGGAAGCAGTCACAGTCATCACATTGAGATGGAGCAGACAGTGAGGGTGCGGGGTGCAGTCTGATGCCAGGCCAGGCAATCAGATGATCAGATGCCTCTGAAGAAGCAGTCTATTTACCCTTTCTCCTTTTTATCTGTTTTCAGTTGTGTCCTCTTCTTTCTTCCTTTGCTGCCAAAAGCACCTGCCTGTCTGCAAAATTTACCACCATTTCTTCTGGTGATCTAGCCCTCATGAAGCACACCATGAGGTCAGAAAAGCGTTAGACACAGTGAAATGCTGGGGATCAGAGGATGCAATTAGTGGCATCAGAGGGATGGACAGAACTAAATCTGTTGATGTTAGTTTGAGCTGAGATTGACTTAGCTATAAAATCCAACTATTCAACTATGCCCGAGTATCTGAGTGTAGAATTAATTGGAAAGACAGGCTGGGGGCTATCTGGGCAAGGAAACTGCCTCCAAGTGAAAAATTCTGTTGGGTTCATGGAAAAAAAATCTTCAAGAATTAAAATGGGATTGTATCAGGAGGCACACTAGACTCACACTTGATTTCTTTCCTAGAGGAAACAAGTCTGCAAGATCCTCAGACTGGGTGCTTGCTACCCAACAGGGTAACAAGCATGTCCAAAACCACACATTCCTCAAGGAAGAAGGCTTTTATTCTGCAGTATAATTTTCTCTCTGATTTTCCTTCCCATTTTGAACAGCCCTTTTTGTAACAGCCATGCGTGCTTATAAATCATATTCTAAAATCAAAAGCTGTCCTAATTGAAGAAGTACGGTATGGTGTTTTGATGGGCAGTTTTCACCGGCAGCCACAAAGTGCCATTTTGAAGAGTTAAAGCAGAAAAGAGTATGGATGGAAGAGTTGGAATTAGAAGACAGTTCTTCATTTCTGCCTGAGGTACCTGTCTAGAGACCAATATTTTGTATTCACACAAATACAGAATTACTTCACAGTGCAGTTATACTGCTAAGTTTAACCTGTGAGGCATTTCAACTAGAGAAAAGTTAACTAAATTTTGTGTTCCTGCTAGTGCAGCAGAGAGCAATTGCCTCTAATATGATCCTTGAAGAAATATATCCCAATGTCTGTTGCAGCATGGACACTGCTCCTGTAATAGGTTTCAGAAAAGAAGGACCCCTTCACTTTGGTGGATTTCAGCATTTTTGTTGTGCCATCCATCTAGGATAATTCCCGTGGCTATGATGAACATAAAAATACACTTGTCAGTTTCTGTCTCCATGTCAGAAGAATGCTTCAAAAGAAACAAAAATATCTTTGTGTCCATGATTAGTCATCACCACTAATTTATTTTACTCTGATATAGTTAAAAGAAAATATATTCAAAACCTATGCATCAGAAAAGAAAGCTATTATCGATGAGACCTGTTTTATTTAGCTCATGTATAGAGAAAGTTCACATTTTCATGAAGGTAATGCCATTCTGGGGTTCCTTAAACCCATGGGAAATGCCAACAAAATGACAAGGAACTAAAGAAGACTGGTTATTGCCATTTTTTTTCCCTTTGAGGGACTGGAAAGTCTCCTTCTGTCCACAGCCCAGAGACAGAGCTCTAGGATGCCACCTCCTTGGGAAGAAGACAGGGGCTGGAGATGTCTATTCCTGTGCTCTAAAGTACCACTGCAGAGTAGAGTTGCTCTTGCTAATATTAGGCTTGTACCAAGTGCTTTTTCTGCCGTGGTGATACTGCCAGCAGCTGCTCTGGGGAGCCTTCAACTTTGCAGAGGACCCACAAGAGGACAACCCCCTTCTGACAAGTCAGCTTGGAAGCAGAAAGCCGTATCTGCTTTATTGTGCTGGCTTAATCCAGCTGGCAATTGCAGCACCATTAAATGCACCTTTGCCCTGAGAATTGAACTGCGAGGTAATTCCACTGCTGTACTAATTGCCATCACATACCGAGGATTTCCAAAGACACCCCTTGCCTGTGTCAGCTGAAGCGTTTCCGTCCATTTCCCGAAAGCGAGGGAGGCAGCCGGGGTGCCGTGGCAGAGCCCAGCGGGACCTGGCATGGGAAATAGCTGGCCTCAACATTTCCACTCTTCCGCCCCCATATAGGGACTGAAAATCCACTGGCAACAGCAGGCAAAGGCCTGCTCACAGCGACCGGGGAGAACAAAGCGCCGCCGATTCCAGCTCTGATGCCGGTGAGGGGGTAGTGGCGTATTTGTTCTCCTTGACGGCAGCAAGTGGGATTAATTTTGGAGTCACTCCACGCTGTGGAATGAGGGCTGCCCCGCTCTGTGATGGATTTCCAGGCAAAATCTGTGGTCTCATTTTGAATGTCTAGAGATTTTCAGTGCTTGGGCTCTAATCCCTTGAAAAACTGGAGTCTCTCCCGGACCTGTGCTATGTGCAGGCAGTGGAGACACAAACCCCAGCCTTATCTAGGACACTGCATGGACATGTGCTCTCTTCTGGAGCA
Organism: Pedionomus torquatus; assembly: GCA_013398155.1. Lineage (NCBI taxonomy): Eukaryota > Metazoa > Chordata > Aves > Charadriiformes > Pedionomidae > Pedionomus > Pedionomus torquatus. Next base: position 14,420 of record VZRU01015233.1, read on the forward strand.
CATTTTCTCCACTGTACATGTGAAGCTGAGCTGGTTTGCCCTTCTAGCCACCCAGCAAGTCCCATTTGTCCTCAGGAGCAGAAACCTCTCCGTTTCTAATGAATTTTGCACTAGGGCTTTTGGGAGAGAGAGAACATACTTAAGAAATAGCTTATTTAATTTAGTAAATCAAGCAGCTTTAGGAAGCAGGGTGGCCCAAATACAAGGTGACATAAAACATTATCTCTTTTACTTTTGTCTTACTGAATAAAAAGACTAAAATAAATTCCCAAATGAAAGTAAGTCAATACCTCCTTTATTGCTAACTATGCTTTCACCTTTTGAAAGAAATTCTCTAGTCCTCCCTTCAGATCTTGCATTCAGCTAGTTTCCAGAGCAAAAGCAGTCAATTCTGCATTATCTCAGTAGGACAGTTTTAATTTTAACACTATCTGCCCCGATCTCTCTTTGTCCAGTTAACATTTCCTTGACCCAGAGTTCAACCCCTCTTACAAAGTAACCTCGGGCTTTGATGGCAGTAATTCTACCTTCACCCCAATGGGTGCTGAATACACAACCTCCAGGCCCAAAAGAGAAGATTAGCAGACTTTACCCTAATTACTCGTTATTGTGTAGTTGTTAAAAAAGATTTTGGCTCCAGAAAATGAGGCTGTAGCCAGACAGAAGTTAGCCTGGGGTTCAAAAGTCTAGCAATCTTTGGCTCCACAGGCCTATAAAAGCAAAGTGTTGACTGAATGCAAACAGCCTGCATGGTGAGAGGCCCCCTCGGAGGGGGTGACAGCAGGCCATCCGTCACAGGAGGCAGCGGGGCTCAGCAGAGTCCCTGCGATGACTCCTTGCAGGGCTGTTAATGGGTAGCTCCATTTGGGTCCTCTGTCGGTGGGAATGCCAGGCTTGGCGACGGCTGCAACGCACAGAATTTCCCGGGCACGCTCTGTTCTCAGGACCTTTGAAAGAAAGAGCTCTCTCGGATGCACAGCTGGAAAAAGTACCCCTGGTGCAGTAAGTGTCTGCAACAACACAGTGACCCACCACTTCTCCAGACGCTGGTTTTAGGCTGGTGTAATGAGCACCTATCAACAATTTATGATGGTTGCTGCACGGGGGGAAGGATCAGGAGTGCCTTTGGTGAAGTGAGAAGCAGTCAGTCAACTCCTCACCTTCAAGCATTAAATGTCGTGAGAGGTCAAAAGGTTTTGCAAGGAATGCAAAGTTTGGAATATTTTTAATTAAGCTACATCCTTTGAAATTCTTTCAAGTCAGTCTTCAAACAAAACAGGTCTTAAATCAACACCCTTTAAAAGCACATACACCTCTTATAAGTGACTTCATGCAAGCTCTACTGGGTATCACAGAAAGCAGTTAATTTAATTTTATGTGAGTCATTAAAAACCTCCGCTTATTTTTGTGTTCATTCACCACAGGATATATTAATATTCCTTTTCCCTGAACACCCAAATTCCTTATCTTATGTAAAGTCAGTGTGTTCGTGTCTGAATGGCATCTCTATCTGAATTTACCGGTGTCTTAAACGCAAGGGTTACGAGGAGAGTTTGGAATATCAATGTTTTTGTTAACCTAAAACATGCCTGCTCCTTTGTTTGTTTTTTATAATCTATTTTTATGAAATGCCTGTCTCTTAGAGAGTTACTGATTGGGGGATATTTTCATCGTCCTATAAATAGAAGCTGCAGTTGACATACAAATAACTGTACTCGTCACTGGAGTTTAAGGCCCTTTTGGGAAGTTATACTTGCCTGAAAAGATTCGGCAGCTGGCTAAGTCCCACAACAAATTACATAAACCAGTGAAATTAAACTTGACCTGAACATTTAAAACAGACTAAGTGCCATTAGAAGGTGGCGGCTGGTTTGGTTTCCATCCTGGCTGTCATTTGCAGATCTGTACACTTTCTGTGTTATTTTTGTGACCGGCACACATGGGATTCAAAAGTCTCTGCTAACAAAGACCTTTGATCCCTGGATTAACTCTTCTAACACTCTCCTTAAGCAACTAGGAAAATAAAATTATTACCTCATTATCTATTTGGAGAGAATGCTTTAACCGGCCTCTGAGGAGAAGGGCTGGAGGGGCTGCCCGAGTCTCCCCAAGTGAACGGGGATGGCGAGGGGTGGCACCTATCAGTGTGAATTGTTCAAATTCCAGCCATAAGCCTGACGTGAGCCCAGCAAAGTTCTCCCGTTGGGAGCTCCAGCATCTGCCCTGGCTTCTTGGAGGCTGCGTCTGTGCTACCAGAGCAGCTGCCCCAAGGGTGTTCTCTGACCCCAGGCCAAGTGGTGCAAGATGTTGCTCAGGAGTAACTGCTCTTTTTAGGACAGCATGGTCGGATTCAAGGTAGCGCTTGGCCCTTGTCTCCTCTGGGCCCCTATGGCCCTAAGAGCTTATTATTAAGCACTTGTGATTTACTAATTCAAAGCATGTATTGCCTGCTTGTGGTGTGCCATGACAGCACGTAGGGGATCTGAGGACACAGGGGCTGTTGGAATAACATCAGACAACTGTCACGGGCTGAGGGAGTTAAACCTGCTGCCGTCCAAGTCCATTTTGTCTGTCTGGAGCAAAGCCTGGAGCAAACTATTCTGTCAACTGCGTCCAGGCTTCCTCTCCAAGGAAACTAGTCATTTTGCTTCAGAAGGGAGTCTGGGAGTGAGCGAGCATATATGCAGTGGGAATGATGAGAGGATCAGATGCTGGCAGCAAACAGGCAGCTGGAGTCTGTGACAGGGGAGACGTCTCTTGATCTTTGATGGAGGCCTGTTTCATCCGTGGCAAGGGTACCGTTTATGCTTGCAAATAACCCCCATTTAGTACTCGATGCAGCCAATGTTTCCTTAGTTTAAACTCAGATACTCAGTTTGCAGCAGTGGAGCTCCACTGCGAGAGCCTTTATTGAAAGCTTAGCTGCAAGTCCCTTTTCACTCTGAACACGATTACTGCACAGCCACAGCCACATGTGTCGGCAGATATGGCCCAATCTGGAATGAAGACAGTATCTAATGAAATTGTAGCTTGGTTGTGCTCCGAAGGCCTGCATTTTTGCCACTATACTTTGGTCTGGTTCAGTTTTAAGTATGTCACATATCCTGTTCTGTAAGAAGCGGAACGAGGAAACCCAACTTCCTATGGATTTTCATCTGACCTTCCCATGATAATCATAGTTTCTCTGAAAAGTCTGTAAGACTTCCCCAGTCCCCTCATGTCTGCTGCACATCCTTACATTAATCCTTACTTACACCTGCTTCCTCTAACTCCCCAGTTTTTTCTTCACCTCATTTCACCCCCGTGTCCTGTAGCTATGGGCTGCGGTAGCACAGTGCTGCAGGGGCCATGATGCTATACATGCCAATGAGAAAGCAGAGACATGCATGGTGAAGTCCAGCCAGAAGGTCCTGTGGAGCTCGTATTGAAATGTTTCTCTTCTCTCTAATTCGCATTAGTTGCTTTCCTCTACCCACCTGTTGATTTTCACAAGGCTTGTAGGAACTTGTCTCCCATTGGAAATTCTCCCTTTTTGTCTGATGTGATTGTCAGCAGCTGTCAGATTTAAAAGCTACCAGGGTAGGAGGCAAGTGACAGACAAACTGAGATACAAATGGAAAGACATCACGAATAGAGAAGCTCAACTTCCTCAGGAAATGAGGCTAAAGAGAAGGTGATGGTGAGATCACCTTGGAGCTCCGCTGGCAGCCAGCACAGAGAACGCAGCTGCCAAGCAGGGCACAGCTGTTCCTTAAAGCTGGTTTCTGCCATTTTTTTCTCAAAACGTAGCATGACTAGAGTGAAAAAGAACTTTCTCTGAATGTGACTTCTTTGTGCTTCTTGCCAGGTTGGTGTAGTCACAAGGAATGTCCCTGCAGTGTCTAGGAGATACTGATACCATGATACCACCACTACCAACAGGCTGAGTTCAAGCAATTACACCAAGAGGCTTTTTGGGTATGTAACACATAATTTTACCACTTCAGTTCCATTTACACGTTCAATATTTAAGTCACCTAAGCTGAGTTAACTGAAGATAATGCATATAAAGCAAAACCATTTAGATGTACGTGGTGAAGATCTGTTCTTAGTTACATGCCTCTGAGGTCAGCAGGGTCCAAAATCTGACATAGTGCATATCCAGAGTAACAGCCTCCAGACACCTTTTGCATCTGCACTTTTGACAAGTATTTTTGAGTGGACAAAGCTGACAATTTGTGTTTGGTTTTGCTTTTGGACTTCACCACTAATGCATGTGACTGGACCAATGGTTATATCCTGCAGAGGATTTTAATACTAAAGCAGGAGCAAAGTATTTCTGAGGAGCCTAAACCTAAAATCATGGTAGAAAATCCCATCGGCAGAAAAAGCTGCAAACCTCAGTATAAGCTTACCTCTTTAACCTGAGATTTTCCTGGTGCCTAGAGTTTTGAGCATCTCTTTTGAGCAAAGGGGTGTGCAGGTCTCATCTGAGACCAGCAGTAGCTGTTCCATCATCTAAGTTCTCTAGGAAACACCTCAAGCTCAGAGCATCCTTAATATATGCTGGTAGGAAAAGCCCCTCAGAAAAGCATTGCTGGCCACTTTCTTTTGAAAAGCTAGGGTTTTAGGAGTCCAGATTTTGTGCAATGGCATACATTGTCTAGAAGATCTGAAGTCATTCTTAGCATGAGAGCTTTCAAACTTAACTTGCAGGAAGACCCACCTATTTTGTCAGCGATGTCATTGTTCAGTAGGGGGACAGGACTGCAATTCTTTGGTAGCAGTCACTTTGCAGAGCTTTCCTTTAAGGAACTAGGATCAGGGACTTTTCTGTAAGGGTCTGGGGCCTATTTCTCACCGGGCTTTACCTCTCTGCTTCATAGTTTAGCAGAGGGATAGGAGAGTCTCTTCAGTTTCAGGCTGATCAATAAATTTACTATTCATGTAATCCCACTTTACAAGGGAGATATGGCTCTAATCCTCTGGAGATAAAAGAAAGATACCACAGCTACTAGGCCACAATAGAAAAGTTTGGTTCCTTCTCTAGGGATACCACATAAGAAAAAAGAGCAGATTCACCCTGTCCAGAGTGAGAATTTAGGGCTTTGGACCTCAAGGGTATTGCAAGCCTTGCAGGTACCTTTCAGAGACCTTAACTCTCAAAGAAAAAGTGATTTCAAACACAACCCTAACTTTGGTGTTTCTTATTGATTAACTCTAAATGACTGCCCCAGTAAGTGGGCTGTTTAAATTACCCATCTGAGGTGTGTAACTCTAACAACTCATACTGGAAATTCAGGTGTTGGACATAATCCTGTCCCTAAAAGTCAAGCAATGTGAGTATAACTTTATCCTGTGTCTCTAATAGATGCTTAAGCCTGAACAGAGAACAAGAGCCAAAATTTGAGAAGCCACAGAGAGTATCTCCCTGGAAATACTTCTTGGTGGCTTCTAGAGGGCAAGTAGGCAAAGCAGATAACTCAAAAACATAGTCAGACCATTCACTCTATAAATCAACGCAGCCCAAATCAGTCATCAGAGAGGAACACGAGGTCTATAAACAACAGCTCCTTGCCACGGACAAGTTAAATCAATGATAAAGATCTGAAACACATAGTGCGTCAGAGGTTTCCTTCTTTAAGCTCTCTCGTGTATTTGCCTGTCTCTGTTCTTACACGGCCCCTTTTACAACAGAAACAGAATGCCTATTTTGTAGGACAGCGCAACCCTTTATTCAGAGAGCCAAAATTAACGGGCTTGAGTGCCAAGAGTCCTTCTGTAGCCACATCTCTTCTGTGTCGTAGGAAGTATTGATGGCTTTTTGTTTGTCATTTCAGCTGCACAGACTAGAAATATATGTGGCTTCACTCTGTACTTTCTATTCCAGGCATGAATCCCATTGGCCTTTCACATGCAGGAGCCCCTGGTAACCTCAGCTGAAGTTTTCTAGCTTGAAAGAGAAGGGTTATTCAATGGCTGGAACGCTACTCCAGGCCTTGGGAGATCTTGCTCGTGATTTCTTCACAGTATTTCTACACTTTTTTTTTTTTCTCGGTGAGTCATATAGTCTCTCAGGTTTCCCATGTGTAAAACAAAGGTAACAGCACTTCACACAACACGGTGAAGGTTAGCACACAACTGTCCTTCAGCAAAAGGGAAGAATGCTAATGAAAGTAAACCATACAAAAATTACTGCTGGCATCTGAACCCTTCCAACAACTTAAGACTGTTCTTGCTTTTACAATTAAGCCACACAGATGACTAGTAGAACTACAGATCTGAACAGAAACCTTGGTGATAGCAAGAAGAGTTTATTGCAGAAACAGTAATTGCTATAGTTTCTACCTGTGGAAAGCTTTTTTAATGTTCACAGAAAATGATCCTAGGTTCAGCTGTTAGTAGGAATAAGTCAAGAATCTGAATTACCCTGCTTCTCCCTTTTGGGAATACTTATGCACCAGTCAATGTAATGGGCTACATTTATTAAGGTAGAAAGGAGTGAAGGTGAAGGGAATTAAAAAAGAATTTGTGCCATCTCTTCAATGCGTTTCGTACTGTGTGGTGCTGTAGCAACAGAAAATTTCCTGGTAGAGTACAACCATCAAACCTCTGTTTTACAGTCTGATTGCTAATCTGTTCTTGCTGCAACCAGTCATCAGCCTCAAGGGCTGGTGGCAAAACTACAACCAGGCCCCTGAGTCACAAAGATTCACCTATCTACTCATCAAAACCACCCCAGGAGATTATAGGTGAAGTGAAAACTGAAACCAATGTACATAAACTTTAGCCTGGAAGTACAAATCTTCGTTATCTCAATGGCCACATTACATTCGCTTCTTTACATGACCTCATGAAGCTCCACTGCAAAAGTATGGCCTCATACTTGCAGGAGAAAAGCTGTTCCAGGCCATAAACTTCTGATGGTTACAAAATTTTTCCTAATTTCTAGGCTATGTTCACCCATAGCCAGTTTATACTTGGCTTTAATCATTCTGACTTTGTCCTCTTGCTCTACTATTTTTCCTCTCTCCTCTGTTTTTCCTCTGAGATGCAGAAAACATATTAGGTTTTCTTACAAAACTAGGTAAGTTAAGCACTTTCAGTTGCTTATCATTACTTTGTTCACTATATTTCTTTCATCTTGGATTCATCTTTCTTGAACACAAGCAATCAGATCTATATACAGAGGAGGTTTCAGAATCACAATGACATTAGTAGTTTCTTTTCTCTTCTGGAAACAGGATTTATGGGGATTGCCTTCTTCAGTCAGACCACACTGACAGATCATAATCTTCCTGTGAGAAAGTGATGCTCAGATATTTCTCCCTCCCATTTATTTCAAATCAGTGTGTTCTAGTAAAAAATCTTCTTAGTAATTGAAAGACTTTGAGATCATAATCATAGAATCATTTAGTTTGGAAAGGAACTAAACCAGACCACTGAATCCAACACTATGTTGCACTTTATGCCATTTCCGCTACTCCAGACCTCAAAGCTGCACAGTTCTTCATTTAAAATAGCCTGCTCCTTCACTGTGATGACAAATACTTTCAAGTAAGAATTGTCACTAGCTTTCAACAGCTCATTTTTATTTCCAATAGAAATGTGCCAAATTCTTTGATGACAGTATTGAACAATACTCTCTGAATTTTAAAACATCCTTTGCTAGTCTTCCTCTAGCTGGAGGTTCTCCTTTCAACATTACCCCTTGCCACCTCTTCATTATTTGCAGTAAATCTCTATGTTGAATTAATAATTTCCCAGTGATATTCCTCAAATTATTTATCCAACTTTTGTTCATCTTGGAATATGGTGATCACAGAAAGACATCTGGGTAACCTGGCATGGTAATAAACACATTGCACTTTATTTACTTTCTTCATTGTTTTCCACATCTCTAACTAATATTTCTTCAAAATGTTACCTAGATACTATTACTGATTTAACAAAAAAACCTCAACAAGTGTTGCTATTTGTTTCTGGACAAAGGTGGATTGTCTGGAAATTGGAATCTGTTTTTAACTAAGATGGGAGATAGTACAGTCCAGTAAGTCAAACTTTTTCCTGCACTCATTTCCCCATATCTACTGTAATTGGGAGACATTGTTTTAGGATCTATGTAAGTGATACTTTTAGAAAAACATTATTTTCAAAAGAAATACTTCCTTCAAAAAGAAGGAGAGTAGTCTCTTCAGGTGTAATAATCACAGAGTACTAAGATCTCAGAATATGATACCTTGTTTATTTTTTATTCTGATCCAGTGTGTCTCACTGACACTTATTTTAGGTACTTATCATTAAGAATTTATGGGGTTTTCTTTTCAAGAGCCCTAGTGGCAGTGACTAAATGAGATATTTGTCTAGATGTTGGTGCTCACATTAGCACTCATAATGCATTCTATCGCATTACCCGATGGGGCCATGAATTACAGGAAACAAACTTCCAATTTCTGGGTGGCTCCTTTACAAAACAGTTGTAAAATCCATCCCTAGCAGAGCTTTGCACGTAACTAAACAATGATCTGCTAATTGATCTTTAGGGATCATTTTGGTTCCCACTGAAATGAATGGAAAGGTTCCCGTCTATTTTGCTGAGAGCTGGGTCGTGCCCCTAGTGGAAAAGGGGATTAGGAATATTCATGGGAATTAATAGGTACTAAAAGTAATCTAAAAAAAGTCTAGAAGAAATGTTTATGCGAAAAAGACTGTGTAATTCACCTTGCTTTAGAAACACTGTATTTGCTCAAAGTGTGTGTTAACAGCCTCATCACCTAGGGAGAAATTGGTATAACTAGAGAAAGATCTTATTATGGAGCTTCTGATTTCCCTGTTTAGCAATCACAAGCTGGATGTTTTGAGAATCAAACAAACAAAATTTGCACATATCAAATATTATCCACGGGCTGAATGTTGTGTCTAAGCAAGGATGATGATTCTTTCTTCACCATCACACCAGGACCTTGAGCCGCTACAGTTCAAATTAAGGAGCCAAATCTGCATGGCAAGAGTCTGAAATACGTTTTGACTTCTGGGGTTTGTCACAAAGAGGGATTTGTACCACTCATTCAGCAGAAAGTTAAACAATCTAATCAGAAGTTTGTAGAGCTGTCCAGTTTGCATAAGCTCGCTGAAATTTAAAGTAAACATTACGTATGTGGAAAGCAGCAGGAAGTCGAATGCTCTTTAGGAGCCAGCTGTCTGGTTACTGCCCAGCTTATAATGAAGCTGTTTGTTTTTAGCTCGGATGTCACTTGTTTTCTCAGCTACTCATTTAATCTTGTATACATGTGATAAAACCATTAACATAAAGGTGGTTTTTATGACTTTGGTGTTTCTATATTTAGACACATCTCTATTTGTGGCCATTCTCTCCTTCTCTAGAAATAATTGTGATGAACAACCATAATAAGCCTATGAAGTTTGGAAAGGCAAGAAGATCAAGGACCAGTTGTTCTGGCTAGGTGGGCAGATGACGGGCAGAAACAAATATGTGATAATCTATAGAAGGTACAAACACTTGATTTCAGATGAACCAAATGACGAAGACAGAAATGCAGATTATTTTACCTTATTTATACTCTTCATAAACTATAAAAATAAATTATCCCACATGGAAGATTTCATCTGGATTTGGCACTGACACAAGACCATACATGACAATGAAATTCCACACCAGATATCTTTGTAAAACGTGAGCCTTTGGGGAGGCTATGAGTCGTTATCAGGCGTATTTACCCATAATGTGTAACTTCTGACTCATAGAGCTCGTTTTACAACTTTGCTGAGAACATATGGGGAGTGTCTGGGTGTGGGATTGCCCTTCTGTCAAGAAAACAACCAAAACAAAGTTTATAGAAGTGTTTGGAGAAGGTATCCTGTGTGAATGAATATCCTGTGTGGGCTGCAGGCCAGTTATGTCCTCTGCTTGTTTGCTAAGGTGCTGTGCTTCAGCGTAAGCATGCACTTATTTTGCATCTCTACAAACAGAAAGTGGAAGTCCAAGCTAATTGACCTGGTTTGGTAGGTAGTTCACTAGTTTGATAAATGTGGCCAATTAACTTTTTCCACGGATAGGCATATCCGCTTGGTGAAATTGCCACCTGACCTCTTGCTGTTGGTTGCTGGTCACCGGTCAGGCTGGCAGGCTTCTGAGCAAAGCTACTGTTTCTGAGGCTGCTCGGACCTTCGATGGACCAAACTGAAAGAAACAACATAAGGGGCTTTAGTGGTCCTGATGGTGTCCACCACACACACCCAGCCCAGACCTTTCCTTTCTATGCATCCTAACAATGCTCGTGAAAGCTGTGGCATCAATATCCACACACTGAAAGAGGACAGGGTGGCTAGGTGAACCTGCCTTCAGTGGAAACCTGCTCATTTAGCTTACCATAAAGCTATATCCACTTCTTCTTCAGAAGGTATGCTGAAGTGGCTACCCCTAGGGAGCTGCATGCTGCGTGGTTACACAACTTCTTGGGGAGATGCTTGCTGGGCAGATGGCTCTCAGGCTTTCCAGGTCAGGCTCTGCCAGGTGGGACACTCGGCCTTTTCAGCCTCAATGTCTATGGGCCAGTGGTGCTTGAAGGAGGGAATGGGCACAGTGGCACAGCAGCAGAAACAGGCACAGGGCTCAGGGTCTTTCTTCCTATCATATAAAGAACGAGGAAGTGAAGGTATGAGAGCAAGAAAGATGTGTGATAGACTGCAGCCACTGTTTTTCTATTTTGCTCCAGGAAGAGGACAATGCAGGACGTGCCAAGCAGCCCCACCATCTGATCCTGGGACAGGGGCAGCAGGGACATGTCTTTAGCCCATAACATCCCTGGCACAGCAGGGACTCATGCAGAATGTCCTCAAAATCAACCAGAATTTGCAGTCTGGCATTTAACACAAACCAGCTCGATACTGGATGGAAACCCATGCTGAAACCAGTGGTGGTTCCCCTGTCCCAGCTTCTGGGCAGCGGTGTCCATGGTACATGTACACAGCTGGGGAGTAGCTGTGCCAGCCACCTGTGTTTTATCTCCTGGAACAAACCTGTCACTGCCTTAATTTTCACCTTTTAATTAAAGACCTTTTCACTTTCTAGGGTCTCAGATTTTTAACCAGCATTTTAACCGGTTTTAAAACTTTTGGCATTATTGTGTCAATTGTATCATTTGGGTAAGAAGCTTAACCCAATGTCTAAAACTGAATGCATTTGTTGAGTCTATTTTTAATCTTTAAACATGAAATCTAAATATATTTCTAGACAGTCAGAAAGGTGATTATCTCTGTTCTCTCCATCTAAGGCAATGTGCTTTCCTAATAATGTTATTTATAGCTAGAGGCTGTTAAAGTGTAGCACAGACAGTCTGCCTACGTATCATGTGAAACTGCTTGCTGGAGTAATTACACGTTTTTCTTAAGCAATGTGGTAACAGAGAGTTGGCTGGGTATGAAGTAGATGCTGTTCACCTGCATGTCCCAAAAGTTCAGTTCAGCTCCAGATGTGCTGGATCTGAAGGATCTTGCCGTGCTGTGCTGTGCTCTCCTTTTACATATTTTTTGCTAAATGACTCTGACATGCAGCTGTAAGTTTCCTCTGAAAGGGTAAAGATGCAAAGCAGCCCCATGCTTTTCAGACTTTACAGACATTGTAGTACATTCAAAAATAAGCCACATGGGTGGCTGGAGAGTGATGTAGAGCATCATCACCTTAGAAAATAAGAGGTTGTGCTTGGAACCTGAGCATTGGTCCCCAAATGGTCAAGGTGCTCCTGGATACTTTTTGGAAATGATTATTCATGTTCTAACAGATAAAGGGAGATTACATAGATGAGGATTTGAGCTTAAAAAAAGAGCTGAAGCCTGTTAAAGAAGTTCTATTATCTTATATGGTGAAGGAAAGAGAAAATTTGAAACCATGGCTCACTATTTGTAGCAATTTGGAAGTGAAAGTATACCAAATGAAGTGATTGGATTTAAAACACACACACACAAAAGGAATTGTTTTCATGCAGCACAGATATACATAGTGGAACTCATTGCTGCAGGATATTCTGGAAGCCAAAAGATACTTGTCTTCCAAAAGGGGTCTCACAAATCCTTGGCAGCTATTTTGGATGGAACCTCTGGTTCAGGAAGTCAGTAAGCTGACTGTCAGAAGCAGGTTGGATACATTGGGGAAAGGTCACTGAATTAATTGCATATGCTTCTGCTATTCCTTAAACAACTTTTGCTAGTCATTATCAAAATTGGTAGATTGGGCTAGATAGACACTTGATCAACCAAAGTGCATCACTTCTTATACTTCGATATTCTGCTTCTTGTCTGCCAAAAAAACATCTTCAACCAGATCATGTTTTTATATCTAGAAAAAAAAATGTAGAAAAAAGACTGCAAAGTAAAAGATGCGCAGTCTCAAGATAAAGAATTTATGACAAACTAGGAAATAAGTGTCATTTGAACTGAAAAATTTTTCATCATGATGAATTGTTGCTCAACAGTTAGATAGATAAAGAGATATTAGAGAAGTCAGCAGGAAAGTTAAAATATGGACCTTGATCAAGAGGATCTCAGTAAACTAATCTGTTTAACTAATCAAATAATTGATAATTTGTCGTAGCAAATCTTTACCTTAATAGTGTTAATTATTTTGTTCAAGGATGGGGAAAGAAAGATTGAAGAGAATTCTAAAAGCACAGAACTGGGCATGGAAGGAAAAAAAATATTAGGAGAGGACCTTTCTCCAGCAGTTGGGTGAGAGGTGGATGAGTAATTTGAGATTAATTTTAAAAAGCTATCAAGATTTAAAAAAAAAAAGTCAAGAATAAAACCCAAGATCTTTTGTTCTATTTACTCTTTGTTCTATGTGCTTGGTACCTTTACTGAAAATTATTAACAAAGATAGATTTGAAAGTTGGTTTTCAGATAGATTTGAAAGTTGGTTTTCAGATTGCTGTAATCATGATTCAGGGCCCAAATGTCAAAGGATAAATGTCTGAAATGACCTTAAAGATAGAAAGACCTTAAGGATAGAAATGACCTTAGCGATAGAAAAATGGGGAAAAAGCACAATAGCACAAGGAAACTCGGCTATATTGCAACTATATATAGACAGAGCTACTGCATGCCTTCTTTGCTTTGGTCTTCACTACTAAAACTGTCCCCCATGAATCCCAGACCCTGGAGACAAGGGGAAAGATCTGGAGAGAGGAAGATTTTCCCTCTGCAGAGGACGACGGCGTTAGAGACCACTTGGCCAAACTAGGCATCCATTAATCCATAGGCCCTGATGGGATGCACCCTCCAGTACTGCAAGAACTGGCAGATGTTATTGCTGGGCCAATTTCTATCATCTTTGAAAGCTCAAGGAGAACAAGAGAGGTGCCTGAGGACTGAATGAAGGCAAGTATCACTCCAGCCAACATAAAGGGCAAAAAAGAGGACCCAGGGAACTACAGGCCAATTAGTCTCACCTCTGTTCCTGGGAAGGTAATGGAGCGACTTGTTTTAGATGTCATCTCCAAACATATTGAAGAACAGGACGTTACTGGAAGTGGTCAACCCGGATTTACAAAAGGTAAATCATACTTGACCATCAGATAGCCCTCTATGATGTTATAACTGGATGGCTGGATGAGGGGAGAGCAGCAGATGTCATCTACCTTGACTTCAGCAAGGCTTTTGACACTGTCTCCCATAACATCCTCATTAGGAAATTGAGGAAGTCTGGGCTAGATGAGGGGGCAGTGAGGTGGATTGAGAACTGGCTGTGTGACAGAATTCAGAGCGCTGTAATTAATGGAGCAGAGTCAAGTTGGAGGCCTGTAACCAGTGGTGTCCCCCAATGGTCAGTACTCGATCCAGTCTTGTTCAACATATTCATCAATAACCTGGATGAGGGGACCGAGTGTATACTCAACCAGTTCGCTGATGATACCAAACTGGGAGGGCTGGCTGACACTCCATAGGGCTGTGCTGCCATCCAGCATGACGTGGACGGACTGTAGAGCTGGGCAGAGAAGAGCCTAATGAGGTTCAACAAGAACAAATGTAGAGTCCTGCATCTGAGGAGGAAGAATTCCGGGCACTGGTATAAGTTATGGGTGAACCTGCTGGAAAGCACTTCTGTGGAGAAGGATCTGGGGGTCCTGGTAGGTAGTAAACTATCCATGAGCCAGCAATGTGCCCTTGTCACCAAGAGGGCCAATGAAATTGTGGGCTGCATAAGGAAGAGTGTGGCCAGTAGGTCAAGGGAGGTCTTTCTCCCCCTCTGCTCTGTACTGGTGAGGCTACAACTGGAATACTGCATCCAGTTCTGGGCTCCCCAGTTCAAGAGAGACTGGGAACTACTGGAGAGAGTCCAGCATAGGGCAACAAAGATGATTAAAGGATTAGAGCATTTCACTAATGAGGAAAGGCTGAGAGAGCTGGGACTCTTTAGCCTGGAGAAAAGAAGGCTGAGGGGAGACCTTATTAATGAATCTGAAGGGTGGGTTGAAGGAGGACGGAGCCAGACTCTTTTCAGTGGTTCCCAGTGACAGGACAAGGGGCAGTGGACACAAGCTGGAACATGGGAAGTTCCATGCAAATACGAGGAAAAACTTCCGTACAGTGGGGGTGAGAGAGAACTGGAACAGGCTGCCCAGGGAGGTTATGGAGTCCTCTTTGGAGGCCTTCAAGACCTGCCTGGATACAGTCCTGAGTGGTGTGCTCTGGGCAATCCTGCTTTAGTGGGGAAGTTGGACTAGATGATCTTGGGAGCTGGGGCTGTTCATCCTGGAGAAGAGAAGGCTCTGGGGAGACCTTATAGCAGCCTTCCAGTATCTGAAGTATATCTGAAGTATTTTGGGAGCCTACAGGAGAGCTGGAGAGATGTATTTCAGTACCCTGTGTCTCTTCTAGCAGTCAGCCCAAGCAGAGTGTCACCTTAGCATGGTTGCATAGCTGTAAACCAGGTGGTACTAACAGAAAGCAAGACTGCACACAAAGCAGTAGTGAATCGGTCAGTTTTATTATAGGAAAAACAGGAAACATCTGAAAGAGGCCACCAGACTTCCAAAAGGTGGCAAATCATTTGTAAAGACATTGCTAAAACGTTACAGCAATTTTCACCATATAAGGTAAAGAAAAGGAGTGGATACAGGAAAGATTTTTTTTCCTCTATAGATAGCAGAATTACTCAAAGACATTGATATGTTACCAGAAGCAAGCTGAAAAAAGCAAAAATTAGGAGGAATAATAAAGCTGTTGTGTTAGAAGGCTTCTTCTTGTTGTCCCCAGGCAAAGAAACAAGTTCAAATACTTTACCCATCCTTCGGAATGAAGGATGTTTCAGCACCCTCCATAAGTTAATCTTGTCTCTACCATGTGAGTTGCTTCGATGGAAAATAGCCAGGAAACTATTGACTTGAGTAACTATCCTATTAGGGAAAGCAAAGCTGTTCATGTAGATCGCAGCTAAAGCACAGGATAAATTATGATTTAATTATAGCTATTAAATATGAAGTCACGCATGACTAATTGGAGGAACTGCCAGAGAGAATTTTAAAGGGAAGCCAAGGACTTCATAATCCTGGACTTCTAAAAAGTTTTCTATGGAGTGTGAGTGAAAAAACCTGTGGGTTTGTCTAGACAGCGCAGGTACACGAGCTAGCTCTGCATGTGAGTTATCTGGGGACCTTAAGAGCAGCACAGTGTTGTGCCCCTGAGTCAGGACTAATTAGCCCAAGGAGAGCATTGTGGTGGCATAACTAATGCTGCTTCCAGTCTGGAAGACAATATTGTTTAGCACTCACTCTGGGTATCTCCGACATTGCAATGAAGGCAATGAGCTTCTGAGGTTAGAAATTAAATATATTCAAATAGTTTGAAGTGTTTGGGTAATCTCCATTAAAGGACAGATATCAGCCTTCTTGTAGAAGGTATCATGAAGACATCTAAAAGATGCAGGTGCTCCGAGTTGAAAGAGATATTATGGCACATTTTTAGCCAGGTATACTATAGTTTAAGTATGTGTCTGATTTGTTTCTTTCAAGACAAGATGTATGTTGAAGTCTATGCAAAGGAAATTAATCACTGCCATGGGGTAGGCAGGTTTCTGGTGTCCTTAGAAGATACATCTGAAGCCTTGCCAGTTCTAGACTCAGCTTTAGGGATCTTTTCAGACTAGGAGGAAGTAACAGGGCATTTTTCCAACTAAGTTATCTCTAGCTACCCAGCATAATTTAATGGAAAATTACCATCACTCGAGCTATAGCTCAGTATCTCTTACTCAGTTCTAGCCAGTTGGGCAGATGAATGAGAACAGACTGATTTTTAAATCAGAGTAGACCTTACTGATGTTCCTGTGCTGACCATTTGCTAGACTTGTACTTCTCCTAGTCATTCGGATTATTCTCAGAGCAAGGCTTCAGATCACTACCCTATCGGCAGTCAGGGAGTACAGCTGGATGAATGGGCTCTCCATTTCAAACTAGCAGGGTTGCTGTTATCGGAGGTACTAAGACAGCTGAAAGAAGGGAGAAAGGAAGGAATGGCTGGACTGTGTGTACTAGTTGAAAAAGTAAAGAGAAAACCAGTAGCTCTGTAGCAGTCTGGTGGAGTCTGAGCATAGAGTTTCTTGTGACTGGTCAAAATGTAGTTTGGGCCTTTTGTCCCTGAGATCTCATTTTGGAATAACTGAAAGTTTTGAGAGCAAAACCCTAGCTGGGGTGGGTGATGAGGCTCAGTTTTTTGTCACTAAAATTAAATCAAACTGCTCCGTTCATGACCAGTATACGTGTGTGTGCGTGGGAGTGTGTGTGTGTATTTTACCTCAACGTGACTCATGCTTTGCTGTGACTGTTTGCTAAATAGTTCCTCCAGACTTCCCAAATGGATATAAACCTTCATAGGTTTCAAATGAAAGGGCTGCCACAAGTTATTAAGGTAGAGGTGGTTAACTGATATCTGTGGCAACAGAGAAGATTCAGTAGGCTGTTCCAAGAGCAATACAGAAAAAAATGACCCATTCGAAAAGAGTAGGAAAATCAGGTCTGTGTTCTCTGGGAAAATAAAAGGACAGAAAGCCCACGTTTCTAAATGAAGAGCAAAGAAGATGTTAAAAGGCACTTGGGAATCCTGTGAGAAGGAAATAAGAGAGGGGAATTATTATGTGCTTCTTTAAACAAAGATTTTAAAAATATGTACTATAAATATAGAACTCTTCTGAGAGAGAGACCTAGTGTGTCCACACAGTTCTCAATTAGAAAATGAAAAAACCTGGGAAGATAAGAAACATAGTCGGAGAAAAAAAACCACCCCAGGTCAGGCTTTCTGACACCAGCACAGAATGTTCTGTAACCTTCTAGATTACAGTACAAATAAAATATGAGGGAGATAATCTCCCAAACCGCGTTTGGGATATTAGCAACATGCAAGTTATGGTAATGCATTAACACATGGTTTCAAGAGCTATCATGATGTGTTTCTACGGGCCAGTACCAAAACTAGTTTCTCTCAAAACCAATAGCTACAAAACCAGTATAAACCCGCAGACCAGTAGCTTAGGGATACTTGTTCCAAACCTGCATGCCAGGACCCAGTCGCTGGGGAAATGGCAGGTGTTACCTTTTAGTACATACCATCATTTGGAGCTTGTCTGCTGTCAGTTTCCTGGCACCTCAAGTCTTGGAGCTGCTACAACAAAATATTTGTCCTCAGATATCACTACACTGATTATTTCTCCTCACGTCACACAGCAGAGAAGAAAAGGGGAATCACAGGTTTTACTTCTCTTTTTGTTTCCATGGACACAGTTTTCTAACTGTATGGCATCAAAATCTGCTGCCTTCATTAACTTCTTTCTTGGAACGAACTTCCCTATCAGCTTTTACCAGCCATTGAAACAATTTGGAAAAGAAAAGAAAAAAAAAAACAAAACAACAAACCAAACACAAGGCTGAAAATAAACCACATACTACAATTCCAAGTAAACAGGAAGTTGTAGATTAAGGCTGAATAGAAAACATCATTTAATAAATTGTCTTAAAGGGAATTTTACAAGGATGTAAGGCAACAATCTAATATAAAAGCTCTCTTCTGATGTTTTTGAAGATAGATTTTGGGCTTTTTCACTTGTGTTTTGCTTGCTAGCACGGCTTGTCGAATATTATGTGTAATATGCGCTTGTGCACCTGGCTTGCAAGGAATCCATAACAATAAGATACCTGTAGTTATCAAAACAACCAACCAACAAGATGTTCAGGCATTTTCATCTGGAATGTCTCCTACCTAACACCTTGTTAAAGTAACTCTTAGCAATTTCCCATTATTTTACTGTTTCTAAGGGTCACTTCATACGTGCAGAAGCTATTGTTCCTCAGACTAAACCTGTGGCAAGTCTGACATTTAAGAAAGCAGACTCTTAGTGTCCGGTTGTGTAATGAGTTGTTGACTAACCTTGGGTTTGCAGCAGCCGTAGAAAGAGCTGATCAGGGCTGAGGAAAGGATTTGTTCGCTGAATGGCAGGGCCAAGTAAATACAATAGGGTCAGGCTCCATCTGCACCATTTGCTGCAGAATTTCCTTCCTTCCCAGTGCTGCGCATCTGCTGGGAGCTGCTGCTTGCCAGCTGCCAGGTCCCACTATCCCCCTTCTGCCAAAAACCAGCTGAGGTAGGTAGGATGTATTGGAAAACTGAGGTCTGGGAAAGAGGAAGGACTGCACTGAGCCAGAAATATCAGGGATCAGGGAGAGGTGAACGTAAAGGTGTCTGATTTGGTGTGACCAGAGAGTCCAAGCTCATTTTTGCAAGGGTTATCTTGGCTGGGAATAGAGGACAGGAAACAGAAGGACTTGTGAGGAAGGATTTGGAGACAGGAGCAAATAGTATTCAGAACAATGACAGTAATATTAAATATATTTTGAATTTTACAAATATATTAACAATGTTTTTCCATCCAGTGATGCAACTCAGCGTAAGAGTAAATGCTAGACAACGCTTGAACCATTTTTATGTTGCATTGCCACTGCTGCTTACTTGGCTGCTGGAAGATTTCTACAAAAGAAAACCTAAACCAGAGCCTTAAGGAGACATATTGACCACTAGTCTTGTGGGCAGCAAATGTGCTAAACGTATCAGATCTGCAAGATTTCTTTTCTTTTCTGTAAACTCTGTACACAGGTGATTAAATCTACAATTTAAGTGTCTTTTGAAGGTAGTAAATATTTCTGAAAGCATATAAAACACCTTTTCTACATTCTTCTTAAAGCAGACGTTATCAAACTTCTAGAAACATTTGCTTTTGACTAAAGAACAAGAAGTTGTGGCCCAAAGGTTAATTTTTCTGCAAGTGGCACTGCAGTGCCTGAGAACGAAACCACCTCTTCCATTAAAATGATGGTTTCTTCCCATCAAAATATACACTGCAAATTAGCATCAGTCCAGCACAGCTAAATTAACGTAATGGAAGACTGGCCTTATTCCACAGAGGAGAATTCTCCTTCTTACTGCATTCCAGATGCCCAGAGATTTATTGAGGTGGCTCAAAAGAGCTGCTCCTCTTTGAATACACCTTACTCACAGCCTGGCCTAGTCATTAAAACCATCCCACCCTTATGGAGCCTTGGAGACCAATGCTGACAAACTTACCCAATGCACATAACCTTAAAACTCAGAAGTCCTGCCCTGCAAGAGACAGATAACATCAGTGCCTCTCAGAAAGTGTGACACACTTTTATCTTATCTTTCTGCCGTTTCCTGGGCCAGCAGAGGTTTGGTTCCTCCTGGGAAGGAGAGCGAGGACCAGCTAAAAGGTCTGCAGCAGCTGGTTACTGGTTACTCTCGTGCCTCCACCCTGAAGGACCCGAGCTGCTGCTGCTGACAGCTGAGCTTTATGTTTTGCAACCCTCCCTTCCCTGAATCATCTTGCAAACCCCAGCGGAGGCTACAACCACAATCCGAGCAAAACCAATGCACACACATACGTCAAACGGATATTTAGAAGTCCTGTTTTGGAACTTGATTACCTGCTGAAGTATGAGTGAAAATGCATGCATATTTAGCGTTCTGAAGTAGAGGTTGTGTACTTGTAATGTCTGTATGCGTAAAGCACATGTGTGCATGTATACAGCTATGTGAATGTATGGGAATATTAAACTTACAGCATCCAGTTAATAAAATAGGGTCTGTTGACTTTAAAAAGCAGACAGAAGTCATTAAAATGCTGCTTAGGAGAAACTTTGGTGGTCGATCTGTAATGCCTCCCATACAAAACGATTGTCTATTGTCACCAGCAGATCAGGTCAGCCATGACTTTGTCTAAAAAGTCCTAAAAAACCTCCAAGGATGGAGATTCCCTGTTCCTCTGAGTAGCCTTGCTCCAGTGCTGCACTGCCCTTTTGCTGAAGTTTTTCCTAAAGTCCATTCTCAACTTGTATCCGTTGCCAAAATACTTGGACTTGAAGTAGGGCTTATAAAACCTTTTGTGCTCCAGGTTGCACAGGAACCTGGACTTGAACACAACTAACACTGCCGTGCTGGGGACTAAAACCTGCCTGAGCATGTGTTTGTATGCACAGATCAGGCATCAGCCCTCCTACTGGCTGCTCCATAAATGACTGAAATCATTGTGCATGCTCTAATTGTGTATGTGCTACTCTAACCACCTGGGATTTTGTAAAAACAGGTTTGAAAGTGTGAACATGCGATATCTGTTTCCTTTAAAATCATAATTGTTCCTGGCTTTGGTTTATTGTGCCAAGTGCAGCAGGAAGCAAATGTCAATAAAGGGTTTTTAACTGGATGTAGACACTGCTGAGGTATACAAACATTTATTAGAGGTAGTCATGGTAACCAGAACAATGTATTACACAGACTTAATAAGAAATTCTTATAAATGCTTCTTCCACTGCTCCAAAGGCAGAAACTTTTGACTATTCCAGGTTCTGAACTGACTATTTTAAAAAGGTGTCAAATACATTACTGGGAATAAACTTTTAAAATTCAAAGAGCTAAAACTAGTTGCAGGATTACTTAACTTCAAGAATCAATTTAAAATTCATGCTTCAGGAACTGTCTTGTTCTTCATCAGAAAATGATAACCTGAGTTAAAAGCCTCACAGGCATGTTATAAAACTATTTCCAGCATCAGATTATTTGGGGTTTATAATATTTATCTTTCTTCAGGACAGAAATTTCTCTCTGCTGGCAACAGTAATCTGACTTATATTTGTTGCTTCATTGATTGGTGTATTCAGATTTCACAATGAACTGACATCAGCACTTGCTGTGAAAATTGCCTGCAGATGCAGGGTGTTTGTCCCTCAACTTCCACCAGTGGACTGTACAAATATTTCTGTGTAGAGGAATCTCTCCAGTGTGACAAATAACTGTACCATCCTAGTGACAGGGCTTTAATTAAGTCTCTCTTCTGTGATCAGTGGAACCTGCTCTGCCTGACATGAGAACCTTCTGTCATCTGCTTTTGCCTCTGGTCGTCATTAGGAGAATAAAAGCCTCGAAAGCACTCAAAGCAAATTAAAAGGAAAAAGTTCTTTCCAGAATGTTTAAAATTTCTCCTTAGGAACATGAGAAACTCCCTGGTTCCTCGCTCAATTTTATTTAGTCTGCTATCACATATGAATACTGACCTGCTGTTACTAGGTGCTTAAGAAGTCAACTTGATATATTTGTCATTAATCACAGAACAGTAATACAAGCTTTTCCTCTTGGAGGAAAAGCTCCTCCATCCCAGTTACACTCACTCATTTTTGCAATACCTTATGCAGGTACTAGAAACAGAGGCCAATTTTGCATCTTTCAAGCTAAAAACTGTCCTTTTAATCTCATAAATCTGAAATTAAACCCATGAGATGTGTGATGTGTGGGTGTGAATGTGCATGTCAGGACATAACCCTGCAAGTCCCTTCGTCATTATTCAGAGCTGAACACTGAATTATGCACAGTTTCTAATCTTCAAATGATTCAGGTGTTCGAATCCTTGTTAGTATCACTATCTCAGCCTGCTTTTAGAAAGAAGTAGGTTGGCAGAGCAGGTATACAGCACTCTGCACATCTCCATAGGGATTGAGAAGTCTGGTGTTTCTGTGTTTGCTGTTGTCAGGTGAGCCAAGAGAGGAACTGGAATATTACAGAAAATTGCATTGAAGTTGAAATTGAGGAGAGATTGGTGGAAAACCTTCAAGAATAACACTGGGAAAAGGGGCCAGAGTGTAGGCACAGAAGAGCCATGATGGATAGAAGAGTTATACAAGGAGAATGGAGGTCTGTATGAAGATGAGATTTGGTAGGTGCAGACTTGGCTGTGTTCTAGTGGCATTCAGCAGTAGCTATGATTTTCCTTGTTATGGTCTCTATTGTAGCACTAAGTTCTGTGCTTGCAAAGGGTTTTTCGGGGAGGATTTTGAGAGGATACCTCACAACTGTGTGTTTCCTCTGAGCCCCTGGTGGAACAGTCATCTGATATCACTGCTGCAGCCCTGCCGTCTGAGAATAAAGGACCACCAAAGCGTGCACTTACAAGTGGTGCCTGCAAAATGAAAATATTTTCAGTCCTTCCGGCTGCAGCCACCTGAATAAAGTGTCACTGTTTTTGCCCCCCCCTTTCTTTTCTAATTGAACTAAAATCTTGAGAGCTGACAGAGGAGCTTGACTGACTGTGGCAGAGTAGGTGACTGAGCTTTCTTCAGTGCTAATCGACAAAACACTCTGTCATAAATTTCTAGGTTGCAATGAAGGCACTGTGCAGCTCATGTTTCTCATGAAGCTGGCCACTCAGGACTGGTTTGCTGCCTTTTACAATATAGAGTGCATTGTAAATAACTCCATCTTCTGAAAAGCTTCTACTACACAGGCTGTTTCCAGGCGATGAACAAGGTGGTTTGTGGCTGCATGAAATCATTTCAGGTCACAACAAAAGACTTTCCCTATTCATTCATGAAAGAATCTAGTCCTTTCAGGTAGTGGTAGATTATTGGCACCAATTAGAGGGCATCACCTACTATTTCTGCTGCAATCCCTTAATCTACAATGCGGGAGCTAACCGTTCCTCTGGGATATCACCCAGTATGTTGGTCAGGATGATGTTCCCCAGCCGACTCCTGTGTTGCTTCAACAAACACTGCCTTCTGTTAAATGACTTTATTTCCCTCAGGTCCCCCATTGTAACTCCACTGTGACAGCCTGAGCTACACTGGGACCCTCCTAGACCCAGGAAAAGGAGGTGGAAGGTTTTAAGAGCAAATCTTAAAGCCAGTTTGTCACTGTTGATTTCTTTAGCCCAGAGGAAAAACGAGGAAAAGTACTGAATGCTCATGAAAGTGCAATACTGGGAAACAAGACTCAGACCCAGGAAAAAGAGTACAGAAAGTTTCCT
The DNA here is from genome assembly GCA_013398155.1 of Pedionomus torquatus. Taxonomy (NCBI): domain Eukaryota; kingdom Metazoa; phylum Chordata; class Aves; order Charadriiformes; family Pedionomidae; genus Pedionomus; species Pedionomus torquatus. The sequence goes on from VZRU01015233.1 coordinate 37,764, forward strand.
AATTATTATAAAAAGAAGCTGAGTTACTACATTTTCAGTAGTAACTATTGTGAACCAGAGTTTGAATAAGTTGGTTCAGAATGATGCCTTCAGTTAGTACTACTGGGCTTCCATAAAACCTGAGAAATACAGAATTGTGTTTCGTTAGAGTAAGAAATGCTCTGTCTCTTGCAAGATGATGGTAAGACATAAGCAGGCCAATCTGTGATTAGTATCACTGTGGGTATTTGCACCAGATAGTATGAATAATTATGAATAACAATAAATCCACTGTGTTACAACCGTTGCTAAAAAGTGGCAAATATTTTGTGATAAAAAGAATTAATTTCAAACGAGAAGTAAGTTTTGGTAACATGGTAAACTTGAAATGATGAGTGTTCCCACAGATTTCAGGCTACGAGGCTGCTGATGTTTACTCCAAATGTTTGGGAAGATGTGTGCAGTTCAGGCCTGTGATAGGTACATGAATACCTGTCAGCCTGTAACTGCTATGGCCAGCTATTTATGCATGGATAGATACTTCTAGACAGACATATTTGTATATCTGGACAGATACGTTGGTACGTACCTATTTTTAAATTTAAAGGATTACAGTGGCTATATTACTCAAATATATTGCAGATCTAAGTGGAAAATCATCACGGAAATGAGAGAAATGTACTGCATAAGTCATCTCTTGAAACACATTACAGGAGTGCGTTGTCTCCTACTCTATATTTAAAAAACCTCAGGCCCTTAAATGGACAATTTCTTGCAGATCTAGACAAGGCAAAATGACGTCTTTGCTGTTCATTGCCACTCTTGTCCAATCAGCAGCTGCAGTCATGGAAATCGTATATATTTACCGATGTCATAACGAGCATAACGGGCAAAATCCTTTTCATGTTCCTCATTCTGCCAAAACCCCGATGTCTTTGACTTTTCACTTTGAACAATCATTCTCTAGAAGCCAAGCATGAAGAACTCGGGCTATGATTTCACTCACCTTCACTTTACATCGTTTACAGTGCACAATGGAGAATCAGACTGAATGGCTTTTATGCAGTGTGTTAGATCATTCAGGATTTCACTCCGTGTCATTCTGATTACCTAAAGAAAATTTGTATGTTTTTAGGGAGTAGCTTTATATAAAAGAAAATAATAGTCCCAAAAGGAAGATGTATTTATGACTAGAAATAAGTAGTGCATGTGTGATTCACTCTGTGTATATTTATTCATCTATCTGCTTGGACAATATGCATAAAAATGTAGTATGATTCAAATAGAGCAGATCTGCTCAGTCTTTTTTAATGATGCAGTATGAAATGATACGCATAAGAGATTTTATACTGTTTCCTTTTATATTAAGCCGGAAGAAGTGAAAAACCCACAATAATTTTTTATAAAATGGGAAGATTTTGTATATTTTTAGCTTGATCTGGAAGCAATAAAGATGTATTCCTAATGTCTTGCAGTCCTTAGATTTTTATGACAAGCCGCATAGATCCTCCTAAACCTGCCAGTAGCACCTATTAGTTGCAAAATAAAGAGCCAAATTCACACTGGTTACCTTCTGACTGGTTGGAGTGTAAGAGGATGTTAATTAAAAGCTCAAATTGTCATCCTGCTGTCAGGAGGTCAAGTGACCTGGGTTAACACTCAAAGTTACAGGACAGAGCCCTCTGGTTTTGTGACTTCAAAGGTCCTTTGGACCCCACAGGGCTGTCTCCAGCAGCCTCAGCAGGAGCAGCCCAATACCCACTTTCTTCTCCAGGCATCTGGAGTACCCAGCCTTGGAGACAGAGCCCCAGCAATGCCCTGACTGCTCCTCCTGGAGAGCACAAGCAGCACAGATGTTTTCATGTTTTAAATGAACCATTTGGGAGTCTAGAGGGGAAAAAAGGAGGTGAGAATAGTGGTAAGGTTTTGGCCATGGCAAATATGGGAGACTGATGTCCCAGCTTCCTAATTCCTAGGCAAGAGCCTGTGGGATGAAGGAACTTCATGTCACAATCCTGCAGGGAGACAGAAAAAAGGATTTTTTTTCCCCCCATCTCTTTAAAAGAGAGCTGTAGGAGAAAAGATGTGGGCTGGGTGTGCCTGCTGTGAGCTCTGAAGTGGGACCTCAACTTCTGAAAAGGGAGAGAGTTGAGACACTTTTCTGTGCAATTTCTAATTGGCTGTATTTATTTAACTGCCTAATCGGAGCTGGGATTCATCTTAATGAATGTCAGCTGGTCAGGAGAGGTAAACGCCTAACCCTGGGTATGGGATTTTCATCTGGAACCCAGGCATATGAGACACAGCACAGGCATTGCAATACCTGACTTAATGTGCTTTGACACTTTATGGGTTACATCCTCTAGGTATTTGGCTAAGGATTTGTGCAAATATTATATAAATTCAAATATAATAGATCTAGCTTCAGTACCCTCTGCCTCATTTCTTTTGTTTACTTGTAAAGGGGTATGGATCCTCACACACAGAATGTTCCAAAAAACAATGATGAAATTCTTTTTATCTGAATTAGAATAATCTTTGTAACTGTACTGTAATTCACTATGCCTGTGGAACAAAAATGAGACACATGATTTCTGTAACCAATTGCAAGGACACAACAGAGTTCACACTTCAGTATTTTCAATAAACTGTTCAGAGATGGCTTTAGTCTGGTGCCTTTGCTGATGTCTCTTTGCAAGTGAAGCGGTGAAATGTTTCCTGAAATCAGTTTCCCTTCCTTTGTGGAAACCTTTGTGAATAACGTGAACAGGGGACAGAACGAGGTCCCAGCAATCAAAGAAAAAAGAGCTAGCCCTCCAAATACCGTGCTGGTCCCTCCACCTGAGAAAAGCATTCACACTTTGCCAGCAGAAAGTTGGAATTTGTCAAGTAAACCCTTCATTATCCTTGTTCCAACCAAGCAGGTGTGTGACGGATACACCAAAGCTGTGAGCAAAAAGGGAGCACAATGCAAAAACCATTAGATAATAATTCTTATTGTTAGAAGAATAATATAGTTGTTATGAGTGCTACAAACCATTAATCTTAGTAGCAGAGCACTAAAAGCTGAAATCCATCTTTGTTTTCCTTTCCTAAGGCACTAAAAGAAATGAACTCAGAGATGTACAGACCCCACAGAGACACGTCACATTTTCATTTCCTCCGTCTCTTTTAGAGATAACAATGGATCCCTGAAGGCTGTTCCTCTTGTCTAGTTAAGGTTAATGACTTGTGCTTGATGACATTAAAACCTGCTTCTGCCAGTGTTTTGTCTGCTTTGTTGGGTGACTGACAGCCCACCAGGGCATGGGGGAGAAAGCAAAATCCTCTGCAGCCTGCCTCATCTGTAAATCTCAAAGCTGATCTCTGGCAGCTGGATGCCAGGGAGCAAAACTGCATCTGCGCTGCCTGACCTTGGCACTCCCTTCTGCTCCGTGGTCAAGGGGGTGGAGGAATCAAGCCTGGTGGAACTGCCCTGGGCAAGCGGGACAAGGCAGGCAGGGTTGGAAAGGTGACTGGAAAAACAGAGGAGAGAATGAGGTGGTCATTTGCCTTTGTGATGGTTTTAGTCTCTTTCAGGGGATGTGAGAAATTAAGTTTATTCTTCTAGTCACATGCTGTTAAAATTTTGCAGGAGGGGAGCAGGCTGAGGTCTCTGTAACCTCAACAGAGTGTTTCCAAGAACTGTTCTCCCAGCTCCTCTTTTTCCTAGGGTGGGGTTGAAAGAAGAGCAATCATTCACACAAATCTTTGTTTGATATAATTTTCTTACATCTCGATTGTTAAAGATTAACATGTCATAGGCAACTCTGTTACCTAGCAACAGAGATAAAGCCAAGAAAGAAGCCTAAATACCAATTCCTTACAAGTAATATAAACACTAATACAGTAAGCTTTAAACTCTTAGGGAGTCTTCCTTTTATTACTAATGAAGCTGTCATGCCTTTTCCTAACATAATAAAGAAATTGTTGTCCTAATTGCTATCTGCTGCTATTGATCCATGTCTATTTTTAAAGCGGCCCTTGCACTCTTCAAATGTTTCATTGGCAAAGCGTTGCACCGTAAATCTTTCATGTTAGCCACTGAACATCAAAATTACTTTGGTGACATCTGGAGTGATGAAAGTAAACAAGATAATTCATTATCTGGAGGCGCCTGAAAGAAAACCTCGCCTTTGAACAATCCCAGATATTGTGACTACTCGCAAACCTGATCTGTACCTCGCGTTTTGCCTCCGACCTTCTCCCTTTGTAAAGGGCAATGCTGTTCTGTGAAACTGCAGAATAGAAGTGGTACCACAGATTCGTCTTGCTGTGTTCATTCATGAAGCTATTCAGTGCAGTTAACAAACAAAGTTTCTATTCTAGCTGCTCCAAGAGTCATTCCCATGCGGGAAAAGACTGCTCGTTAAAATGAAGCCCGGTCTCCATCAGGCTTCAGAAAAAATGCAGTCTCTTGGGGACTGCAAAAGCACCAGCAGAACTTGTAGCAGGCTTCACAGTGGTCTTCCAGGGGGAGGGTAATGGCTCTAAATGCTTGTTCCCAGAGGCCAAACATGACCTTCTGATTCAGAAGAAGACCTTGTGAGTAACAGTTTTACACAAAAGCAATTAAAACCAGATTTTGACCCAAATACTCTTCTGTACTTCACGGAATCATAGAAACATTTAGGTTGGAAAAGACCCTTAAGATCGAGTCCAACCATTAACTACCAAGTCTGCTACTAAACCGTGTCCCTATATGTCTTTTACATACAACCAGGGACAGTGACATCACTACTTCCCTATGCAGCCTGTTCCAGTGCTTAATAATTCTTGTGGGGAAGAAATTTTTCCTAATATCCAACCTAAGCCTCCCCTCATGCAACTTGAGTCCTTTTCCTTGTCTATAAAAATGAAGTAAGTTGCTAATGTACCCCTTATCTAGAGAGGCTCTCTACCACTCATTTTGCATGGCTCGCTCGCTTTCAGTTCCTTTGTTAAATCTGCTAACAGTCTTGTGTTGTTGGATTGGATTAATCCGTTGGTCTCGTGGAGCATTCACTCAACTTCTACGTCAGACCAATATGATTAAGGGTCTTGATTGCCAGGGCCTAATTCTTGTATATGCAAAATGGTTTGTCAGAGCACTTGTGCAAAGGAGTAGCCCCTGATGTATCTGCATAAAAACTAATTTTCATGTCCCTATGGCCCTCTTCCCAACAGATCTCGAATCAAGGACTAGGTTCGTTACTCTGGGCTTTGGCTTAATGCAATGTTACCACAGCTGCTTGTGAAAATGCTCCCTGTGACTTGCCTGAGCCCTGCCAAGAGAACATGGAATCCTCACTCCAGTCTTCATAATCCACCCCATCTAATAGATAGAGTACGTAAGGTCCAAGCGGTGTCTTCTCGGAGGGTGAGGAAAATTCCAGGATCAATGTCTAAATCTTCTGCCTTTCTCGCAAATAGACACTCTTTCTGCACTGTCACACCAAAGTTGGTATAACCATTCAACTACTGATTCCCCAGGTTGTCCTTGGCACATTATCTGAACTTTTTGCAGATCATCTCTACTAAAATCATGGACTTTAGTGGTATCCCATCTCAGCAGTTCATCTCCAAGTGGGTCATCAGTAGTGACTTCTTGTTTAATCAGGGGCCATGTTGGCACAGAGCTCCTTGCTTTACCTACTCCCTCATCAGATCCCTCTGGCCTATTCCAAATGTCTCTGTTCCAGTCACTAGCATACATAACTGTGCAGACTTTTATGGGGTCTAGATCTCTACCTTGTACTAGTGTTGCATAGTGTTTTCTTCCTTACTCTATACCCTGTGGCAATAATTGCTTTTCAAGACATGCCCTTTCCCCAGACTTGCTGCCAGCCTTTAATTTAACTTTAATTCTCAACTCTGTTAAAAATTCACTGTTCCACTTTCTAATTCTAACTCTTCTAACTTCTCAGCACCTCAGTTCTTGATTTTCTATATTGTAGCTAACAGCCAGTACATCCCTTCCTTCCCTCTGCCTTTCTTTATTTTATACATATCCTTCCAATTACTGAATTCATTCCATATGGCTTTCAGATCATAATTTATTGCCTCTAGTCACTCCTTATCCCGCTTAGGATCTTGCCATCCATTTTCCATAAATCCCTTTTGCAATAGATATCATTTATCAGGGAAATCAGTTCTCATTTTAAGCCAAGGATCCTGACTATCCAATTAATTCTGTCACCCAATACTATAAGGACAGGCAGATTTATTTGGGATCATTGGTAGAACAATGTCACAAAACATTGTCGTTACAATCAAAATTTTATTTTAACCTTGACTCTCTGCAGATTAGGACCTTCTACAAAACCAGTATTGGAGATCCCCTGCAGATCAGGTCATTTTAACAAATTAACTTCAGGTCAAAACAAAACTCACTCAAGCTTCAGATGAAGCACCCTGTGGTGGAGGGAACACCAACCACTGGGGGATTACAGGCCTGGCATCCAACAGCAGCAGCTCTAGTCTAATTCCTAAGTTCCGAGCCACCCAGGACACCTTTAAAGGAAAAGCGGGTACATGACAAGCTTGCCCACATCTAATGGCCATCTTCCCTACAATATGGCACATTAAGATTTAGGTGGACAGTGCCTGAGGCAGTTGTCCTCTGGTGCAGAATACCAGGCTTTCGACAATGTCCTTCAACAGCTACCCTGACTGGGTCATAGCTATGAGGTGTCTATGTCCCAAGAGGAGCAACACACATCCCGACAGGGTGTCCGTGTCCCAGTGAGGATCCCTGAGGGACGCCCATGTTCCAGTGAAGTGACAGCGACCAGTGTACATCTAGGATCCTGTTCCTCCAAGAATATTTCTAGACTAGTCATATTCCTAATTCTCAATGGTTAAGATTTTTGTCACACCAAGAGCGAATTCTTGGCTTTCTTCTTAACATGGGCTGCCACTTGTCCTTGAGAGAGAACTATGTCATAGCTGGCCAGCTGGGGCACAGCACTGAACAGCTTGGTTGGAGCACTGAACATGGCTCCTTCTTGCTGAAAACTTCAGGGCACAGCCCAAAACCCATAGGTCTTAGTCCCACTGTACTGCTGGGCTCAGTGTACACCAGTGGACACAGCAATGGGAGCACCAGACTTCAAAATCTGCCTACACAGGTCCTCCCTCACTCTTTCTCTGTCTTCATCTCCTGTTGGGCAGCTGGGGAAAGCCCTTGTGGCATGACTGGCCCAGATATGACAACAGTATAGTCATGTGCAGGGCAGTCATTTGGTTGTGGTGGTCACTGCCTGAACTCTGGTCAGGTTGACAGTCCAAGTCAGAATGTGTATTGAGATTTTTTGACTCAGGAGAGACTATGATGATGCTCAGCCCAGCTGTCTCCCTGATTATGGCTCTCTGCGTGGTTTGTCTGTTCCTTGGTGCCCTTGGCCTTTGCATCCTCCCCAACTGGTCAGGGTCAGGATGGATGTCCTTCCTGAACACCTGAAGCAAGTGCTCGTTGCTGTAGAGAACATGGCCTCCAAAGATTGGCCTTTGCAGCTGCCATGGCTGGCCCAGGGTCAGGAGAGATGTCGTTGCTGAGGGCCTGAAGCAACCACCTATTCGTGCAGAGAATATGGGCTCCAACCTGCCCATCCCTCTGGGATGGGACTACCTTGTTGAGGTAGACATGACCTGTCTGCTTTGCAGGGCCTGGGAAACTGTGTAGCAGCCCTATATGGCTTTGATAGAACGTTACGTCTGGAGACTGGACGTGGTTGGACTAGATGATCTTAAGAGGTCCCTTCCAACCTAGGTGATTCTGTGAAATATGAAGAGACCCCAGGGACAGACAGACAATTGGTATCAATGACACAGGAAAGGGCCAGGTTGTGGGGAGCAGGGAACAAAACCAGCCTTGGTCAAGAAGGCTTGCAACGCAACAACGGTACCCAACATGGTCAAGAAAGCCTCAGCAGACCCTGAGATCTCTTCTGCCTCTTCCCCAGGGGTACTTCAAGCTGCAGGATTGAAACCCTCCTGGAGCCCCCAGCATGACAAAGGGACTGTTGGAAGTTTCCTCAGCCCAACATGTTGCCTGGAGCAGCCCTGTGAGGCTGGAGTTCTTCCAGAGGAAGCCAAGCTCAGCAGAACATTCTCGATCCCCAAAAGTCCATCCCCACTTCACTGTACCTCCAACCATTTAATTTCCAGGGAAGGGGATGGACAGCTTCATCTTCCATGGGGACAGACTGCTAAAGAAAGGGCACCTACATAGATTATAACATGGTCTGCTGGCTTGAGGCCAACACTACTCTGCAGATCAAGTGCCTGAGGCATATCTACTGCCTCCACCTGAAAGAACTCCAGAACCAGCATTCCAGGAGGAAGGTGTAAGAAAAAGGCAAAAAGAGGAGAGCTTTCTCTAACTCCCCTTGCAAGTCCAGCTAGAGTGGACTGGCAACATGAAAGACAGCAGTGCAAGAGAATGCTGCTCTCCATGTGTGTTGGGTTGTGAGGCAGAAAAGAACAGGCATCCATGGCTGTGAGGTGCCCCATGGGTGCCCACGTGCCAAGAGGAGGGTCCCACATCTGGTATTGGTACCCATGTCTCCATGAAGTTCCTGGTGGGTGTCCATGACACCTTGAAGTGAGGTGTGGAGTGGTTGCTCCCATGTCCCTGTAAGGTGACAAATGGCCCATGACCTGTTGTGTTCCTTAGGACCTCCAAGGTTGGTATGAGGGCACGCATCACACCAGTAAGAAGAGCAGGTGTTAAGACGTGGGTGGATAACAATTCCAACTTAGTATTTTCATGCAGTTAACAATTAATTCTCTTCAGGGTAACAGCCAGCTGGTGTGTTAGGACATGACTCAACCCACTGAAGGCTCCCAGGGTGAGGGCACCTCCATTGCCTGTCACCTCTTCTGCTAGCTGGTGGCCATTATTGCCCCGATATTCATCTGCTTACTCTCTAGGTGCCAGCAAAGCTTACCAAGAAGGACAGCTGAAAAACCAGTAATTTCTGAGTAAAATAAACTGATATGAGAGAATACTGTGAATGTGACTGTAGACTGCACTGTGCCCTGTGTAATCATTTGCCATGGCAGCACTGTGTTTAAACAGCTTAAGCCAAATTCTGCTTTGTTCATTCCTATAATTCCACCAATGTCGAATGCTTTCCATTGCTCACATTATTGCTTCATAGAGTTTTCCCTAGTCGAGGATGATCCTGGTTAAATGATGCCTTGAATTTTCCAGTACAAGATACATTGGATCTCTTCAGCATCTCAATTTTTAAAATTCGAATCTTTCTTTCATTGCTATTATTATTGTCCTTTTCTGATCCTCATTCTGGCCTGAATCAGAAATTCAATAAAGCTCAAACCTGTATATGTAAGAGTCCTGGAAAATAATATGATTTCATAGGATTTACTTAAGGCTGTCTAGATTTAACTTTCTCTGCTCTCATGGGCATATATTATACAGCTGAAACTTATTTCAGAACACAAAGCTGTATGATTATTGTCTTTCCCTGAACACATATTTTCAGAAACAAGGCGACTTCAGTTAGAGTAGCCATACCTGTAACATGTAAGGCACAGTATCTCATTTTTTGGCCACGATATTAGAAATCAGGAGTATCTTGTTTTTACTCCCAGCTCAGGAATGTCTTATGCACTGCTTCTGAGACAGTGCCTTAGGCTGGATATGTCCACTGTGCAGCCATTTCAGCAAAGAAGTAAAGGAAGATGAGCTCTGTGGTTACTCACGTTTCACAGGATCTGCAATATGCATTTAGTTTTGAATGGTGAGAATGGGAGTCTTTTCATTTTTTCACAAATTTCTTTCTTTTCCCCTAATCCCATCTTCCCTCTTCAACCTCCATGCAGTCATATGAAGATGCAATTAATCGATATGCTCTTTAGATATAAGTAGAAGTTTAAGTCCCTTTGAAATGAAACACTTGTTGCACTTATTTAATTATTATCTTCTTGTTTTTCTTGGTTTTGTTTGTGTTCTTATTTTGTTTTAATTAATTACTTGGGACGTAAGGGAAAGAACTGATTTAGTAGCATTTGCATGGAAAAAGAAAAGCAGTTCTCTGCAAAACCCTCGGTGCCTTTCCTATTCAATCATCTTCTGTTGATTTATTAATACATTATTTTTTCCCGATGATTTAACTGTGAAATTTGGGCTTTAAGTGGTTTTGGACTTCTCTGTGAAAGCAGAGAAAGTAGGACTTGGTGGTTGGGGATAGTGTTTTCAGGCCATTATTCTAAACATATTTCATGGGAACATCTTCTGGGAGTTGAAGTTAAGTCCTCCTACAGTTTTGAAACTACTGTGTCACTTTGTGACGGAGGGCGGGTTTCCTGCAGATTATAGCTCAGGGCAAAATCCACACTTTTTTCCCCACATGTATGTAGGAAGTTATGAATCAGCAAGCATAAATCCAGAATGCCTTCTTAAGGCTGGCTATTTCTCATCCTTATGAGTCAGTAGCACCTTTTCCATCCAGCTTGACTGTCTCCCCACCTACTCTTCTGGAAAATAAAAATAATGTGAAAAAAAAAAAAAAAAGGAATTAAAACGATTTAATTCAAAACCCCCACAATACTCCCACACAAAGATTGTCCTTGCCAATTTTGACGTACAATCACACAGGAGAAAACTCTGAATAAGGGAAAGACTTACATACTGTTGTTAGAATTGGCTTGTTGGCTACTTTGGAGAAGTCTGATGTTGCTACAGCAGTCACAAGTTGGCTTTCTCCTGAAGCCTGTCTGTGTCTTTCCTCTAGCTTGACGATGAGAACTTTTCCTGTTCTTAGATTTGGAAACTGTGATAGAGACAGAGACAAACTTGAGCAGAATACAGAGAAAGAAAGTTTGAGCAAACTGGAAAAATTGTGAAGATATCCCCCCTAAGCTTCACAGGCCCTGCCATCATGGGAGCTAGAGTCACATCTACACAGAAGTGATTACAGTAGGAGCTGATGATCTGGAGGTCTTCCAGGCTGTGATGAGATAAAACATCTATAATGCCTACTGCAAACCTGCTCAGCATCCCTTCAGATGCCATCATTCCTTCAGATGCCATCATCCCATAGTGCTTGATGTAAATGAATATAGGTTATGTATGTGACTTGAGGAATATATGCTCAGCACTCTGCCATGCACTGAGAGCTGTCAAGAAAAAATTTTGTCATCAAAGGTGCATGAACATTTTAAATGAGAACAGAAAAAAAAATGAAAAGCATAAGAGAAAGAAAACACAGGTTTCAGACGTGGTGGGAAGTACATATGGTGTAGTGACACTGATAAAGTATATATTAGTCCAATATTGCACTTCAAAATCTTGAAGAGTCATTGAAATTATGCTTAATTAAAAAAGAAATAGGAGATGTGCTTAATTTATATAAACATTCAGAACTAGTTTTGCATTCTTCTGCATTTGGTTCTACGGAAAACAACATAAAGGATCAGTTAGATGGCAGATTTGAGTATTTATAAGAGCAGACACGACAGAATTAAAGTTGTATTTGGATCAATATGATATTTAATTACATAATACTTTGTACTTTTCAGAAGCCCTGCTCCAAACACTACCAGACTCTAGGAACAGATTAGGAGCATAAAGTGAGCAACCTGCTCTCCGTGATCCTTTCCTCAGTTGTGGAGAAATTTTGGGGTGTAGTGAATGAGGCTGAAAACACCAGAAGCAGCAAGGGTAGTTGAGGTACCTACAATATGGCCATGGTTGAGATATTTGGACTTTTCCTTGCAGAAGGAAATTCTGCTTCTGCCTCTACTGGAGACTTTATACATGGTGACAGACCAAACTTTGACAAGATGTGTCCAAATTTACATTCCTCATGTTCTGTGTACCCACGTGAGCCTGCTGAACACTTCCAGATCACAGAATCACAGAATGATATGGGGTTGGAAGGGACCTCTGGAGATCATCTAGTCCAAGCCACCTGCCAAAGCAGATCCTCCTAAAGCAGCTTGCACAGGAACTTGTCCAGGCAGGTTTTGAATGTCTCCGGAGACTCCACCACCTCTCTGGGCATCCCGTTCCAGGCCTCTGCCACCCTCAAAGTAAAGAAGTTCCTCCTTATATTTAAATGGAACTTCTTACATTCAAGTTTGTGCCTGTTACCTTTTGTCCTCTCACTGGGCACCACTGAAAAAAGACTGGCCCCATCAAGATAAATATTTATAGGTGTTGTTGAGATCCCCCCTCAGTCTTCTCTTCTTCAGACTAAAAAAACTTAGCCTTTCCTTGTAAGAGAGATGTTCTAGTCCCCTAATCATCTTTGTAGCCCTTTGCTGTAACCTCTCCCAGTTCCCTGTCCTTCTTGAAGTGCAGAGCTGACAATTGGACACAGTACTCCAGATGAGGCATCACAGCCCAGGATGTCATTGGACTTCTTGGCCACACAGACAGATTGCTGGCTCATGGTCATCTTGTTGCCCACCAGGACTCCCAGGTCTTTTCCACAGAGCTGCTTTCCAGCAGGTCAGTCCCCAGCCTGTACTGGTGCATGGGGTTGTTCCTTCTCCTTAGGTGCAGCACCTTACACTTGCCCTTGTCGAAATTCATCAGGTTCCTCTCTGACCAACTCTCCAGCCCATCCAGGGCTCACTGTATGGCAGCACAGCCTTTTGATGTGTATGTCAGCCACCCCTCCCAGTTTTGTGTCATCAGCAAACTTGCTGAAGATACACTCCGTCCCTTCATCCAGGTCATTGATGAAAATATTAAAGAGGACTGGACCCAAAACTGACCCCTGGGGAACACCGCTTGTTACAGACCTTCAACTAGATTCTGTGCCACTAATCACAACCCTCTGAGCTCTGCCTTTCAGTCAGTTTTCAATCCACCTCACTGTCCATTCATCTAACCCTCGCTTCCTAAGCTTACCTATGACAATGCTGTGGGTGATGTTGTTCTGCTTTCTTCGTGTTCTTGGAATATAACTTTTTTTTAATTTCCTAGTTTTTGAGAAAACGGCAAGGTGAAATTCCATCATCTAATATTATACTGGCTTCTACAGCAGGAAGATAGGCAAATTAGTTACAGTGGCAGATGTCTATAGAACCTCTGGAGCTAATAGAATAAATAGTACCAGGCAGTTAGGGCATGAAATAAGGAGTTTTCTCCTCAAATTAGCTTTGGGAAGGTTGAAACCTGTGTTTTAAAATTGTGTTTCTGTTGACAACAGGGGAAAGGTGCCCTTTTAGTCTTAGGAACAGAGGATGAGCCCGCTGACAAAGCCTTTCCTGTTCTTTGTTTTCCAGTCTAAATCCCAGTCCTGCTGCCCCTTTCTGCTCTTTCTCTCTGTTATACGTGTAACTCCATCTTCTTAATTATGGCTCCCCTTTTTAACTTCCTCTTTCTCATCCAATCTCAGACTTCACTCTTCTCCTCTCCTGTTCTCTAACAGTCCAAATTTTCCTTTCTCTCTCCCTTTCCTGATCTCATGGCCACCCACCTTCCTCTTGCCACTTCCTTCAGTGACTCACATTTGGCAAAGTGTTTGAAACCTGTCTATTTAAATAGAAAGTGTTTGCCATTCTTTGAATTTGGAGGCATGTCAAGTTTCATCAGTGTCACACTTGTGTTACATGTACAAAGACCATGGATGAGTCTTGGATTCTCACTTCTGAGCTATTTTAGCCCAGACACTCGTAGTCATGTCTGATTGTGCTCCTCTCAGCTCTATTCCAGAGGCCTAGAGAGGGACAATCAAAACAGGAGTAATTTCAAACTGACAGGTATTCCTGAAACATCATGACCAGACCTTACAGCACTGACCCTATAAATAGGTATGGAAATACTCATGATGTAGATTGTACAGTGATAAGTGAAAAGGACCTCTAAAATATAATCTTTTTAGGGCTGAAAAATCATTTTCTTTTTCCTCTGGGTAGGCCTAGCACACATTGGCATATGCATTGGAAAAAGTATAAGGAGAGTAGTAGCACAAATCAAGGTCCATCAATATCTTTGCGATTAGCTTTACATTTCAGGGGCATAGACTAGTCATCTGAGAGCCAAGACTTCACACATAAAATGTCAGAATGGAAACCACTGCTGTATGAAAGACACAAACCTAACCACTCCTCCAAACTTTTAGCCTGTGAAGAGAAATATTGACATTGCAGACACTGCAAAGAAGTTTCAAACTCAGAGAACTCTTGTCATTCACCCCATAATTGTTATCAGTAAGGATTTACCTACAACCCTTTAGAGGGAAAGGACCTGTTATTTGTGCAAGGTAATTAAGACTGACTTAATGAAGTGTGGCTATTACTCTTTCTTTTGTGAACTGGTAAATTCATCTTGGAAAAAATGTGCTTTCTCTATCTAGTAAGAGATCAAAATATCCTGCTAGCTGTCATGGGAAATAAAATGAGAATCTGTGGTATTAGTATGGATGCCACAGTTCTCTTCTAGAGGATGTGAAATGTTAATGATACCCGTAGATGTGCTAGCCTGGACCATAAAACAAAACAACCAACACAGTCTTTCTCCCTTAGAAAACTAGTGTTTAAAAATGACTGCAGCCACTGTCAAGAATGATTTCTTAGTGAGTCATTCATCACGGTAAAAAATGAGTTTAGCTTACCAAGAAAATGTTTATTTCCTGCTATAACAAGAATTCAGTATATCAGCAAGAAAATTGAATCGTCTCACTTGGCTGTAATGAACAGCTGAGTTATACTGAAATCATAACTACGTACAGCAATCAAGTACCTTGGCAATGTAGAAGTGTTGTTTAAGGTGAACAACTGAAACTACTGAATGACAAATGGATTTGATTTAACCAAAGCCAAACACCAGTGACCACAACAAGGAATTGTCAAGTAGCAGTCTGGGTAATACACTAGATGGTGATCTAGAAAAAACAGATCCATAAGAAACTTATAGGAACTCAACATAAGCTCTGCTGTATTTTTACCAATGCTTCTGTAATTGGATGATACCTAAACCAAGAGGTTTTGTCCAAATCATGTTAAGGTCTTCAGGATCAAAGCTGACAAAAAGAGCAAAAAAGCAATCCCCACAGAGAATGCAAGAGGCTGAAAACATATAGGAACACAGTGTCATCAGTCTATTGCTGCTCTTTAAAACTCACTACTCACACTTGTAACCTAAGCACTGCATGAAACAAACAAAATAAAAAAAAAAAAAAGGGAAGAAAAGAAAGAATAAAGTCAAAAGGCAAAACACGGGGACTGGAATGCCAATGCTTGATATTCTTTCCTCTTCTTGTGATGACCTTTTCTGGTAAGCTTGTCAATCAACAGTAAAAGCAAGAAAAGGACTACATGTGTGAACAATGGAGTCAGGGAGAGAGAGCAATTACTGAAATCAAATAAAACCAGGGTGCAGCAGCAGGTGAAAGTGCCTGAAGCAAAATAGACAGAGATGATTTTTTCTTACAGCATTCATGAGCCTCCTTAGGCAGGAGAAATGATCTGAAGGGCATTATTAGAAGAGACAAGAATGGCTGCCTTGAAAAAAGAAACCTCCTGGTACATCCCCTTTTTCTAGACAAGAGATAGTGCTTGGGGTATGATAGTACTGTATATAGTATAGGTGTCTGCTTAAGGATGGGGACAAACAGTAGGCAGGAGCAAGCCAGCATGAGGGAAACTTAGGGGTTTGGCAGTAACAGTGTGTCTATGTGATGCTGTACAATGTTCCCTGGGTAGAGTCTTGTATTGCACAGCTGGGTGTTTCCAGTTGCTTCACTAGCTCAACCACATGTAGTACGTTAGAGCACAGTAATAACCTGAATAATGTAACTGTACATTCAAGGAAAAAGAAAGAGTTGGATGGCAAAGAAGTGTTGAGGACCTACTCTGACATGGAAGAAATAGAAACGAAGGCTCTGCTTTTCAATCTCTATCCATGGAACTGGATGCTCTTTGATGAACTCACTGAAAAACCACCTTTAGTAGCCCTCTCTGCCTGTCACCGAAGACCTTCCTAAGGTGGGTCCTTGGTGACAGGTCTTTCTCCTCCCATTAATGTTCAGTCTTGGGCCTGGTACTCCTTGTATTTTGCTCTACCCAGTACTCAAGCCCTGTGGGCTGGGAGTAATCTGGGGAAGATCCTTGCTGGAAGGAGAAGTCTGGAGGGACTGGAAAGAGAAAAATATAAGCAGGATTAGAGAGATAGGGATAAGAATATCACAAGAAAACCATTTGGAAGAGATGGTATGGATGGACTTGTAGAGGAATAAATACAATGAGGAAAAGTGTGGTAAGTTGAGCAATATACATAAAAGAGGAAATGGCCCGTTCTTGGTGTTTGCATGAAGATTATTTCAAACATTATTACTCTCCTGCTATATAACACCTTGGAAGACACAAAGAAATTTTGCGTCCCTTCTACTGCAAGATTTGAAAAATCTCAGTTAACAGAAGTGTTCCAGACAGCAAAGTGACTAATCTCCCAATTCCACCTCAAATCTGTCTCATAACCAAGTTCTTCTTTTTGAAGAGAGTTCTCATCCCACCGCACGGAAAAGCTCACCCACATCTGTCTTGCTTTCTCTGGAACAACAGAAACAGAAACAAAGGATGACAAACTGGACAGAGTCTAACCTAACCACACAATCAGTTGTTCTGCAAGCCCAGGGGCAAATCTGAATCGCTCACTTGAAAACTGAGCTCCCTACCCTTCAATATTAGCCGGTGACTATGGACACAACACTGAGACCACTAATGCTGTGCCCTCAAACTGAAATACATCACATTCCAATCAGTGTTAAGAAAGTTTATGTCATTCCAAAACACCACTGTTTATTTTTTTCCCCCTAATCTTCCTTTTCTGAGCAACATTAGTTCAGATCAGCAGTTATCCAGCAACACCCAGGCTATAACAAGGTTGTATCTCTGGCTCTGAATATCTCTGTGTAACACCACATGGCTTTCCACATGGTGGAGTCCCATTCGTATGCTGATTTCCACAAGGATCATTTTTCACCTTGAATATAAGGTGTGACAGTGAAAGACAGGATAAGGAAAATATTGGTCATAGTAGAAAACACTGAAATCCGTACTTTTAGAATCATAGAATCATCCAGGCTGGAAGGGACCTCCAAAGGTCATCTAGTCCAACCTCCCTGCAGTTGCAAGGACACCCTCAACTAGACCAGGTTGCCCAGGGCNCCAGCTCCCTCAGCCCGTCCTCGTAGCAGAGGTGCTCCAGCCCTTTGATCATTTTCGTGGCCCTCCTCTGGACCCGCTCAATCAGGTCCATCTCCTTCCTATACTGAGGGCTCCAGCCCTGCACACAGTACTCCAGGTTGGGTCTCACCAGAGCAGAGTGAAGCAGCAGAATCACCTCTACTTCATTACGTCTAGCTTGGCCAGTGTGTAAGTGACTAGTTAAACAGGAGTATATGAAACAATTTCATCTGGGCTCACTGAGGAAATGTGATTGGAAAATGTGAAGGTTTTTGTCATATTGCTCGATAGATAGGATGGCTGATCATTTGTGTATCTTTGTATTGTTTTATCACCTACTTTTGCAGGTCCAAGTAGCAAGCTTGGCCAAAGGTTTTGTTTTCTGTTTTTTGAACTGAAGTTTTTAAAATAGATGAAAATTTGATGCCATTGTTACCCCACTCTAACTGCTGTTACATTGCATGTAGAATAACGTAAATATCCCTGCATAAAAATTTGGAGGTGTCTAGGTGATAGTATGTAATAGCTGGTACCTGAACTGACTGTGTGAACCACAGAAGCAGAACACAGAGAACAGCAAAGTTTGCCTGTCCAACCGAACCAGTTTGGATGCACAGGCTATCCAGCCGTATGAGAGTGGCTCCATCAGCCTGTTCTGTGCCGTGCTGTATCACGGACACTCGCCGGCTTCACCAGAACCACCTTGGGGGTCTCCGACACAAAGTACGCGGGTATGGGGAGGACGTCTATGCGCTCTTCCCAGCTGTAACAGAACAAATGAAGTTTGCCCTCCTACATGAAGAGGAACTTCTTCACTTTGAGGGTGGCAGAGCCCTGGAACAGGGTGCCCAGAGAGGTGGTGGAGTCTCCATCTCTGGAGATATTCAAAACCCTCCTGGACAAGTTCTCGTGCAACCTGTTCTAGAAGGATCTGCTTTGGCAGAGGGCTTGGACTAGATGATCTCCAGAGGTCCCTTCCAACCCCATATCATTCTGTGATTCTGTGAAATGATGATGAATGAACATGAAATGAAGGTTCAGAACATTTAGAGTCAGTGACGGATGCTTACACAGGTCATTTGGTGCCAAGATCCGTGCTTTAAAATTTAGACAGTTGAAAAATCATATAAACATGAACATTGACAGCAGCGATATGCTCTCCAGGAACAATATATCTGTGTGTATGTTCTTACAACTGAAATACCCAGTTATGCTGTAGAAAAGAAGTCACATTTCAAACAGTAATGGAAACAAATTAAGAATAAGGAATACTGAGCCCTACTTTTATGGATTCATTCATACTTTTTAATAGTGCATGTATTACCCTACAAAACCTGAATTGTTAAGCCATGGTCAAGCACTTGGCAGTCACTCAGCATATGTGTGACCCAAAAATGTCCTTTTTTACCAGCCTGTAGGCAAATTGCCTTTGAATTATGGACATAGAGCCGTGTGCTTTTAGTTCTTATTTCTGATGTGTCCTACCAGGATATTCTTTACAGTAGCATTATATAAGACCAGATCTAAAGTGAGCTAACAGCATGTGACACTTTAGTTGATTTAACAAAACCTGAAAAAATGCCCTAAATTCTTGGGATTATTAAGTAATTGTGGAACCTGCAAGAAGCTGGAACACTTCACATTTCGATAGCTAGTTTTTTTGGTGATGATACTTTCCTTGGTGAACAATGTCAAAAAACAAATCCAAAAATGCATTACCTACTTACTGGGGATTTAACTGGGACCCTGTGTTTGTCTTCATGCCCCATCTTAGCATATCTATATCTATCTATATCTATATCTATATCTATATCTATATCTATATCTATCTATATCTACATCTATATCTATCTATATCATCTATGCCTATATCTATATCTATATCTATATCATTTATATCATCTATATGTATATACTTGCAGTGGGAGCAACCTTGATTTTACTGAAAGGAAGGGAAATTTAAGGTTTTGCCTTCCTTCACTGGAGTTGTGCCAACAAATTGTACAGAAATAATGTAGACAATTGTCTCTAGATGCTGTCATTTTTTCCTTTGGGGGAGCACAGAACTGTAAGGTACCTCATGGCTCACCTCTTTCTCCCTAAGTCTCCCTCTTATTTTCAGTTACCCTCCTGTCTCATACAATATAAGACTTTGCTCGGGGTTATTGTGGGAAATGAATTCTGCCCTGCGCTGCGCTGCAGAAAAGTGCACAGCACTTGAGCTCTTGGAGAAGGTTGTCTTTCCCTTTGTGGACCAGCAGTGAAACGGGAGGAGGCATGTATTTTGCCAGCAGCTTCTGTGAATATTTGGCAGGACAGGAACACTGAGTTTGAAAACTGTTTTTTCTTTTACACCTCGTTGAAGAGGCTTCTTGATGCATGTTTCTGCTGTGCCAAAAATGGGGGTCCGTGGGAGCAGCAGGTATTTATTTTCAGCTCCTCCTTCTTTCTTGGGAGCAGTCACTACAGAAATGTTATTTTTTGTCTTTATTTGCTTTGAAGGGATTGGATTACACACAGCTTGGGTATGCAAACCTGCAGTTTGTCCATCAGAAGACAGAATTTTTGCTGAACTTGTTTCTGAGACTACTAAACTAGTCAACTGACAATACCTCAAATGGATTTTTTCAGTCTTAAAATGCAGCCAAATTTGGGAAGAGGAGGTGTTACGAGGATGGATTTGCCATAGTTTTGTCCCATGTTATTTTAAATTCTTTTTGTAAATCATTGGGAACTTAGAGTCATTGTTTAGGGGTAGGCAAGGAGGAGGAATAGAGACAAGAAAAAAGCACTTTATTCCTCAAAGGTTAGTGCTTCAGCCTCAGGAATTTAGAAAAGTCTATTTGGTCAGGAAAGATGCTTCCTCCCAGTCCACTCTGTCTAGTTGTCAGTGATAAGAAGAATCCAATGTTCTGAATTTTTGCAAAAACTGCAAGTATGTTAAATAATGCTATTAGTTTACTTATGAGACATACGTGCTATAAAAAAGAGCAAGGTTCCTGTCTGACCTGGAAAAAATTGTCTACTGACCCCAGATAGGTTTACAGGTTAAATCCTGAACACGATAGTCTTACAAGTAGTACAAGAACCGAATGTCACCACATGCATCAGCACTCCTTGCCCAAATCCTATCTCCAGTTGTGGCAAAGCAGAGGAAGGCTGTCTTCTTCTTCACCTTGCTGAGATGGACACCAAGTACAAACAAGACTGAAATTTCTTTTCTGGCCCTTCCAAAGTACCAGAGGACACCTGAAACATGGCATTAAATGTGACAGAAATCTGGTGCAAACAAGTAGCTCAAACATCCTTTGAAATAGGAGCACACTGGATGCTCACAGACTCAGGTCACAAGAATTACATTTCCAGGGGTTATGAAACTGTTATTTTTTTTCCTGTGTTTTCTAGTCTGTTTGCCCTCTTAACTTTAGAAATCCTTAACAGTACTCTGGACCCTGACAGTGCCTCAATGGAAATGTAACAAAGGAAAGGGCGAGCTACCTCAACCTCAGAGTCTGCCAGGAGGACTGCACTGCCCCATGATCGTCTGGCTGTCTGTAAATGACTTCCATTTCTTTTCATTGATCTACACGGTCTTTTCTTTGGCTTGACTTTAGGCTTCCCTTTTCCCTCTGGATTTTCATTGATTCAGATGTATTTTTTTAAATTATCTTTTGCTGTAAGCTTGCCATTTCTGTCCTCTTTGAAACTGGGACTAGCTTTGCATTTCTGTTTCTTTCTGGCTTTACTCAGGATTCCTTGCGAGGGATCAGCTCACAAATTCAAGCTTGTAGACCACAGTTACTGCTCCAACTGTAATCTTCCATGATGTGATAGTGGTTGTGAATAGCAATCTGAAAGCTTCTGTTACAGCTCAATGGAAAGTGCTAAATAAGGGACTGAACCTTCCGGCCACTCAGAAGGTTAAATTAGTGCAGTGGGTGCAGATGCCAATGTTTTGAGCAGGGCAGATTAGTAAAAGTCTTTAACACTGTTGCACTGCAGTGACTAGTTTACCTTCAGATTACATTCCAGCTACATTCAAGTCATAAATCTCCTGGGTCTTATCAATGGCTGGTTGTGTTTCATCCCCACTGTTTCATTCACTAACATTTTTTTCCTAAAAGTGAAGGTCAGGGGAGCCAGGAGCCATTCCCTAACCGTGAATCTTCAGATATGGAAAAGCAATTAAGCTTGCCCACATTTATAACTTATATGAGGCACTGGGGTTTTTTTTGTTTGTTTGTTTGTTTGGGTTTGTTTTTTTTTTTTTTTTTTTTTTTTTTTTTTTTTTTTTTTGGGTTCCTCTATAACTGAAAACTCTGAAAATCTTCACAACTGGCCTTAAAGTATAGGTTTCTCTCTCTGTTTGTTTCTTTTTAAATAAGGTCTTATGACATTAATGAAAAGAATACCGCTGCTGTCAGTATTTCCATAACTAAAATCAGCTTCTGAACCCCTTATCTCCATCAGTAAATGTCTTATAATTATCCCATGCAATATTTCCACAGTTCATAGTGGTTAATGGCTTCCTGTTTTGTGGGAGTTGCTTCCAGACTACAGGAAAAAAAACCCACAGTCTGCAAATACTAATATTTTTAATGCATTTGGGTAATATTTCATCTGTATGAGACATATGATTCTAGGGCAAGGCTAAATTAAAAATGGGTACTATATACACCCTTTCTTTCTAGTGACTGGGGCTATGAATTTCTTTAGTCATAGGAAGCAAGACATTAAATAGATAACTAAAGCAATTTTTTTCCCCTTATGTAGTACATTCCTACAGATACTTTACCTGATTTCCTTAGTGTTTTTAAATAACACATTTAACAGCTTGTGACGGTCTGATATGCTGACTCATACTGAGTGAGTCTACACAGTGCTGAATGTAGACTCAATTGGGCCAAGCTTGTGCCCCATCCCAGACCTGTGTCTTGCTTGTCCCATGTCTACACAGGTCTCTGCTGTGGGTGAATTCCTGCTCTATGCTTGAAAGTACCAGTCTTTCACCAGTGACTGGAAGAGATGCCAATAGTAAATAACCTCCTAATTTGGCACTCCTGTTAAGTGCCTGTAGTGAACTACTCTGTGTCTTGTTTATGGTACCAGTTTTATACAATCTATTTTGATCTGAGCATAGTGCGTGATTTCACTTTTTCCATACAAAGTTTTTAGATTTTCCTTAGCCTGACTGTTTTATATTTACTAGCCATTAGACAATGTACAGATCTAGTCTGAGAATGGAGTAAGACTCAAGGATCAACCCACAGAGTGTTTGTGTCACAGGGTTTCGGAGTCACGTCCCAGCTGGCTGCTCTCATGTGCTGGCCCCATATGAGCTACACACAGCAGTCTCAGCCAGTGACCCTCTAGTTCAGTGTTCAAAGACTATGCTGGGAATGATATGTACTAAAAGGAAAATTTCAGCGTTGGAATATCCGGATTTCAGATGCTTAGCCTTAAATTGTACAAATTATGGTGGCCTACAAATAGTTTGGTGCCCCAGAGGATGACCTAGAATATCTATCTACTGGGCTGACTAGAGTTTTGGGCCATAAGCTTGAGTACCTCACGTAAGGTTATAGGATCTTTTCTAGATACTAGCCAAACCAATGTTAGAGATTGGAAATGGAAATAAACCAATGGGTTTATTTCCAAAGAAATTATAGTGAGATTTGAGCTCATCTCATTCATGACTTAGTGAAGTAAGGTCTTTTTCTGTGTTTACTCTGTCTGCTTTTGGGCATTTAGTCTGCCTCTAGTGCAAACATATGCTGTCTAGTTACAAACTGTCCTCAGGGACAGAGAATTTGTTGTTGGCCCACAAACTAAGTTCACATGATATTTGGGAGCTCATAAGATGGTGATTTCCTGAAAATGGTATCTACAGATCAAAACACAAAAGACAAGAAAACAAAGTGAGGAAACTCAAGACTGCAAGACTGTTCAAAGAGCAATTCTAACTAGGAATCAAAAATTCTTTGGCTCGGTGCAGGGAGAGATCCACTCTATACTTGAAGCATTCGATCCGGATGTGGCAGCAAGGACTTTTTTCCTAATACTTTATGAACTGGTTTACAGTTCTCCAGATGCTTCCCACAGCAAATGATCTATGGGACATATAAAGCTAAGCAGTCATAATTGCTCTTTAAAGCTTGAAACTAGGGCAGATTAACTTGATAGGATGGGCATTAAGGTCAGATGAGAACTGTTAGTTACTCATATCTCATGAATCCATCCACAGAGAGTTTTGCTGAGAAGCACAGAGATTTTGGCAGCTAATATGCAGTCATTCGAGTCTTACCATTTAGGGATAAAGAAGGACTGGGCCAGTTTGTTTTGCATTTTAATTTTATTTGGAGTGGAAAAACAAATAAAAATCAAAGCAGCAGCACATGGTTTCATACAGAATAATTGAAAGCATCTGTAAGTAATTTTGCTTTACTAGTTCTTCCAAGGGCATGTATCTGGTTAATTTAGTATGGCAGCCTCAATTAAACAATCCCTGGTAGCATGTTGTGGCTAATTGCTTACTGTTTACCAGAACCTTTTTGCCTTTGAAAAAGGATCCTTCCTCTCTCCAAAGCATGCCTGTTTTAGATTGAAGTTGGTGCTTTGAATCTGATTATTTAAATTTAAGATGCCCAAAGCAATGAAAAAAAGAAAGTCAAATAAATGAATTTACACTCCTTGCCATCTGTTTAGCAGGTGACAGAGAGCATATGCTATTTTCTTAGTTTATTAGAGAATTATAGTATGTTAGTGATTTAAAGTGTGCTATAACAAAGTTAACAATCATTATCAATAGCTTATAGGCTTTGTACACAGGACAGCAAAAAGAAATTTGTCCACCTGGTGTGTTCACAATAGACTTTGGATTCGGTGTGCTTTATTACTTTAGAAAAAAATCCCTACATTTTCCCTGCCCTCTGCTCCCCCAAAACAGCCAGCTTATGTTTCACTCCTAGTATGTTTACTTCAACAACAACAAATGTCTTGTACCCATTTTCATTTTTCCAAAGTATTTGAAAGATTTATGGAAAATAAAAAATATTTTGGGGAAAAAACTTACAATCTGAGTAACAAGAAATTGTACACTTGCTTTATTTTTAAGCATTCTTGATATATCAAGGTATTTTTAAGAACAATAATGGAATCTAACAGTCTATGAGTTATCCTGTAGCCTGTGGCATTTAGTGGAAGCATGTTAGACCTTTCATGCAAATTCTTGAAGCCCGAATCAGAAATTTAACACATCTAAATTGTTTCAATGCTCCCAAGAGTGATTCCTCATCTGTAGGGAAAACCTTAATTTTCAACCTTGCCAGCCTATTGAGTAAAAACAGAAAGGAATTGCTTCAGTTTGGGTACTCTTAAAAGTTTAGCTTCTTCACTGAAATAACTTAAAGGAAACTTGAAAGGTTGCTTGAGAATCTAAAAAGCACTAGCTTTCACAGGGTAGGGGACATGAGAAAGTAATAGGCCCGTTTCATAGCCCTTCTTGCTACCTCAAGTACATTCCTGCTCTCTGTATTGCTGTCTCCTCCAGGCTACTCAATGTCTGGATCACATCTGCATTCAACCCTCATGGCCAACATTTCTTGAAAACCCGTTTCCTGCTGATTTTCACAGCCATGCTGGAGCCCAGTCAGGTGTTACACAGTTCCTGAATTGAGCTGTCATAACAATTCTGAGCACAATGAATTTTTAGAAACTTCTGATTGGAGGAGAATGGAAACTGTACCTGCTAGATGTGTACAGGGAGCGGGTTCTCTGGCTCAGAGCCCAAGGTCAAAATCCCTGCAAATCCCATCAAACAAAAAGTACTGCTTACAGGGTTGTCAGTCATCCTTATTTTAAATTTCACGATATTTAAAGAAATTTCAAAATTAATCAGTGTGAAAGTAATGTCCAATGTTTCATTTTGAAAATATCCAAACTCAAGTGGCAGAAGTTTTGGATATTTTCCCTGGTTTACTCTGCTAAAGAATATCACAGAGGTTTACAAGTTGTTTCTTTCAACTTGAAAATGCATTTTTCAAGAAGAAAACTTTTGCCTGTGGAATTTTGCCAATCTCTCACATAGACAGAGAATACAAATGACCTGAAAGATCCCTCCAGTGCAGTTTTAAATGGTTCTGTGCATCATGATGAACTTAAACAGTGTCAAACTTGTCTCCACTGGATCGTCTCTAGGCAATGGGTAAAGTTGGCAGTTGTTTAGAGCAATAGATCTCTGGGGCCAGCAAATTTGCAATAGTGCTTGTGACTAGTTCATGTTCTGTGGATGCCAGAACACTGGAAAGCCAGGAATGCTATTGTGGCATTGGAATAAAGGGGAGAAGCTATCACCAGGAGTGCAGCTGTTCCCAAAGGCAGCAGAGGTTCCTGTCCTTCCAAAAGAATCAGCAATGCTGGTTTTACAGGGCCTTCCCTCCAGCTCCACTTTCTTGGCAGCCCATTTTCTCAGTGGGACCTGACCCAGTGTCATTGAGCAGAAAAATTATTTTTCTTGCACTGCTGAAAACCTCTGAACTGGTCATGCATCACTCACTCAAAATCACTAGAGGTTTGTTTTCATCATATAAATGGAGCAGAGCAGAGGCTCACCCGATCTAGTTTCTGATCTGCAGCAGTGCAGATGTATGTGAAAAGTGCTGTGCCCTTTTCTAAGTACTTGCCGAGCTGTGCTGATGTGTTGGGTTGGATCTGTGCTGGCTCTGGTCTCTCCAGTGAAGCTCATTGCACAGCATGACTGAACACAGCTGATTTTGCAGTTGCTCTCCAGTAAGGTAGTCAGGAACTGCAGTGGTAAAAACTGCTCTTTCTTCTTGAGGGAAAAAAAAAAAAGTATTATGTATATGCCATATTTATAATTAACCTTAAAAGCAAACAAGAAAGCAAACAAACTTATTTTCAGTAGTCACACAGCAACCTTCACTTAAGTTAGTTCCAGACTGTAATGTGCTGGGTAACTAAAAATTTTCCAGACCTCAGGTGCTAACTTCCCTCAGCTGTAGAGGACAGCACTGGGAGGGACCTGAGACCTTACAATCCAGATAGCCACTGGTGGCCTGCTCTTCATTGAGGACCACTACCATATTCCCAGGGGAGGGGAAAAGTCTTTACATTAGACATTCAGAGACTTGTTCCTCCCAAAAGGCTTGGCAATGGCTGTTTGGTTGGGAGCAGCTTTGGATGTGTTTTGCCAACAGCTGTTGAGAGACTCAAATGAATATGAATGTTTGTGTAATATCAAATAGTAAATCTTGTCCTTTTTTTTTTATGTTCCTCATGTTATAAGGGGTGTGAGGGTGTGGGGGTTAAATCAGATGAGGCTTTAGACATCTTAACTAGGACTCAGGTAGAACAAAACCTCTAACTCAGTATCATTACCTGGAAAACCCTCAACTTTGATAGGGTTATGTGGTCAATTACTCTCTTCAGAATAGGAAACCTGGGACAGTTTTCTTCTGAGCACAAAACTTCTTCAAACCTGCATTCACTGTTCTTAAGGAGGCAGACAAAGCTGGGAATAGGGCATCTGTATTTAACAGGCTGCTGGAAGAATGCTAATTACCTTTGAACACTAAAGCATCAATCAGTGTATTACAAAAACCATCCCTGAAGATGGTAGAGGGGCCCAAGTCATGTGGACACAAGTGAATGCTTCTACTCTACTACTACTACTCTCTGGATTCAGGCTCCCTCTTGCATGGAGAGAGAGATATTTCCAGCACAGGAAGCTCCAAGATATCACTGATATCACAAGATATCACAAGATATCACTGATAAGTGATATGACATTACATAGAGCTGCACTGGATCTCACTGTTACTGTCAAGTCACTTGAAGTTATCAGTCCACACATGGGTATTCCAGCAAGACAACTGGGCATCTTTAGGCAGCACAGGCCCTTACAGAAGGCAGTCACTGCCTTCTCCAAGGTTACCAAACGTTCTGCAAATATGAGTCCTGTTAATCTCTCGGGCAAGATGCATTCATGGGCTTTTCCCTATCTGTAACCTGCCTTGTGTGATGGAAAGCAATTCAGAACGAAACACAAATAGTGTTTAAGAAAACCATATGACACTAGAAGGGAGATGTCGACAAAGAACACTAAGATGCACTTGCAAAAGCGTTCCTCACTACCTGATTGTGACCATGGAAACATGCTGATGTAAAGCCCTGTGATGTTGCAGCCTGCTCTTTCAAGTCATTCTTATTTGGTCTACTTCTAGGAGAATCTGAAAGACTCTTCAGTTCTTTAAAACTCAGGGCCCCTGTCTAATGAATGTTAGCACTATCACAGAAACTGAACCAACACTGACATTATTCTGAGCAGAACAAAAGTTTCAAGGACCAAATACTATTGTTAATGAAATCTAAGTAATAAAATACTCCGTACCTTAATGTTCCATCTCTGTCATAATCTAATGGATTGACATCCTTTGTTTTTCCTCATAATTATCAATTCTTGCTGAAGAATCATGTGCACTTTGACCTATGTTACAGGCTCTCAAATTAGCATTCAGTTAAGAATTTCTAGAGACAGAAAGTGAGCATGTTCTGATGGAGGCCTATTTCAAAAATATTCCAACCTTCTATTTCCTCTGTGAAGAACTGGAGATGGTGTAGGATGACATTCATCACATG
Source organism: Pedionomus torquatus (assembly GCA_013398155.1). Taxonomy (NCBI): domain Eukaryota; kingdom Metazoa; phylum Chordata; class Aves; order Charadriiformes; family Pedionomidae; genus Pedionomus; species Pedionomus torquatus. The sequence continues at coordinate 65,583 of VZRU01015233.1, forward strand.
GCCACAAAGAAAGGAATCCGTAAGAAATGTTGGCTTTATTATCTTACCAGCTGTGATTGCTGCCAAGCTGACCTCAGGTACCGTTTCAGTAACTGTATCTCTCATAACTTCCCTTTTCCCAGGAGAGAGCTCTCATTATCATTTAAAGAATAAAAACATACTTGAGAAATATAATAGAGGAAAAGGGCAGCAAGTGCTGAGCTATGTCTGAACTATAAGCACATCTGCCAAAACAGAGTAATTGACGTATTCGATAAACTAAGGGACCAGTGATCCTTTACTTCTTGAGCTATAATAATAACAATTAAGAAAAAATTCACCCATAGACCTTTCTCAGAACCCAATCTTCCTATTTCCTGATGCATTTGTTCTCTTTCAAAACTGGATGATCGCAAAAGTCACCCTGGCTTGCTGCCTTGCCACAGGTACCCAGGTCTCCTGTGACTGTTCTCTTTATTTAATTTACATTGCTGCCAAATTGCAAGACAGACACGGATACAGGGAGCCACAGCTCTGCCAAAGCAGCCATTCCAGAACTTTCAGCAACAGGAATGAACCAATCCCCTGTGTTTGCTGGCATTAAGATATCCTGCGAAAAGGGTGATGCCCTTTCCATCATAAACACTGCTCACTCAGGCTGTAGAAAGATTAACAGCTTAGAATAAGCTTACGATATTTCTATTTTTTAAAATTATTATTATTCTTCCAAGGTCTGAAGGAGACCATTTCTTCCTACTGGTTTTTGAGGGAGGGCCAGGGAGGTTACTTATTAAATTTCCTTTTTGCAGTTGATGGCACAAGAGTTCCTTCTAGCAAGATGTTACTGGTTGGGAGGGGAAGCAACAGTTCCTCCACTGTATTATTTTAAAAACTATAAAGCTGCCTTCCATTTTGCCAAGAGAATATACTGAAAACTTGCTATGCTATTTTGTTCTGAATCTCATTGTTTTCCCTGGGAAGGATTCATATTTCACAATGAATGTTGTCAGCCTGAATTAGCCTTGGGATGAAAGGAAAATGTAACAGAATGGATGTAGAGAGAAACCAGGAGAATGACGTGAAAAAGTAAAAGACAAAACTAGGAGATGTTAGAACAGAGCTGAAGAAGCCTTGTACTTTCAACACCAACTTTTTTAGGATCAAGCAACACAATTATTCCACTCTACTCAGCATTTTCCAGGTCTCACATGGAACTGTGCATCTAGTTTTAGTCCCTTCAGTTCAAGAGACATTAAAAAAATGGAGATGGTCCAGCAAAGGGCCACCAAGATAACTGGGGAGCTGGAGAAACAGTCATATGAAAAAAGGCTAAACAAATTTGGATTACTTAGACTAAAGAAGAGAGGGCTCAAGCCAACCTAGTCACAGTCTTCCAAAACCTCAGAGATAGTTACAGCAAGACAGAGGTACTCTAACCATACAGATGGATGGTGACAGGACAAGGGGCAAGGGGGCTGAGTTGTTTCTGGGGAAATTCTATGTTGTGTTAAGAAAATATCCTTCACCACCACTGGACAACCAACCATTGGAACAGGTTGCCAAGAGAAAGGCTGAAAATGACTCAAGACTTGGGTTAGGAGGGCCTTAGATAACCTAGTGTAAGGGGCTGTTTTCAACAAAAGGCTGGATTGAAAGCTCTCTGGAGGTCCCTTTTTGCCTAGACAACTCTTCTTAATGTTTTACAGAACTTTTTCATATATTAAAAAATAGAGAAAGTTGGAAAAGAACGCTGCACTGTGATTTCCAGGAAAATAAGACCAGTATTTTTTGGCAGTAAAGGGTTTTTAGATTGTGTTCGTTTTCCAAGCATTCTCTGAAGAAGCACCCCCAGGTTTTCTGTAGCAGTAGTCACCAAATCTGTTCCAATTCTCTGTTATCTCTGCATCTCCTTTCACTGCTTTCATATGTTATCAGCTACAGTGCTGATGTTTCTTTAGATGTCTGCCAGCCCAGACAAGGCTACAGCTTTGCCTAAGCTGTGGGAAATCAGGAAATACCTAACAAATTACCTTAAGGCATGTACAGATCAGTTCTATGGCATGTGCATGGCCGCCCTGCTCTGCTTATGCGGTGCAGCCCCCTGGAGCACCAAGATACTAGAACAACTTCTGGTTAAACTAAAAAGGGCACTGGAAGCAATTCCCACACCTGGCTTCTCAGTTTAGGACAAGAGTATCAGCAGAGGCCCATTTTATACCAGTTAAACTTCTGGTACCCGAACTTAGGTTGCTCAAAGTGTACCTTCTTAGGGGTTGGAAGTGAAAACAGACACAGTATTGACGTCATCTTGACCAACATTTCACAGAAGATGAGAAATACAGTAGAATTGAAGCCCGGCAACAACGATCCTCACTCCTGTGACCTTTAGGACAAAAGCAGTTTCTCTCTGTCATATAAAGCACATGCCAATGAATCAAACTACTAGGACCACTGGCATGTTTTAAATTAAAGAATATAGATTCCCCTATTCCCAGTATAAGCCCTTATGCCAAAATACTGCTGCAACTTCTGAGACAGAAGGTAGAAACTGAAATCCGCCTACTAAAAACCACACATGCATAAACTACTTATCCTAGTACGTGACTACCTACTACAAATATAACTTCCAATTTGAAACTGAGACAATTTGTTGCAGATGTGTTTAATTTTGCAAGTCCTGGTTTCATGTTCATTCAAGACGTGACAGGTGTACACTATTTTATACATTATAAGAAGCTCGGGGCTGTACAACTTGTGCCAAAAAGAAGTAATTAATTATTTAATGCTTCCTGTCTGTGATGCAGTCCCTCTTTTCTTGCTTCAAGTGTGCTATGTTTTGACAGAGGTGAGAAATATTTCAGAGCCATCAGTAAATATTCTGTAGCTGGTTTAGATGTGATATCATACACCTTCAAAGACAAGCTTTTTGCCAGAGTGCTTGCTCAGTTTGCTGGTTTATCACTCTGGTGCAACTGAGACAGGGTCATTAGACAAATGTTATTAGCACTCCTGGTACTCTGCTTATTTCTTGTGATAAATTCTTGGAGGAGAAAGTAAGTTCTCTGATGTTCAGACAACAGCAGAAATGTGAGAGTTTTTTAACACAGATCAGATATTGATATGAAACCTAACACAGTCAGAAATTAGTTAGTTGTTTTGTGAAAAAGAGGGGGAAAACCCCAGGGGAAATTATTGTTGTGGTCCTAGCGACCTGGTCACAGAACCAGATGTGCATAGCCCATGCTCAAATCTCCCCTGTTAAATTTTCATGCAGTTTTAACAAAGCAAGAAAATGTTATTAAAATCATCAAAAGACATGTGAAAGGGAGGAGGGTTTATTTCTACTGAATGTCAGCAACCAGTAGAAGATAGAAATGAGAACATTAAACATTTTAATAGTAAGTTTTCAAATATATTTCAAAATTCAGTTCAAAGTACACATCAAATTGGCAGTATTACAGCAGGTTTCTTTATGTTGTTTTACTGCAATCAAGCCTTTTGGTAAGGAGAACAGAAGGAAATGTACGAAACTTGTGCCTGGATGATGTAAATTAGATTGGATATAATCACACAACAGTGGCTCTGTCTTCATTAGCAAGTGATTTGGCATGAGAGAAGTGGATTAATATATAGAAACAGGTGGCACTGAGGCCCTTATAGCTTCATGTTGTGTGGCTCATGGGACTTAACTTGGAATGGATTTTGTCTTGTCTCCTGCATCATACATCCCCAGAAAACGTTGTTCAAAGAGTTGCTGAAAGAATTGGTTTTGACCTTCACCTTTCTGCCTGATTTAGGGTTTGAAACACATGGAAAGCTACATATTTAACCTTTCCCAGGAGGAATGTAGACAAGGTACACCAGAACAGCTCTGTGGCTAAATCAATGTGGTAAGTGCAGACCCTCAAGGAGATCACTTCACCACCTCACTAACACCCTAAACCAAACTGCTATTATAGGCACAGCAACATGTGCTAATCCGAGTTCAACCTTACCTTGGTCCAGTGTGCTAAACTTGGGGTGCAGCAATGCCATGGGCTCTTCACAAGCCCAAAGAAACTGGCCTCTGCTCACCTCTTCCCTAAAGACAGAGAGGAGAGAGATTCCTATAGACCTCTAAGAGCTTCACAGCCATCCCTTGGCCTCTTGCGTGGTCACCATTTCTGCGATTATTTGTCAATGAGGTGAGATTGCACAAAGAAGATGGTAGGTGAGAGAAGAGAGGAGACAAGCCAAGTGGTGCTCCAGAGCACCACTTCCATGGAACAAGGAAGTCCTACTGAGAAGTCTGTCTGCTGATTTGACAGGTCACTCTCCAACCCCAGGAACCCTCCCAGGGCACCCCAGGACCTGGGTAGAGTCTGTTCTCAACAGCAGGAAGGAAGGGAGTAAAGAGTATTGAAAATAGTGAAGATACCTTGAGTTCCCCAGGATTTCTGTCAGATCTATGTGCTTCCTCTGCTGCTATTTCAGCCCAAAAAGGTTCCTTTGCTCCTACCACTGCCACGTGGAAGTGCTTCTAGATACTATTTCACCTTCTGGGTCTTCAAAGCCGCAAGCGGCTGAGAGACGACAGCTGAGGGGAAGCAAGAAAAGAAGTTGCTTTGCTAAAGCCTTTTCAGGAACATTTCAGACCGGTGGATTGTTTGGCTGTAGGAAATGACTTTCCAAGGCAGCAAGATCTGCCTGTTTCTCTCAGAAGCATACATTTTGTCTCAAAAGAATAACTGCTAGTAGCTCCTACAAAATAAAAAATAATAATAAAAAAAAAAAAGAAGGAAATAGCTCTGCAAGAGACATGTGGACAATGGCCCTGAGCAGAGGGCAGCAAATTGTCAGGAACCGTTTTTCTTGGTGCAGGTGCATCTCTCTTCTGGAGGTTTTTTCTTCCTGTTTGCAGCAAGATATATCTATGCCCGAAAGAACTACATGAACCAGAATTCCTTCTTTGTGAGGAAATTGTGTGACTTTTAAAAAAGAGTAAAAAATCGTTTTAGGTTAGTTGAGACATTCCTCTATTACATGTATTTGCTGCTATTTCTGTAACTATTATTGCATTTTTTTAATCACTGTACAAAATCCAAGATGTTCTAAAATTCCACTGTGCCAAATGGCTGAACAAAAGACAGAGGACAGAGAAACATAGAGACAGAGAGGTACAAAGAAACAGGGAGGTGATACACCTTTGCATGAGAGGTTGCAGGGCCGGTGGCCTGGTACCATGACTTCACATGCCATTTAAGCCAGCAGAAACCAGTAGTGCTGCCAAAAGAGACAGTCATGCCCTGGTTGATTATTTGTCTCTGGTTGATGATTTTGTCTTCTGCATCCCCTGTACCCCCTCCCTTCGCCAGCTACTCTGGCCCGTCGCAAGCGTTGATGCAGAAAACAGCTAACTGAGCAAAATGCAGTTATTTTTACCCATGTCAACTTCCCAACTCTTCACTCTGCTGCCACACAACTGTTTCTGCTGGCACATGTCAGGAGATCGAAAAGGGAGAAAAAGGAGTGGTCTGTATGGGTGGGAGGGAAGCACCTTTTTTAGTGGCAATGTTCTCTATTGCAGGCTCAAGCTGGTGGTGAAAAGGCACAGTGAGTGTTGTAAAATTTTTTTTCATAGGCAGAAAGTGGAAGCTCAAGGGTGGATAATGAATTTGCTTGTAGGATGCTTTAAAGGAGCTCCACCCTGTGGAACACAGTGGACAGAAGGAAAAATCATTAGTATTTATTAAAAAATGTAGGAAGTTGATGATATTCCCCAGTACCATGGTTTGACTAAAGGCAGGAGTTGTCTCTAAAATGAATGCGAAGTATTGACCATGCAGGGCCAAAAAAATGAAACAAAATGAGTTTAGGTGATAGAAGAATAAACAGAGAGATGGACCAAGGGCAGTGATACAGCTGAAACAACAGCTTTGGAAGTGAACCTTCACTATGCTTAAAAAGAGGCACTGAATCCTACCTTCTCTCAAAACTCCTCTTTTTCTCAGAACAGAGGAGAACCAGGCTGAAGTAATCTGCAGACATCCAGTGATGCAGTGATGGAGGCTCAGCCTGTGACTGTTTCAACCAGTTGAAGGAGATGAAGAAGTGTGCTGTGATCTTGAGGTTGTGACAAAGTGATCTCCAGAAATCCTTGTTCATAGTGGTTTTTTGGCAGCAGAACCATAATGCAACAAGGTGTTTCCAACCATTAGCTTTTGAGATTTGGGTAAAAATAGTTAGGGAATGTTTGCCCATTTGGCTCAGTATCTGTATTTTCATCTAGGTGAGTGTATTTAATTACTTTTCTTCCTCTCTGAGTTCCTCAGGCCTTGAACACTAAACCGCTCACCACTCACCACTGTGGGAGATCTTTACAGTCACTGCAGAGAGGGTTTTCCTGGAACAAGGATGCAGGTCACTGACGTACAAGGGAGCAGTTGCATTGCTGATAGAGAGCACAAGAGGCTAATTATACTGCAATACACACCTCTTGGTACCTCACTGGTTTAGTCATTCAAGCTCAGGGGACCAATAAAGAGGCACTTGCACTTAATGCTAATCACTCCTGAAACAAAGACGTCCCATTGTTATTCTCTGATGTGCAAAGGCAGGTACACCCTAAACGTTTTGCAAGTTGCCACACTGACATTGGTATGCACTGAAGAGCATTGATCAGAGAAAACGGCTTTCTTGCATTACTAATGGAATATCTGAGGCACAGATGGGAGAGCTAGATACCTTGGAGTCATCCAGGAGCAGAATCCAGTTCTTCTGCATTCTGCTCCAGTACCTTATCTGGTAGAGCACATTGCCTTTTAAGAGTTTTATCTGATATTCAATGTGCATTTAGCCTGGGCTTAGGATACGACTAATTAATGTAAATTAAGACCAGTTGGGTATCCCCATTATATGCAACAGTGAGCTAATCATTCATAGGAGGTTAACTGAAACACTGAATGCATGGACCATGATTCTTAAGACTATTTGTTTGGCCTCACTGGAAGCATTAGGACTGTAAATTGTATAAAATATTCCTAGGTTCATTTGTTTTATTCTTTTATAATGACAATTATGACATTAAAGACTCTGGGTTTGTTTACCTCTGGAGTGGTTGGTTTTTGTTGTGTTTTTTTTTCCACTGAAAATCCGCTTTTCATGAAGCTCTGTGAGCAAGAATCATGCATGAAGAGAAAAGAACACAGGGGCTTTGGGTTAACATCGCTGTTTAGGCATGGGCCAACGATCAAACATCAGCTTGTGTGGCAGGGAGAGTGCTATATAATTTATAAATCCAAAGCCTTGTCCAAGTGACAAAAAGACCCTGAGTAAATTTTAATCAAAAGTACTTGCAGACAGAAAACCCAAATACCTGTAAAATTCTATCCTGCAGAGAGTGTTGCACAGGGAGTTGGTACAGCAGTACTTTGGTCTGCAACTTACTGGAGCGCATTGACTCAAGGGTGATTTCAAAGGGACATAGTGACCTTTTGTCAGCATGGTGCTTATTCAATTTAAGAAGAGTCTGGATGACTGGAGAGGCATTATTCTGGAAAGGCCTTGGGTTATTTATCTAGTCTCTGAAATAAAGTGTCCACCGTATTGTAGTTCAAATATTCCTTCTATTCACAAACAGAATGTTTTACCCATTGCTATTTTCCCTCATGCTTAAGCACTAGTATTTCCCATAGAAAACTGTAGGAAATATTCAAGTACTGTGATTATAAGGTACAGTATATTTCCAGACCAGAAAGTCTTTGCCCTGTTTGGCTTGAACATCCTTATTACAGTACATTTTTATGGACAAACTAGTTTTGTATGAATTTGTTATCCTCAGTGTAATTGTCCCTGTTCCAGCACTCTCATATGCTTTGCTCTTGCTGTCAGCACCATTGCTTTTTCTCCCTGCTGAAGGGAGAGAGTCCAGGCAGCAGGATCCTGTGCTGCAGAGGTATGTCCATGGCAAAAGAGGGTACACGGAGTTTTCAGTTGGAAAAAATCCCCTCCTGTCACATTTATAGTAGAGCACAGCTTTCTAAAAGACACAGAAATCAACTGCTGGAGGTGAGAAATAGGCTGAAAATTTGCTCCTGACACTGTTGATGCAATTTGCACTAGCAGCAGCCAGAGTAACCCTAGTATAGGATTGAAATAGGAGAAAGTATTCTGAAAAATGGTGGCACTGAAATTGGCACTATTTCCCAATAATTATCTTCCCAAAGCCTTGAAAATAAAGCAAGAGCCTGAATGTGCTAGTGCATCTGTTTTTGCCTGCCCAAAACCAGTGCTTGGTTGCTCTGTCTTCACAAATACCAAAAGCCTCAAACTTTGTCACTCGTGATAACAGAAACCTTTTTTTCACAACGGGGTTGTTGACTGTGAGTCTGTGGTTGGCAAGGGCTAGTTCAGTTAAGGGCAGAAAACTACAGAAAACTTTGTTTGCATGCAGACTGTGCTGCAAGATAGCGAAGCTCTTGCTACCATGTGGTAGCCACCTACAAGCATGGATTGTCTCAGCGCTGAAGGCAAAGACTGAGGTTTTACATCCAGACGTGAAACCAGGTCAAGTTGTTTGGGTATCCTGAGAAGAGATGTGAATAGTTGCTACCACCATGGTGTGTGTTGGACCCCAAAAGCACAATTGCTCTGCTGTGCACCGTGTTGTCTGAAGGCGACCTTCCCCTTCCAGCGTGTGCAATGGGTGCCTTTCTGCTTGCCAAATGCTGCTCTGGCAACACAGGAGCGCCCCTGAGAAGTGTTTCTTCATCTGTGTCCCTCTGATGTCACTGTCTCCTTCCACACTGAGCTCCTTGGGCAGGGTGATAATCTGCTGGGTCTCAGCTTGTCTCTCCCGTTGAGGTTTGTCACACTTAACCACAGAGGGGCTGGACGAAAAGCCAAGTTACAGCACATGGCTGGTGGGTGATGCAGCTCTGGACCCAAACTCTCATTCCCTCTACAACAGAAAAGCCTGAAGCAGGAACAGGTTTCAGTAAGGAGGATATTCCTCGGGAATCTAGCCTGGAGTTTCTCCCATGTCTTCCCACAGGGCAAAAGAACAAATCCTGCCCCTATCCTTGCCTCATTCCTTGGGATTCAGGCAAGTCAGCTGGATTTTATACATGGGCTACGCTACTGTGGCTTCACTTACTCAGTTGGGTCTTCTCTGACAGCCAGCAAAGCTGTGCTATGAAGATGAACTATCACGGCATCCCAGGGGAAAGGCTTTCCAGAAGGATACGCATCCCGCTTTTTGGGCTTCTACCCATTCCCACGTGGAACGTGGGAACTGCAACGTGGAAGCTTATTGTGCTAGGCTCTCACCCAGATTACAGAGCTGGGTGTTGGCTTTCAAAAATGTTCAAAGCACTTTAAAACAGGTATTCTTATTCCTTTTTAGTAGGTCAATGACTCTCTAGCTTTTGCACTTTCAGCACGTGCAGACACAATGGCACTGATGTTTTGTCTTCCCCCCGCCAAACAAAAAGTAATATAAAATACTTTGGGCTTGAGTCTAACATTAAAAAAGTAAAATTAAATTAACGTGGTATGACTGCCTGTAGATTATAATGGCAAAATTATCATCGTTCCTATTCATAAGGCACTTGGAATATAATTTGGGCGATTTCTCATGTTGGGAAAATTAAGAATTATGGCTCTCCAGGACTGTAAAAATAACATTTGCATATTGGTAGGGAACAGGAAAAAAGGTGCTTTTAAAATAGCTAGTTAGCTACCCATTGAGCATGAGTTACTGTCACTATAACTTTTAGCTTTTTGACCTTCAATTTCACTTGTCCTAAATTGTGATTGCTGCTCCAGTGCAAGTGCCAACAGAGGAATTTTGGACATGATTCTGTCAAAAGCTGAGTGTTCAGTTGTTAACCTCAAATGTTATGTCCCCTCCCCCAATGACCCCACAGATGGCCATATCTTTGACTTTCTGAAGTGCTAATGTGATTTGAATTGATGCACTTTATTGTATCCTAACATGACCTTTAGTTGTTTTGAGCAGTACTGTTAAGATAAGGGACATGCCCACAGAAGAACAATTTATCTTAGGTACAGATCATAGGAAGATAGTGCTGTAAGTGTGAAATACACAGGGGTAACTTAAACCACTTGCTATCTCACCTTCAAATCCACCCCCTCTATTTTTTGTGGTGCAGGCAAGTGCCAGCCCCTAGTGAAGTTAGTGAAACAGGTTAGTGCCTTGTCTCTGAAAAGTTTCTACTCTTGGTTGTTGGGCTACTCTGTAAAGTGAGATCTTTGTCCACTTGCTGGTGAAAATACCCTTAAATACAATCTCACTGTATTCACCAGCACTTTGTCCTAAACTGAGAGTCAGGTGCAGGATCTACCTCCTTTGCTGGGTAGGACCTTTCTCCTGGTGATTTGTATTGATCCCATCAGAAAGAAGGACACGCTTTTTACCTGAATGATGACAGAAATACCAAATTAGGGCATATTGGTTTTGCAGGGAACTTGTAACATATTTGTGGAACCTCTTGTATAGAGAGCGCAGATTGTTTCACTTGCCAGAACCGGGAAGTAGTAAGACAAGTATTTGTTAGGCTGACCATCCCATGAGTTACAATACATGTGTTATCTAAAATACCAGTGTTATGGGGCTGTTATTGTACGGTCCTGCTCAGGACTGCATTGCTCAGCCTGTTCCTGAGCGGCACCAGTAGCCCTATTGTGTCCCTGCTTCTGTACAATATCTGCTTCAAGTGGTGGGGAGATGGCATCCTGCCACCCACAACACCACCTTCCTCAACCAGTTTTCACTTTTAGCCTAGCGAAGCGCCTGAGCAAAGAAAAGCTGTTGCATATCTGATGTGTGTGGGAATCTGTGGGGCTTGGAAGGGTCAAAGATCAGGCAGCACAGGGATCATGAGAGACATGAAAGTGGCCCCACCACTGGGGTCATCTTGGAGCAGCCCTCCTTGTAGGATGAAGTAGCCTTCTTCGCATATGGGACCACGACCTCACACACAGAAGGATCACATAGGCTAAGCCATAGATGACTACTTAGGAGACAGAGATCCTTGCCTCCTACCTCTGTAACCCAAGTCCCACTGACATTTGTTAGAGGAGTAGTGACACTACAACAATCAGAATTGTTGCAGTGGTTCTTTGGCATTATTTGGCATTCAGTATGATGAAATGCTCAAACAGAATGGCTTAAATAATACTGCAGGACATCAGTACTACAGCATAAGGATAAAAATACTACAGAGGCTTAAAAAACAAGTTCCATCAAGCTAACTTCTGTAGCAGTTGGTATTAGATCTTTCAGGTTTGTATGAGGATTGCCCAACCTACTTCCTTTCCCAAAGGAAAAGTCTTAAAATGAGGTCACTTGTTGATTTCACCTCAGACTCTGCAAGAATTTATATGAATTCCCAATCTTTATTTAAAAAGTAATAGCAGAATATAAAAGAATATACAAAAAGTCTTGCTATATAATTGAAGGTTTAATTTAAAAGCGTTCTTCATATGTCAAGGCAAAATTTACTTTTTTTTTTTTTTTTTCAAGTTTGTCACACTTCACATCAAAGCAAACAAAAAATATCTGGTCAAAATACAAAAAGAGGGAAGATCACAAAACACTCTCAAACTCACTAACATGATCTGCTTTTTATCTTTTACCATGTGTTTCTTTCACGCTCTCTAGGATCAGTTCATAGCAAGACTTTAAACCCCAGATAAAGAATCCCAGGAAAGATAATTAGAGGTCTTTTCTGTCAGTGGTACTATATAATAAAATTAATACTGATCTACCACAACAAAGAGGCTATACCGAGAAATGAAAGCCTCAAGCCACTAATGGCCATATCACTGGCAAGGACAGGACATCAATATATCAAATGAATGCTTTAGAGATCCAGCATTATCGTCAATATTTGAGATAAAGTTGATCTTTTTGGAAAAAAAAATAGTTAATTTAGGTACTCTGGACACGGTAAATTTTCACACACTTTTTTTTTCTCCCAATTTAGCAAAATCTTCAGATCATCATGTGCATGGGATCAGTTGTTGTCCCTCTGAATAAATTTGGACTTATAGTAGGGATTCCTCCTGCCTATCTGTTCATCCACAGTATTCAGGATATTAGACACGTGATCACAACTGTCCCATCTAAACTTAAAATCCACCAATCTGTCTCCAAAATATCTTCAAAACTGTATCCCTGACTACCTAGTTGTTTGAATGTATTTTTCAATTCCCCACATTTTGAGAGTCTCGTAGAACCATGTTTTAAAAAGAACTTTCATAATGTGTGCTTTTTATGTTTAGTCTCCATTTTCAGTCTCCTAGGAGTCACTAAGGCCAGACTTTTCTTCTTGCTTTACATATGGTTGGCAGCAAATGAAGCAGTTTTCATTTTGATGAAAAATCTCTGTATATAACCTGTCACCCTGAGGAAGAGGCACATCCTGTTTAAAAAGAAATTCCTCCAAACGATCCAAGAAAAGTGCATTCAGAATCTGCACGTGACCAACAGAAAAGAGTGGGAGAATGATTTGCTTATGTTATCTTGCAATGGTAATGTGAAAAGCAACAAATACAGTATGTATGTAAGATTAGCTGGCTTGTAGGCTTTGCTGCTCTACACTGCTTTATAGAGAAAGTGCAGATACAGAAGGATTCTTTATTTACTAAAGCAAAAATATAACTTAACGGATTTTGCTGAGATTAAATTTTTGTCCTTGATATTAGGGGTGACATCAGATGTCAATTAACAGTAATCTGTGAAAAAGCTTCACAAATTTCAAATACAAGAAACTACTAAATTGCTAAATGTTACCCCCATAGGTACTGTCAGACTTTCTTGCCACTTTTGGGTATGTTTGGGATGGTCAAGAAGTGATTATTTAATGTACATCCAGTACATCTAGTGAGACTGGGTTGTTAATAAATATGAAGTCAGTGTTTCTGGTTAATGAAGTCCCTGCAAGGTAGTTTTCTGCAGGCCGGGAAGTGCAATATTTCTGCATATGCTTATCTTCTCATTTTCTCACCTAGTCATTCACTGTGGGCCATTGCTGGGAACAGGTTACTGGGCTTTCATCCAGCACCACTTCCACCTGATCTAACGCATCACTCTCCATACCTAGGAAAGCATCAGTCAGATCAAACATCTCAGTTCTCAAAACCCAACTGAACAAACCAACCTACCAACTCTGCCATTGTCTGAAGACGGGAGAAATCAACGTCACTAAGTGCTGAAAAAAGGGTATAATTTTAAAAACACCCAGATCACAGCAGCTGGTGAACCATGCTACATAAAAAGGCAGATTAATTTACTTCCCTCAACCTTTCAAACTCCCAAAGCAGCTGAAGCAAGAAGAAACTCCTTTCTTGACTCTAAATTAGGGGATCTGTCTGTCCCTGGGCCTGTGAGCAATACACGCAGGTAGGGTACCTGAGAAAATTCATCCTTTTCCCTTTCCTTTCTGTGTTCAGTTTCAGATTCTCATTGGGAGGAAAGAATCCATCCCCACCGCTGTGTCTGAGGAAGGATGGAAATGTATTCAGAGCCACAGGACAAAATTCATCCCCTGTTCACCCAGGCTGAAAAATCAACCCAGAAGGAACATCTGGTTGATCTGACTAAATGATCTTTTCAAAACACAGCAAAAGTTCACATAGCAACTGGCAAATAGATGGGAAAATATAGAAAAACACAGTTGATGTCTACTATAAATATTCACACAACAGTAGACTTAAGGGGGATAAGGTTAGCGCAGGCAGCATAAAATACTACTGAGTTTACCCCTTATTCTTTAAAATTTATTTTTAACTTCTGTCTAGGAAGACATCCATTAATAATGTCTCAAAGTTGAGTGGAGTTGGTTGTCTGCAGGGAGTAGGGAGATTTACTTTGGTTTTTTGCTTGTTTTCTCATATCCAGAGCTACGATTTCCAAGTTTTCTGCCAGATCAGCAAAGATGCAGTGAGTTCCTGATTCTGTTCCATCTTAGTTCTCATCTGTAACATGAGTGTGAGTCATCAGACTGTGCCCTTAAGACAGACTTTGGAGGCTTATTGGACTGATTTTATAAACATTTAGATTGTGGGGAAAGCATATGGTGACTAAACTCTTTTATGGAGGGGGTTGGGAAGAGATTATTCTGTTGCTGTAGAGATACAGCAGAGATAGAGTTAGATAGGGAACTAGAACAAATCTTTCTGGTGTGTGCCTGATAGAACAGGCAGGTTTAGAGCAGAGGAAAAAAGGTCTTTGTTAAATGTACAGGGACAAACCACCACGTAGCCCTTCTGTTCTGAGTTGCTTTTCAGAAACAAGCGAACAGCTGCAAGGAAAGGTTGGGTACCAGGGATCTGATAAATCATGGAAGAGAATCCTGAATTTTGTTCCCAACGTTTATCAGAAAATACTAAACCCAGAGTTGGAAATAAGGGCTGTACCTGATAGGAACATAAATTTTTGCATCCAGTAAGGTTACAGGACATAATACATTTTCTGATTGGCAGGTGAAAGATTCTTGTTTGTTCTCTGTTCTCTGAAATCTTCTCAGCCATTTGAAATGTTTCTTCAAATCTCCTTTTCTGCTCTCAGAAACTATTGCTCAAAAACTCTCAATGGGATAAGTACCACATTAATAGACCACAAACACTTTGCAGAGAACGGCTTTCCAGTGGTCTTTGCTGCCTGTGTCCACTTCTCTAATTCAGCGACCCACTTATCAAAAAACATAGTCAGAAATGGAAGAATAAGAAAACAGTACTTTTCGATTTATCTATATGTAGCGAGATGGCCCTTGGGATTCTGATTCATGACTGAATTCCTATGTGTAATGGTATTGCAAGTAATAAATAATCATTGGCCTGCCTGAGTCTGCCAAGGGGAATTTTATTTTTATTTAGGCAGTAGATGTTTTGCAATTAAAAACAATTATTCTAGGACAGGGAAAGTACTTCTCCCTCAGGAACTGTAAGGCTGCAGTCTAATGTATGCCTCTCTTGAGAGACTCCTTCTTACTGCCGGCTGCTGAGAGTACTTAGGTGTAGGTGAAGAGGCAAAAAGAGGGAGAGGAATTTGGTGTGTGACTAAACCTTAAATGTCTCCCAAGGAATTGATTTTTTTTTTTTTTTGGTGTCATTGCAACAGCAGTTCTGTGGTTCATTTGGTTCTTCCTGTAACATTTGAATAGAGTTGCGTGGAGAAAGGTAAAGCCATTCCACAAAAGACTTCAGCACTTTGACATTCGGTTGTGATCTGCTATGGAATGAGAACCACAATTGCCAAAACAATCTCTGAAGGCAAGAGGAGCTCTGAACTCAGAGCAGACCCATGGATCTTGGGAGCCTTTTGCTGCCAAGGAGCTGCAAGGCTGGCAGGAGTGGGAAGAGATGAGATCGACAGGAAATCATGCAAGTTTTTGACAGAAAACAATGGGTTTTGAAACACATCCTATTCCTAACTTTGGTGAAACTGTAGGGCCTCTGTAGAATGTTTCAGTTTAGCAGAGACAGCTGATACTGACAAAATGGGACATCTGTTGGATCAGCAGAAGTTATGAGCTATTTGAAGTACAGATAAAGATTTTTAGTCTAATTTTCCACAGCTATGTAATCAAATTACTTTGCTTTTAGGTCGCTGTGCAACAAAAATTTGATTGTTTCTTTCAATAATCTGGTAAGACACAAGTAACTGCTTGGCAAAATTTTTGGTCACTGATTTTTCATCAGATATGGGTCTAGTTGTATTTCCCTTCCCACCTCCCTCCCCACACCCACGGGCTGTATCCCGTTATGTCATGTCATGTTGAGTTATCTCCTACTTCAACAACACATGCCATGATGTGACACCCCATAATTCACAGAGACAGGAACAAAGTTCTCTAAACAGTAGACCGATTGTGCCACTGTAATATCTGGGGCATCCGCAGAGTGCTGGATGATGGCACAGGTTTTTAGCTTTCTGAATAAAAGTTGGATAGCTCAGCAGATATGCAATGCTTAATGGGCTAAAATGCAAGGGTAACCAGTACCATAAAGAACCTGGAGCTTGGAGTATCAGCAGCCCATGAAGCAGAAAGTAATCAGCTCAGCCTTCTCCAGGAAGCATCGCTGCAGGTTCTACATGTGGCTTCAAGATGCCTGAATGGATTGAAAGTGAAAGAGAAAAGTAGAGCAGAAATGCCATTCAACCCATAACATCCTGGTTCTTAGAGGAGCTGTTATTTGGAAATGCCTTGATGAATGGTCCGATGATGACTGAGCTGTTTGTGCTTCTTGAGGGGTTGGCGTATGAAACGTGCTCATTCTGTAGACTCATACTGGTGATTATTCATTCCCTTTGTTGTGGCCAGGCTTCCAAAGAGGATATGATGCCCCCTGTGCTGTCTGGAGTAATAATCCTAAAACAACATCTGCTCCACAAGATTTTCAACCTGAGATATAGATAACATGCAGCAAATTAGTAAAGGGACGTGTGTTGTAGAACAAAATAACAAAGTAGAATGGTTTTAATAGTCATTGGGTCTCATCAGCATAATCCAGCTAAAGACTTATTTTGTAGATGAGTTTGGTGTTTCCGAGACTTACCTTTATGGAAACCAGAGATTTTCTTTCAGATATGAAGTTAGTGTAGACAGTCTAATTTGCCCCAGGAAGAACAGAGCAGATCTTTTGTGAGGAAGCAAATATTGGTTGTTTATATGTTTCAGTTATGACAGGCTCCTTCCCTCTTATGTAAAAAAGCAGCAGATTTGCATTCAGCTAACTCAGCCACGGCTTCTCCTCAGTCATCCACACTACAAAGAGCACAAGGTCAGAGCAGAAGGAGTGAGGCACTGCTGAGGTTTCAGAAAGGTGAACAAAGGCAATTAAAAATGAGGCAGAAAAAGAAAACAGTAATGGCAGGAGTTACTGCACTGGCCTACATATGTTTCTGTCTGGCAGGAATCTACCTGCCAAACAGCAGTTTAGTGAAATCACAGTCTGGGTTCGCTTCCTAGAGCTGATGCAGATAGGTTGACTTGCCTCATTTTCACATCTGAAAAACGCAGATAATTATAAAAAGTCCAAATCTTTGCCTTTTATAGCTCTGAGGTCTTTTAGGAGGACCTAAATCTTGTTGAGTTGTTCCTATGCCAGGGTGATCCAGCCTCACTTGAGGGCAGACATCAGGAAAGACATCGGTGATTGATTGTGCTCCTACTCCTCTTTCCACGATTCTGCCTCTAGCACAGAGAGAACATTAGCCTCTTTGATCTGATAGGTATGTAAAATCAGCACACCTAAACTCTGTCAGGTTAATATTATTTCACAAATATTATTTAATCAAGAAGAAGTTGCATTCCATGCTCTAACTGTAGATCTGTACCCAGGTATGTAGAGAAGTGGCTAGGCTGGTTGCAAAGTATTGGCCAGAAAAGGCACTACTGCATTTACCATAGCTCTTATCGCTTTATATAACGTAATAGTAGTACTGAATTAAACATACCACTGCTGTGCATCAAGGTTTTACCCTGTGTCCTGGACAATCACTTGTGGACAAATATAATGGAGTTTAATGCTTGTCTGTATGAGCAATCAGAGTCCAGAGAAGCTTATAGAAAGTATGTGGGGTCATAGAGAATCCCGTCTTCGTGGCCACACTACAGAGCTCGTCTTTCTCCAACCTCACCCATAGCCCCCTGGTTTTGCTCTGTCCCGTGATTTGTTTCACTGCCTATCAGTTTGTGATACGATCTTTCAGAGAGCTGTGTGCCATGTATTCATAGCAATGGTGAGCTCTTCCTCTCATTTTTTAGGCACACAAAGTCAGGCTGACATTCCTTAAAGTAAAAATGAAACATTTACAGCTCTAGCATGCATATTTCATTTAATTACTGGGAAGAAATTCGACTCGAAACTCTGAGTACAGAGAAACAAAGTACCACAACCAAAGTATTTCAGATTTTAGGGTGTAGGATTCTTTCAACAATCAACGCTTTCTGCATTATCCAGCCACTCTATAGAATTTATTGCTTCGTGGGAAATTCATTTTTCCTTTAAAAATTATCCTTAGCCAGACACTTGGGTAAATCCATAACATGGCAATGCCTGCATTCTCTGCAAATGTGTTTTTCTTTCTTATAAACAGGTAAGGTCAGCAATAGACTGCTACCTGAAATAATGGTCACACAGTATCCTGAATACAGTAAATCCTTAAACTGCTTCAGAACTTAAAAGACAAAATAAAATTGTGAACAAGCATTACAGCTTTTCTGGTCCAATATGTTAGATCCATAAAAAAGCATAGATACAAAAAAAAGCATTTTTCTTTTTTCAAAGGAAAAAAATTAATTTCCTTGGAAATACGATTAAAAAGAAGAAAGGTGAATAATCTAAATAGGTATTTTTAAAACCCTGCTGTTACCAAGGATTTCAAAATATAAAAGATTGTTTCAAAACATTATTTTTTAACACGAATATAAACCTATTCATAAGGGTGTCCTTTGATGAGCTATAAAAGAGAACAATAACGGAAGATAAACTGAAGTTCCTTTTTTAAAAATCAAAATTAAAAAAGCAAAACAGAAAAATAAAGTCATCTGCCAACTTCAAAAGAGTTTCAAAGCATTACATTCCTTAAGCTTGAAATGTAATTTAATGATTTATGTTTAAGGATACACTGTAGAGCTTTGAAATCTTGAGAAACAGGAGAACATGAGTTGTCTTTTTTTTGTGACTAATGAAAATGCGTCCACAAAGGGTTTCTAATTGTGATACCCCAGATGCTTGGGATATATGAGCATATCACACCCAGAAATCTTTTTAACTTTCGGTTCCTTTTTTCCTGTGGATTTACGTGAAACAAAACATTGTTAAAGGGCAGCTTTCCCAACTGGAACATGCTCAACTCAGAAGTCTATTTAGAAATAAAGAAAAAAAAATAATAATCTCTTCCCTTCCCAAAACAGGGAGGAGGCACCCACACTGCATAACCCTTTCGCTTCACTCAAAGTGCATCTACACTCTGGATTTTGTTAGTTGTGATGGTTGCCATGAGCTGTGCATTTGTTGAAATTTGCTTGCATTGACCTTGTAATCTCACTGTAAACAGTAATTAGCTGGTGCCAGAAGACTCAGCAATCATACAGGCAGTGTCACATAGTGTTTTCATTCCACGCAAAATCACTCTCTCTCCAGCTTTCTAAGTAAGGAGGGTACTAAAATGATTAGCTTAGAATAAATGCCTCACTTTTATTTGTGTAATGCTGAATGAGGCAAATCCCCTACACTATGATTAAAAAAACCCAATCAAGCACATGATGCTGCCCAATCTGCAGCTCTGGCCAGATCTTCATAGCTCCTTAAAAGCTCACAGGCCAAAAGCTCTCCCCTGGTCTGTGACTCTCTGTGTGTTTTTTATTTCCTGTTAGTTGCTGAAATTAGCAAAAAAATGCTGATAACAGAAAATCAAAGCTGCGGAGTTTATTGCATGCGGCTCGGGTGAGCTACAGGTCCTCTTCTAGAAGTCCTGGTGAATGTTAAAATGGCTCTGTTTTTATAGGTCTACTTGTGGCAAGGCATGAGTGTAAAAGGAGCTGAAATCTTGGTTCCAAGTAAAGACGATATTTTGGGAGGGATGCTAGGGGTCACAACCATTTCTTACCAGCATTTCTGCTCAGTCCTCTGTACAGCAGCCGGTATGTATGCATTTAGAGAGCACTGTTTCTTTAAAAATAAGGGCAAAGCTTGAAATAGGAACTCTCTAGCCTGGCGTGTTTGCTGAGCAAACACTGAAAGGCAGCAGGGAGGTAAATCATTGTTGCATGCTGAAGGGAAGCGTGGCATTACTTATGAATGACTGCATGCATGGCTGCCTGACTCAATGAATGAATCACCCAGAATAAGACCGTGCAGCTCGAACGAGCACAGAAACTGCTCTGATTTTCATTTACAAAGCTTAATCATAAATATTCTACAAGGCAAGGAAGGAAGCACAGTCGGGCCTGGTTAATGTGTTTTATTTCCAGGGCTGGGTATGTTGGAGCACCGTGGCGCTCAGCCCTCTGAGATCACCTGTGGGCATACCGTCCTTTCTGCTCCAGCACTGCAAGTATTTCAAGCCAGGCTGGGGTTCATGGCCTGATGGGTTGCATCACATACACATTCATTAAAAAGAGCGGTGCCGTCAGGGAAAGATTATACTATGAGCTGTCTATTTTACTACAGACTTTTAAAATCCAGAGATATTTTCTAACAACTTAAATATTTCCATCCTGGCTTCCACTACTAGATAAATCTAGGCAGAGCCTCACAGGCCAACGTTTATGAGGTGTTTATAGTGTGGCAAATGGGTCATGTCAGACTATCTATAATGGCACCAACATCGACAGTTTCAGCTGATGTACCACATCTTGGAGCCTTGGAAGCTTTCATAGGAAACAGATTTCAAATGATGAAATACTGTCTGCACTGAGGGGCAGCGTCTGTGCTATGACTAGTTTAATTCCTTAAGTGGAAGTTACATATTGTAGAATCAAATTTTTCACAATCTTCTTTTGGTTTAAAAAAAAAATGAACAAAACAGTATCATATTTTGCACTCTTCAGCTTCTGCTTGAAAAATAGTTTTGTTATTTTTTGTAATTAGCAAAGTTTACTGTACCGTGATGATCAGAAGTCACTCTATTTCTCCAGTAAAAATAAACCTTCATTAATAACAAGTGATGCTAGAAATCCACTCAAATACTTGGAATATTTTAAGTGCTTCAAAATCTTTTCAGACCTTGAGTCCGATTTCAAGCTTTAAGACTAGAAATTGATTTGTACTGATGAACTATAATGTACAAACAAATTATGATGTTTTATTTCATGACCACTTAAAAAAACATATAGAGTAATTTTTTAAAAAGAGCCTACAAAAATATCTCTGCTGGGTTAGCCAGATGGTTTTTGACTAAAGGACGCTATGGTTCTTTAGGCTCTGAGCCTAGGCAGATTTAGATATAATACAGCTGTGTTTTCTGAATGTGTCACACAAAAAGATGTATCCTGAAACCAAATGATAGGAGATGATAGAACACATAACACAAATTGCAGAAAAGACAGCATGCAGACAGCGGCGAACAAATTCAGAATCAAATTTTAAGGCTAATATCAAAAATTGCATTTATAGAAACAATCCAGCTAACATGGAGTGAGGGTTCTGTTTGGTTTTTCAAAACTGCGTAAGATGAAAGTAGGCTGCTCCAAATGAAATCAACAGAGACTGAAGGTGAGATGAAAAGAAGGTATGGAGAGCAAGGAGAGCAAGCAGTTAGACTGTGTGTCCTACTGTGCAAGTACTTAACCTGCTCAGGAAAAGCTGCCACTGAAGAGCTTTGTAGCAGGATCAGCAGGAGCTCACATACAGCTGTACACATCAACCCCAGGGACATTGAAACATACGTGGACAAGCTTGGCAGGAGATCACTGCTGAGACCATGAGCAGTGTTGTCATGCACCAGTGATGCTCAGATGGACACCAGCTTGGCCACAGCCTCACAGATACTTGCAGAAAATCTGCAGTGCTCCTGGGAATATGCTCCAGGCAGGTCAGGGGGAACATTTATGGCAAAGGAGTCCCTCTTCTTTAGTGTCCACTCTGCCATTAACTGATCCTGCCTACCAGCAGAGCTTCTTTCTGTAAACCAGGTAGGCCTGTGCTCCACAGTTAAGATACTCACATACTAGGACACCCTCTTCTGCATGATGCTGGTTACATCTGGGACAGAAAGGGCAGTCACTAAATACACAGATGCTCACTACATGATCTTTTTGTGACCACAGCCATGGCCATGGCTCTTCTCTGGTCCTCTGGGCACACAGGTGTTAACACCTGGCATGAATTTTGAGTATCTTGTTGGTAATGCAGATTGGCATTTCCCAGGACATTGCACTCAACATTTGCTTCTTGCAATCAGGCAGGACTACTGCTTTTGCAGAACACTGGGGATGCAAGCCACACACTACTTACATCAGAGACCCAAAGGACAGGGAAGTACTCACAGATGAGAGGTGACTGTGACTTCCCAGAGTGGAATGCTTTGTAGATGCATTGTGTTGAATATGTTGGGCTCATAGCTCTCGCTAATTAATTCTCCCTGCAGAGGGGGAGTGATTGTGCCAACGGCACCGGTACAGTGTCACTGCCAGTCATCCAGGGCAGCCCTACCACAAGGGACCGTGGTGCAACAATTCAAGGGTTAGAAGCAGCGTACAAGCTGAAGAGATCCCTGTTACTTAGGGATGTTCTCTGTTGCTCTGTTAGCTCTGTATCTAGAATTCTCACTTTGTTACAGCCCTTCCTACTGCAGCTGACTGAATAACAAGGTGCACTCCAGGCATGAGGCGAGAGACCTGCATAGGATTAAGGAATATCCTTCAGCTCATGAACACAAGACTACTGTAAATCATAGAATCATACAATGGTTAGAGTTGGAAGAGGCCTTAAAGATCATCTTAGTTCCAACCCCCGTGCTGTGGACAGGGACACCTTCCATTAGACCAGGTTGCTCAAAGCCCCATCCAGCCTGGCTTTGGACACTTCCAGGGATGGGGCATCCACAGCTTCTCTGGGCAACTTGTTCCTGTGTCTCACCACCCTCACAGGAAAGAATTCCTTCACAATATCTGATCTAAATCTACTCTCTTTCAGTCTAAAATCATTACCCCTTGTCCTGTCACTACACTCCCTGATAAAGAGTTCCTCTCCACCTCTTCTGTAGGCCCCCTTTATGTCCTGGAAGGCTGCTATAATGTCTCTCTGGAGCCTTCTCCAGGCTGAACAGCTCCAACTCTCTCAGTGTGTCCTCACAGGGGAGGTGCTCCAGCCCTCTGATCATCATTGTGGCACTCCTCTGGAAACACTCCAACAGGTCTATGTTCTTCTTACGTTGAAAACATACACACACCGTTACGACTTGATGGTTGGCTGCTCTCGCAAAACCTCCTGTTGGGGCAACATCTGACCTGCCAGCAGCTCCTGCTTTCCAGCGGTTCACTGCCTGGGCTTCCTCGCACAGCAGCTGCTTCTGCTCACACACAGCTTTCAGGGCTTTGCTGAACCGTGTCTCCTGTGATGGCAAGATGTGGTTCCTCCTTCTGTTTGCTTGGCACCGTGTTGTCTGCTGGTGGGATGTGAAGTGGGGTAACACTGCTGTCCCCTCCTTGCTGAGCTGGGGGACCGGAGGAAGAGGACTGAGGTAGGGAACCAAGATTAAGTACCCTGAAAGGCATTAGAAAGATTGGTTATGATAATTTAATTTGCAGTGTTGTTCTGATCTAAAGCTACTTTTGTTCTCCCGTTCTTCCCTGGGGTTAGAAACCTGTACAAAATGCAAACAAGAGAACCAGGAGACAGGCTTCTTCTTTCCCCTCCAAACCAGTGCAATAAACAGCAGCCTCTGCTCAGATGCTCCCCATTGTAAGTGTGAAGATGTTTCTGGCCCCAGCTATTTTAGAATCTCAGTTTCCAGGTCAGATGTTGAACATATTTTGAATGTAGATTCTTGCATTTGCTGTCTTTCCTCTGTCTTTCTCTGGCACCTCATACAGTGCAAAACTGAAAACCTAAAAATAGCAATGCAGGAATCAGTTTTATACTTTCTTTTTTGTTTCATTCCCTCAGTTCAATTTCCCAGATCTGTTTTATTGTGATTGTACCTAGGCAAAGAGTCCTTTCAGTAAGAAATTTGGTCCTTTTAAAAAATACCCGCTTCTAAATGACTTAACGAGGTGAGTCATGTCGCAGGAAAAAGTTACGACTCACAAACACTGACTCTGGTAATACATTGCTTCTATTAGTAGCAATTTCTTTATGACCTTAAGACTTCCGTAGCAGCATAAATATTTTACATGGTTGAAGCAATTCGAATAATCTTAGTTAGCTCAGGCATTAAAAATGCAGCAGTGAAGGAAAGGAAACTTGCTAACAGCATTCAGGCTTAGAATTATAGTCACAGTCATGACTATGTCATGGCATGGCCATAACTTTCCAGGTGAATTTACAACACAGCGGTCACCTGTTGGCCAAAATGCAGACAACTGAAGCTGGGACCTCCAGAACTAAAAACCACAAGCCTCAGTTTGAGTTGAAATGCTGTAAATACTCAGAGTGAATCTTGCCTCTGTGGGCTAAATGCTACAGGCACAGGATTGCAGCAGCATACAGATATTCCTCAAATAATGAGCTTGCAAGAAAGTTATAAATCATGCTGATTTAATGTTTATTTCTGTGGTAGTCACTCTTTGGTAGGCACTCTGTGTCAAAAGAGAGAAATTTTGGCTACATCTGTGATGCTAAGTAAAACGAGGCTGTTCTTGGAGCTCCTGTGGGGGGCAAATAATTGCCAAAGAGTTTCAAAGAAAAATAACTGCAAAAGGAAATAATTGCTTTGTTTGAGGGGTTTTCTCAGTTGAAAAAAAATAATGTGGGGACTGGTCTGCAGGCTATTACAGTGGTGTTTTCATAATGTGAAACTGGAGCTATATATTGTGTGTTTGTGTAGGAGACGGAAAGAGTTGAGACTTTCATGTACCAGATTTTAAAATCCAAGAATAAACATTCCCCTACTGAAGATCATGCAAGCTTTCTTCCTGATTGCTTTGCTTTCTGCTTTGATATATTTCTTGTCTATCTTATTTGTATTTGATGCTTTGAGGGTAAGAGCACCTGGCAGCTGTGGCTATTATTGTGAATTCAGTAATGAACAGTGCTAAGGGCGATGAGTTTCTTTGCAGGTTGTGTGT
Source organism: Pedionomus torquatus (assembly GCA_013398155.1). Classification (NCBI taxonomy): domain Eukaryota; kingdom Metazoa; phylum Chordata; class Aves; order Charadriiformes; family Pedionomidae; genus Pedionomus; species Pedionomus torquatus. The sequence goes on from VZRU01015233.1 coordinate 90,305, forward strand.
GGAAAAATCACTTCAGATCTAGGGGTAATGTGGATCTGCTACATGACGTAGACCTCACTGGTCCAGCGAGTCTCATGTCTCAGCCCAAGCACTGGTGTGGATGTGGCCTCTCACAGAAAGGTTGGAAACACATTTCAGCTATCATGTATGCCACGTCTTTGTGACGTGTATCCCATGACTTCATGAGAAATGCCATTTCTTAACTGTTGTGGTGACTGTCACGGCCCTTGAGCTCATATCATGGTCAATATTTGCTGAATTAAACTCATTTGTTTAAGCACTATGGGTACAGTATTCCACAAAGATCTTCTTGCACAAGCAATAGTGTAGATAAGAAAACACTTCCATTAAAGTGCATTTTACTATACCCATGCTAGCATATTTCTTTCCAATCTTTTCTTGTCCCACAGAGAAAAGATGCTTGAGCCATGAAGAAGGTGCTGTAGCTCACTCTCATTGCAGACTGACTCCAATATTATTACTTTCTTATTTACTCTAGTTTTCCAAATATTTAGATTATTTTCATAATTTAACCATCCTTTGATTCAAGCTATTGCTGTGTAAACTTCTCCTAGGATCATCTTGAAACATTTAGTTTTCAACAGCAAGAACTGCCGCTGACTCTTTTTGCATATCTTAATTTAATTAAATCTAATTTTTTTCTCCTGTTGGTTAATGCTATGTTATTTCCAATGTAAAAGCATTACTGCCTACATTATTTCAGTTATATTCCCAGCCAATGTCACTGGTAGACTGAGGGCTTCCCAGAACAGAGGCTAAGACATAAACTGTTCCTTTTTCACACACGGCATGATCAGAACTTTATGTAGGACTGGTTGCAGGAATAAATAGCTGGCAAAGAGAATCCGCGTTGAAAAATCAGGCCCTAAAGCTTAACCAAGAGACAGATCAGATCAGTTCTCTAAAGACAAATGAACAATGTTATCATTTTATTAAGACAAATACTACTTTGGTCTATAGAATAAACAAGCTTCCTCTCAGTCCTGTCATATGATATTCATGCTGGAATTCACTTGAACAAGAGTGCATTCATTTCATAATAAATAACTGGTGGTTATACAACACCTTTGACCACAAAGCCTTCTAAAGGCTGTGTTGTGTTCCTTCCACAGTCCCAAAAAAAAAAAAAAAAAAAAAAAAAAGTGAGGCATAAGTTTAATAGCGTGAGTAAACTGCAAACAGATGTCAGATATTTCACAATGTAAAGGCCAGCTTTATCAGAGGAGTTATTTTTTGCTCATTATTTGCTTGAAGGAAACAAACACTCTCAGTACATTGACAGGGAAACTGAGTCACAACACGTAATTGACCAACAGTCACGGAAACCATTCTTAGAGCTGGCTTCAACGTTCAGGAGTCCCTGTCTTCCAGTTCTTTCTTCATAAACTTCCACTTCTGTGCATGAAAACAAACAGAAGAAGAATCAACCTTTTTTTTTTTCTTTTTTTTTTTTTTTATAGTATGCTGCTTTCTAAAGGAACTCTCCTTTCTATTAGAAATGGCTGGGCTTNTATGTTTATCAGCATTTGAAAATGGTGAAGTTTACTTCAGTATTTGAAGAAGACTTAGAGCTCAGGGAACTCTTGACATGCATCTGTTTCTTGGAATCTACAGAACAAGTTTGTTCTTCTGGTTATTAAATTTATTGTTTGAATGACTATAAGCGTATTCATGGAAAACATAAGTAAGTCATTAAAGTCTTAGGGTAGTTACCACAAATAGTCATTCTTCTGAAACTTTGTCTGGGAAGCATGTTCATCATTCATTACTTCAGCCGTGCAGTTGCACAACCAGATAGTGCAAACAAAACTGTGTAGCCTAAATGACATGCTGCTTACCACTAATAGTACACAGTGAATAATGCTGAAGTGGTCTGCTGGCAGACTATCTGCAGAATGGGATGTGTCCATATAGCTCATGCACTGAACCCCCCGAACTGCAGACAGACAGGGAGTGTTCCCAAAAGACTAGCAAACAAGGAAAAAAACCAACTAAAGGTCATTGAGGGAATGATTTGTGACACCTTACGTGCTATCACTTGCTCTCTTACTTGCATGTTTTTTTCAAGATATGACCAAACTTAGCCCACGTTTCTCATAAAATAGTTCCATTTTTGAAGTGTGAAGATCAGCAGTCTAATACAGGCCTAACAGCTCCATAGCAGTCTAGGAGTATGGCTGGATCAAACAGAATTGTAAAAGAGTTTGGATTTAACACGTTTGAAGCTGAAACTTCCAAGTTACATTTAAAGTTATCTAGAAAGCCATAGACACTATGAAAATCTGTATATTTGTAGGCTGTGGTCTATATATGTGTACTTAGGAAGGGTAGGACTTGGATGATACCACATTCAGCTCACTAACACTAAGCTCAGTATGAATTCCCTGTACAGGTGGTGATTTCATGTATCTGTTCAGGCTTATCTTACCTCAGCCACGCTTGCCACCACTTTAGTCCTCTTACAGTCATTTACACCACTGCAAAGTATGATTTAAATACCATCTCACCACACACTACCAGTTCTATATATTATCTCTGCTCCAAAAACGAGGGCTTGAAGGCCTAATCTCAGTGGTGTGCTCCACATGTAAAGTGTGCACGGATCTTTACAAACTTGTAGTGCAGAGGCATTTACAATCTTAGCAGATTCAGTCTATGCCTTAACATATCTAATTCGAAATTCTCCCTTCTAATTGAAGAGATTTCTAAAAATGTGTTTGCTTTTTTTCCTGGAGCCAGTATTTGACAAGTGTCTATTTTTTGCCTTTATCAACAGTATAATTCCCATATTGGTTTGCAAAACGATAGTAGCAGTATTTCCAGAGGAAAAAGAAATTGCTTTATTTCACACTATTTAAAATTGAAGGGAGCTGGGATGGTGCTAACTGTTCTGGTGATTATTTCAGGCATATCTGCAAAGAGAAACTGCCCAGCTGGACCTGTACATTCCTTTCTACAGCAGAGATTTTTACTCCAGTGCTCCAAGACTGGTTCCTTCCTCTCCTTACCTCCTCATCTACAGCTGGAATACTTGCTTGTCGCTTAAACAATTAGCAAGAAGAATTTTCTCCTTAAGTGGATCTTTTTCTAGAGATCCCTATCACTGACAGTTTCCTACAAGAAGGTCCTAGAAGTACACCTCCCTTAGAACTTCCAATCCCATGGCTGTCACTGGGATTCATAATATTTTGGAGTCAGTATTAACATAGTGACCACACAAGACCCACCCACCTGAGTAAACACTCACCTGGTCACTGGTGAGCTTTTATCCTGACCTGTTCTGCTGGACTTTCACTGTTCTAGTATCCATCCCAGGAAAAAGTCAGACTGTTGGATTTTTCTTTTAGCTCTCGAGATGTCGTACATCTCGAGATGTCGTAATCCAACTGTAACAAAAAACCAGAGTTAATGTTTTCTTTTCTAAAAGAGAAGCTTATTTTCTAAAAGAGAAGCTTATTTTGTACTTTTAAGTCTTGATTGAGTGCTTTTTAGTCAATGGAAAACTTGTCGTTTACCACAGTGGCCTTTGATTTATTCTACATTTCCCTTTAACTCCTCTACTATTGCAGCTGGTCAATTTTAGCCTTTTTTTTTTTTTTTGGAGAATAAGGGTTTTTTTTTTTTTTTTTTTTTATGCCAGTGAGCTCACCCATAATGAATTTCCATCCCTCCTATTAGAAAAAAGCCAGCCTAGGTCCTTGACTAGTCATTCAAAATCAATAACAGATTTTACCTTACATCCCTTACATAGAACATGTGGGCTCTGGGACATTGAGTTTGGGGGAGGAGGTGTGACAAACAGTGCTCAAAAACAGGTGGGTTTGTGTTTTGCTGAGACATGTGCTGTTACTCACCCCTAAGAGAAAGGGAAGGCAGCAGAGAAGGAGAGGAAGTTTGGCCCATATGGGAGGTTAAGGGGAAGTGGGAGAGCTGAAGTAAATGTAATCAGTAGCATTGTATGGGAGTTTATAACCTGAATCCAAGAAACGCAGCAAACATTCAGTTACTTGATTTGGCTGAGAGTCAGTGAAAGGGATGTTACTTAGAGTTTTGAAGAATCTGGCAACAGAACAACTACATGTGAATGATGTTGCAAGGGAGGATGTAGAACTGAGACAAAGATTTCATACAGATAATATTTGGCTCCGACTTGCAAGATTTGGATATCTCCAACACAAACACCAGGACACTAACAGGAAAGATCAAACACACCCAATGAATTTTTATTACCTTATAAACATCAAGAAAAGCTGCCTAGCCAGCTGTGCTGCTCATCTGCTCCTAGGTACAAGAGAAGTTGGAATCCCAAATCTGAATTTTCTCCTCAGGAAAAATTCTACCTTAAAGTACTTTTTTTCTAAAAAGCTAGTATTTACACTATTTTTCTCCGCTTTCCAGTTTGCAGCTGCTGCAGACCATTTACCACACCCCTGCACAGTGCTGCACACTCGCTGCCTGCCGACCCTGGTTTCCTGTTCAGCTGGGACTGAGCTGTCCCCTCAAGTCTTGGTTCCGGGAACATGAGTGGACACGTGCCCCTGCTGGCACCCCATAATTTTAGGGAAATCAGTGTGCTGCAGTATAAACCTCCAGAAGCTGGGATTTTGGGGCCAGAGTCTCCAAGGCACATTGCTGCTTTCTACTTTCTCAATAAAGCACATATGCCAAACTAATATTGTCTATATATCCAACTGTAACAAAACCACCGTGTTCATCTTGCTGTTTAAGGAAAACACATTCAGGCTTCAACTCCACTTTGGCGAGGTCAATTTTCTCACGCCTCAATTTCCCAGCTGTAATATGGGATCTACTTTCTTCCTCTTACACATTGACAGCTCCATCAGTTCACATTATAAATGTGTAATTTTCATACACTGCCAGCAGACAACATGGGGGTGCCCCGTTCCATGTGAGTGAGAGCAGTGGGAACCTCCTCAAAACCAAAGAGTAAGCATCAGTAATAATGCAGATCACATTTTCAAAGCCAAATACCCTAATAACCACAGCAAAGATGTAAACACATTTGCAGAGTCTACCAAAGCCCAGTATTACGTTTGGTTTTTTGCAAACTGATGAAGACAAAGGATAAAAACAACGTGCTGTGAGTAAGAAATCTTGAAATTTAGGCATTGTCAAAGTATTTTCAGCAGCTGTCTGTAATGATCCTGACGTGTTTGGTGATGGTAATGTGGTGGTGGTGCCATATTTGCCAGATGGGTTATGATGTCATGGTAAGATATGATACAGTGGCTGCCACTATTGCCTCAGGTTCTTCTTGTCTGAGCCTTACTTTGCCTCCAACAACTCCTACTCTTTTTCCTTCAGCCTCCCACAGTTGGAGAAAGAAAAGGGGAAAAACTTAAACAATGTGTTCTGTAAATGTTGATTGCCTCTTGCCAGAGATGGGAGACTTGAAAAAGATGATGAGGACATCATGTTGTCCATGTTCTGCAAGCTAAAAAAGACAAAAAAAAAAAGAATGAAAATGACAGAATAGTCTAAAGAATAATTTGCAAAGCAGAAAGATATGATCCAGAAAAATCCATTACAAGTACCAGCACTCCATTCCTATATATTCATGTCAGGTACACATTTTGCTACTATATGAGCAGGACTTAGCTGGCACCCCCTAGCAGTGCCAGTGGGTAATTTATTAATGGTATCCTAAATTACATGCTGGCATTTTGGCATTTTTTTGAGTTGTTTTGTTCATGATTCCCCGTGTTCTGGATGAGGTGAAAACAGGTGTGACTCGGATAGACTGGCCACATGAGGCGGGTGCTCTGAAGTCTGCTTTCATTTAGGAACAAAAGGCAGGCTGAAGTTAGGAGGAAGGAAATCTATATCACAGTTGTGCCAAATATGTAATACATAACATTAACACTGGCAAAAGAGGAAAGGAAATTTAAATGTGGGGAGGGGAAGCATCTCTAGGGAAAAGGCATGTTAAAAGGAGTAAGAGGAACCCAAGACGAGTCTGTTCTTGATTTCAAGGCCCACAGCGCAGCAGCCTGCTGAGAGGAACTGAAAAAGTCTCTTTTGTAACAACGGGGGCTTTGAGTGTTGCACAACCAGCTGAGAAGCATCCTGGGACATCCACGAGACTTCTGTGGATAAATACAGAGGAAGAGGAGGCGGCCGTTAAACACTGCCTCATGGCTTACAGAGCACCAAGGTAGCTTTTGGTGCTTGGACTACTAACCTGATGAAAATAGCAATATTTTTTTGGAGTCTGGGAACTAATGCTAGAATGCAAGAACGCTCAGGACAGGAGACTAAATCTCTGTTCCTGGGTTTTACCCTGTCAACAGGGCAAAACCCTTCTTTCGTTGGCTCACAGGCCTGGGAAATGAAAGGGACTTGGGGCTGGGTCAGCAGGTATGTTCCTGTGCAGGGATCTTGCCTGCTCTGGGAGCATCTGTCTGCTGTGAAGACAGAAGTGAAACATCCCCTCATTTCACTGTGCACATTTATCTTAGTCCACTCTTCCATGTGCTTTATCCTCTTGTTTTATTGCTAGAAGTCGTTTGCATTAGGAGAAACGAAATAAACCAGGAAAGAAGCAAAGCCAGCAAAGCTGAAATGAAAAATCCATGTTCATATATACACACACAATATCCTACATCCTTTTCTTTATAACAAAATAGATGTGCAAGTTTTCGTAAGCCTGATACAAGCCAAAGACCTGCTTTCAACATCAGCTGATCAGCAAGGGCTTGCACTGAGTAGAACAGGAGATACAATCACCTAACACTTCTGAAAGTCAGGCCTAGAACCCACAAACTATTGTAAAATCCCCCAATACTTTTAGGAAAATAAAACCATTAACTATCAGGCTTTTTCCAGTTTTTCTCTGCTGGAGTAGCAGTCAAGAAGTGGGAAAAGTAATGGCATCATTGCATAGTTCCAAATATTTGCTTTTGCAAGTTGTTATGTGAAGGCATCTGTATTACCTTAGCAATGAATTGTAATTGCTTTGTACTAGTGGCTGGATGTCTTGAATGAGAGGAGCAATATTAATAGTACTGGTCGTAATTGGAGCTTCTCCTTCAGCTTAGGGGACAGAATTACAAGGCCAAGTTCTGTCCTCATTTAATTTTATAAAGCCTGACTGAAGATGTCGAGTGGTCTGCCTGAGAAATTAGTGTCACTGATGCCTTGCAGTACTAATTCCACGTATCATCATCTAAGACAAGCTTATTCTGCTGTACTTGATAGGCTACAAACATGTTGCAAGGATTTCTGCTAGGGTTTACTTCCTGCGTTCCCAAGGGCATTCCAGAGATCACAGCCCAGGAAGAAATTTGATGTGACTTTATTGAATGATTTTCCTATTCATTCCGGTGGAGATATGTGGATTGTTGTCTACGCAGGGAGCTGGCATTACAGTCCTTTACAATTAGGGCTGACTTGATAGAGAAGTACTGTATTTCTATACCGAGGCTCAAGAAGGTGCATCCTTATTCTCAGCAGATAAAACTTATATACAAGCTAACACTAGTATACTCACTAGAATCTTGTGACTGATGCAAATGAATATTTCACTGTGGATTTACTGGCATTTACTGGAGACTTGGGAGGGGTGGCAACAAGTTAGTTATGTTGGTTTGTGGCAATGAGGAGTTGTTGATGTCAGTGGGAGCCGAGCAGAATTCAGAAACAGTGAAAGTTGTTAGGCAGAGCACAGCCCTGGAGTGTTCAGCCCACAAAGCTCATTGATTAGATTTGGCTCATACAGAAACAGAACAGATTACTGCATGATGATATTTTCTATTTTGAGAAGAAAAGATGGCTCTATAACCTTTCAGGCAATGTCTAATTGGCCTCGGGGCTGATTCCTGGTCCTGAGACAAAGTCACATGGACTAGCTCATGTCCTGCCCCTTCTATAGCAGATTTGTCTTGAAGAAAGCTAGCTGCAGAGACCGAACAATAAAACAGTGTGGACAATCAGAGCTCCAGTGTTCAAGCTTCCTCCCTGGCTCTCTGGTAGTTAGCACTGAAGACACATCCTCAAAGTCCATAGCAGAGCTCTCTTCTGGGATTCTATGAAAGTGATTGTTAGTCATAATGAGTTGCTAAAAGAAACTGGACAAGCTTATTAGAGTAAATCTCTTTCAATGAATATGTGGTAAAGGGAGTCAAGCATTTTGTTATTAAGGGATCTCCACTGAGAGAAAAATAATTCCAAACTTTTGGATAACAACATTTTAAGGGCTTCCAGCTCTTCTATGCCACTACCTCAGTCCAAGTCCATGTCTCCCATGAATTAAAGTTTTAAGACAGTCCATGTGCAATAGTGCTGTTGTCTTTATTATTAACCAGTACCTATACCATAAGGTCTGGAAGCACAATCACAGAAAATCACAACCATAATTTTACTCACGTGGGAAGGTTCCAAACCCCAAATTGATCTGTAGCCCAAGGAGTTTATTAAAGAATGATAATCAAGCAACTTATAATGCTGGGGTCTATGTATGTCCCAAGTGCATATCACAAGAGCTGTGTTCTGTATTTGAAAAGTACGATGCCAGATAGTTAAATTGAAAATCATCACTCACATTCTTCAAAATATTGGCATAGGGTCTGAGTGGAGAAAAAAAACAGATATATAAACACTATACACATTTCCTTTGCACAGACAGTCTTTTCTCTATGAATTACATGTGTAATGACTGAGCCATGGAGGGAGGAAACATGGTCTAGTTGCATAAACGTCAGAGGCTTCTCTATATTAAACTCTGTGGAATACTGGGATAATTTAAAAGAAATAAAGAACATGAAAGAGCTCTGCCATACTTAGACCAGACCTATCCTGGTGAAAAGAAGAGGAAAGAAAATTAAAAACTGTTCATTAAAAATAAATTATTTTGTATAGCATTTTCCTCCTGCTCCAGAGGAAAAAAACCCAGCCAGGTTATTGCTTAGCTTTTGGAAGGCTTGTCATAGAGCTCATTATTTGCCATAAGACTAAACATTTTTAATTTCTCTACAAAGGTATTGATGCACTTCTATGAAATGGAACATTCAATCTTTCCTCGTGCTAAAACTCCTTCAGCTGGATATAAATGATCTTGCATAAATGATTATGTTGCACTGAAATCTTAATGCCAGGCAGCTTTCTGAAGTAATTAGGTAGTACTTTATCTCTTTGTCAATTCTCTCCTTACTCACAGACAACCTCACTCTTAAAACTCACTGTCTAAAAGGGACGTGCTGCTACTGAGATCTTGTGCTTTTACCTCCAGGGCAGCGTTATGTCACTTTGCTCTTTAAAATGTCGCTTTGCTCTTCAAAATGGTTCCACACTGAACCTGGAAAAAACTTCATTGGTGATCAGTTATTACTCATTGACTGTTAACTCATGAGTAATTACTCATGAGAGAACTGATTTGACTTAATCATGTCTTATAATTTGATGAACTGAAGACACACATATGCGTTTTCTGAGAGAAGTAGCAGAAGAACAGCCACAGATTCAAGTCAAGCCCCTAGTGCCAGACCATGCTTGCTTTGGGTTTGCAGTAACAGCAGATTATTTTGGTGAATATAAGCCTATCATAAAATCAGTCCTTGACTTCCTCACTGGCAAATTTTTCTCCTCATTGCTGTGAGATAAAGAAAGACAAAAAGGAGTGAAAGATGCGGTAAAGCTTTTTCAGCTCCATACATGCATAAAGGTACAATTTGAAAAGTTAAATTTGCCAATTATTTTGGGGTTTTGTGGATCTTAGTGAGCAACTGATTTGAGAGATTGGGACTGGAATTAATTTCAAAAGCCATATCAAAGGACAAAATGAAGACTCTCTGTACAGGAAGATCTTTTAAAACATGTAGGTGTTATTCATTTCACCTCTGAATATTTTTTATCTCCTTTGAGACCAAAATGTTTTTTATGCATTTGGCAATTAAAGTGATGGGGTTGTGAAATAGCACTGATCATGTACTTTGAGAAAGTCAGTGGAGTAACTTTTCATGAGCAAAGGAGGAAAAGAGAGAAGGCAGATCTGATAAGATTGCAGTGCATACCAGTGACAACCAGAGCTGCTCTGTATCAAGATGAGAGAGAAATAGCTGCACTGATAAAAAGGAAATATTTGGTCACCGTCAGCTTCCCCAGAGCATCTACTAGCACAACAGACCTAATGAGTAAATCCACGTTGGCAGCATGAGTCATTTCTCTCAGCTGCATGAACAGAGCTTAAAGACTATGAGCTAGGCACCCCAGCCTCGCCTCTTTCAAAGCAGCAGAGGATATTTTAGAGGAGCTGAATGGAATAATTATCTGTTTGGGAGATAATACTCAAGGGACTGGTGTCTAAGGGGGTAAATTATAAATCGACACCAGATAACCTGCGCAGAGAGGCTGTTTGAATCAGAGCAATGCAGCCTTTGGAAAATAAGCTAGGATATCGGCTGGCCTCTGTTCAGGCTACAGCTCAGCTACTGGAATGTCTTGTGCAATTGCAACTGTCATTGTGAATGTGAAAATTTTGCTGGAGCAGATATTAAAAAAAACCCTGAATTGTAATGGTAAAAGGTGTTTGGCCTGGTCATGGAAAACATGGCAGGACTCCAACTAAATACAGAATTTCCATAAGCAGATACCGAAATTTAAGCAGAGAAGTAGCCACACAGACTGAAGTACTTTGTGGATGATTTACAAGGACGGCACTAGCAAAGTAGCAAGAACCATCTTTTTCTTTTTCCCACTCTCTCATTTGATTTGTTTCTGAGGTAGTGTTTGGCAGCTTGGTTGAATCTGCCATCAAAAACCATCTAGCTCACACTGGGGGCAATTGCAAGACCATATCTTAACATCTTTCAAAAGGCAGAAATGATGGAAAAAGCATCAGAATAGGTATTGGAGCAGTTTGACTTCATGGTATCCTGGGCCTGGTCCAGCCATGCTAGGAAATGACACTGAAGCTGCTATTTATTTTTTTGTTATGTGTTTGCTTGTTGAAGTAAATACAATAGTTGGAGTAGTTTGCAAAGAATCTGGAAAGCTCTAGTATTAATCCATACAGGAGATGACTCAGAAAAGAACAAGTTACTCTGAGAAGGCTGCATGCGGGTGAAAGCGGAGAACCTGAGATTGTTCATATTTTTTTCAGGCATTTTCTGAACCATGTAACACCTAATATGGGGTACTTGAAATAGATGGATCTTGCACTTAATGTCTGAGTTACCCTTTTCATGTCTTACATATTGCTAACTTTACAGAAACTGGCCCATGTACAACCTGCAGCAAACCGCTTTGCCCCAATGGAGGCTGATGTTTCTGGGCTTTTCAACCATCTTTACACTTTTACATATTTTCAAAATACCTGAGCCTTATTTCTCACCATTATTAAAAATTATTATTAAAAGGGTCCTGGAGACAAGGTGCATGCTTAATTCTGCCTACCAGTAGGAAATCCTATGATATGGAGTAAAGAAACAGTTTTGGAGATCAGAATTAAGACTAAAGCTATCTTTTGTAAGCTTAGATCACGGTGTGAACATTTTTTTTTTCCTCACCTGGGTACATAGACCCATCCAGGCCAGACTCTTATGAATGCCTGGGGAGCTCCATTAAATTCACCAAAGCACAAATCCAGCTTGGCATGAGCTTTTACAAAATATTGTTAAGGAGATTTGCATGGAAAGTACTAACTTCAGTTTAATAACTCATGAAACCAGAACCATAGCCTTTTCTCTAACAGCTTCTTTACTACTGTATAAACTCATTCAGAAACTTAAATTACTTTGAGTGACAATGATTAAAGAACATTTTGCAAAAGCCCCATGTGACACACACTAGCCTTCTATAAAGTAATGCAAAAATAATTAGCAGGAAGCAACTGAATACTTAAGAGAATTGTAGGAAATAGATCAGTAAAGTTATGAGGCTAAATTCATCCCCAGTGTAATTCCACTGACTTCATTCTGTACGTAGATTTGGCAGAAGCACCTCAAAGCACTGTGCAAATGCTGGGAAGTGTCATTTTTAGGCTGACCTGTTATGCCGTGCCCCGCTCCCGGGCTCTCTGCTGAGCTAGATCCTGCTGTCGTCTGCCCGGTTTATTCAGCTTAGCAGCGTTGTGGGTGTGCATACCTTACCCAGAAAAAAAAAAATAATTAAAAATGTTTGTGTCCTGTTGTCTGAAAATAGAGGAAATTTTACCAGGATGTTATGCAGCCTCTGTGGGTTTCTGGGAGCCTTTATTAAGCAATCATAGTGTGCGTGTATGTACATATGATGGCATATATATAGACGTCAGCTGTGAAAGTTTTTCCTCCCATTGATTACTTTATTGGCTCTAGTGGTCTACCCAACTGTATGCATATGCTTTAGTTAGGCAAATGCACTGCATGAAAAGAAAGCATTTTCCTGGTGGAAAAAAAAAAAAAAAAAAAGAAGAAGAAGAAGAATTGAAATTAAAACAAATGTCGAAAACTTAAAAAAAAGTTAATAGTTTGTTTTAATCTATCTTGAGGAAATGCTAACAGTTGAGGTTTTGTACCATTCTGCTAGGGCATGGTAAGACTGGGTGGTGCTGAGCACACCGTGGAGCTAGTGATCAGGTTCTGAAATACTCCATTGCAAAACAGACAGAAGACACGTCTGTTGAGGGCTTGAGAAGGGGGTGAGGGAAATGCTGGGCTATGGGAAAAGCACAAATTTACAGAAAAGCAGTAAATAGTAATCTTTTTTATAACTGCATTTCAACCCAAATGTTTTTCTCATTTGCTGAGACAAACTTTTCTCTTAGTTACCATGCCAGGCAGTGAGCAGGAGTGAGCAGTAAGCCTGAATCGCAGGGCCTGATGCAGAAGAGATGAGCTGTGCGTCCTTATGACCCCTTTTCTACTTGACCTGCCACCATTCAATCCAAGCCAATTTTCTAGATTTCTACTGGGGTTATTCATGTCAGTTCATAATTGCTGCTGATAATTGAATAGAGGGGAAAAAAACCCAAAACATTGGTTATGTTAATGCTTTAACCACTTGCTCTGAGACTCCTATGCCTGGCTTCTGGCTTCCACCCCCATTTCCATCCTCCACAGCCCCCGATGCTGCTTTCCCAGGCAAACTGCTACTGTCCATGCTGATCTTAGACACACCGTGACCCATCCCCGACCTGGGGCTGATTACAGTGAACCATAAAGATGATGCCTCACTCTATATGTGTATGAATACACATATATAGTGAACATATGCATTATGGCCTAAAATGCATCCTAACTAGCATGTTCATTATGCATATCATCATCACCCAGACCATTTCCATGTTTGTTTATGGATTTACTTACAAATCATTGCAGTAATGTTGGACTTCTTTCTCCCTGTCCTGTCCCGTCCCCCCCCCC
>VZRU01015233.1:103708-113708 GCA_013398155.1 Pedionomus torquatus
CTGCGCGTCCCCCCCCCCCCCCCCCCATATTTTGAACATAGTCTACACTATGGATGTGAATACTTTCCTGCAGGTAGGAAGTTGGGCTCCAAGATTACAAGCACTTTTGTATGACACAGACCCTTCTTTTTCCCTAAATATCTCTCCTTCTCTCCCTTACAGAAAACAAACCCAAAAATTTCCCTCCCACTTCCTACTAATAGAGCCACTCTGTGTATCTGAGAGTAGACCTGAAAATAAAAGGGCATGTGTCCCATGTGAAGATCCGTGTATGTATGTTTGAGCAGGAAAAAAGATATCTTTCACAAGCAGCCATAACCGTGTCTCTGACATTTGATAAGGAAGAGAGAGATCTGTTTGTGTGCAGAATTCTAAAGCCATTTAATGATCAAAGAGCAATCCTGATTTTATCTTCCTGTACTTCCTCAGTGGTGATAAGATTAATTCTTTTAATGTTACGTTAGACTGCTCTAACCATAAATAGATGTGTAAAAATACGAGCATGCAAGAACTTGGGAAAAAACCAAGGAGAATGACTTTGTTGGCCAGGTAGAGAAGACGTTTAAAATACATATTTTTTTTCCTCTTTTTTTTCTTGCTTTGATTTTGAGTCTTCATTAATTTTTTTAAATAAAAATATATAAAACTACAAAATTATTGTAGTAGCAAAACAAGAGCTGGTTTTTTTTTTCCTTCTTCTTTTGTATCTTCCTTCTCTTTCATTAGTAGGTGAGTGCCATGCTGATTTCAAGATTTTCTGACATCTATTCTCTACCCTACTGCTAATTCTGTCTGCCTTCTGCTTGATAGATGGGATGTTGGATGCGGGCCCTTCCCTGCAGGAACTCAGTTGGCACTGGCAAAGACGGCTGTCCCCAGCAGACGTCAATTCTGGAATGTGGCAGGGGATCCCCTTCCAGAAGTCAAGTGTGATGCCGGAAATGCTAGCAGCTATTAATACTGCCAGTATTTTTATGATGAAAAATTGGCAAGTGCAATGCTTTAAGACCCCTTCCTACCCAAAGTGTTATTGTGCCTGCTGGCATGAGATCAAGTGGGTGACTTGAGTCTAGTAAAACTAACCTTGTTCTCCCTTTTTCCCCCCACTATAAGTATAGTCATTAGAATAATTGAAGTACTGCCGTAACTCAAAGAAAAGGAATTGTGTTTTGGAAGCTTGATGACATAGTAAGACATGAAACTCAAGTCTGATATATTAAACCCTTTAGGAAAATTAACTTAGTTCATAGTGTATGGTGTAAAATGGCAAACTTTTACTCTGTCTCATACAGGCAAAATTTAAAGCTTTATGACCTTTGTGACCTTCCTATAGGGTTACATGGTTGGATCATTTAAAACATCATTAAAAGTGTCTTTTTTTTGAAAGAAATTAAAATTTTGCATGTATAATAATGTAGTTCTGTAAGTGAGAAAGAATTTACAAGTGCATTGGTATGCACAGGGTAAGATCTGCAAATCTGAAAATTGGTATGCCAGTCTGCTTTTCAGCAGAGCTATTTCAGCAGCTGCATGAAGTGCCTGTTCTAGAAAGCACGACATTTAACTTACACTGTAATGATTCCTACATTCCTGCCATTTTTGTCCCCACAGTAGCACATCAAAGAAGCTGGCAGCATTTTAGATGTCAGGGTGAATACAATATTTACTAACTAGAGCTATTCCTAGAGACATGTAGCCAGAGGATAAGTAATTATGGGTCTGTCCTATACTTGGATGTGAGGCCAGGAGGAAATCTGGATATAGAATGAACATTTACCTACAGGAATTAGGCAGAAACGTGGCACCTAATTCCATTGGCACTGCTGAGCCAAAAGAATAAGAAAGATGTGAAAATAACACCTAGTGATTACAAGTGGGTTCAGGGTTCTTTGTTAAAAGACGTGATACCTCTTAAGTCCTGGCCTTACAGAGTTAGATAAAAGAGGGGGAAAGGATACCAGGGAAGCTGAAATATATTATGAATAAGTTACTTCTGTAAGCGGAAGAACAGTGAGAGCTGGGATTACAATAAAAATTTTTACATGCCTGAGTGAACAACAATTTCATTAGCCTGTGCCACCACTTCATCAAGTACATCAAATACACTTCATCAGCTAACTCCCTGTTAGCAGCTGTAGCATGTGGGCTGATAATGGCAATACAACTCTGTAACTCTCCTCGTTCTTTATTTTAAAACCAGAGGAGCAAGGAGGCAAAGCTGTATCAGAAAACATTCAATTCAGCCAGCTCTTAAAACTATACTGGGCTCTGGAGAAAGCTGCATGCTCTTCTGGACTCCAGTCCCCCAGTGCCCACCTTTACTGGCCCTTGCTGATCCTTTTCCTGAGAGCCATGTCAACCAGCCTCACGTAGCAGAGGGCTCCTCTTCCTTTTCTGCTCTCTCCTGTCTTAGGCACAGGCTCAGAAGTATCCACTCCTGGGCAAGGGAACTTGTGCCAGAGAGCCAAAAAGAGAGCAACGAGCTACTCCAGATGAGCTCCCTGTGCAACACTCTGGCTAATGTCTGACGTATAAATGAGCTTCATGATTTAACCTTTTCATACACCCTTGGTGAGAACAGACACAGGTCCATTGATGACACTTTAAAAATGTGTTACCAACCTTGATGCAGGAGTCATTCAGGGGTAAGAAGGCTGAGTTGCAATGAATATTGAGAAAAGACAAATCAGTTTACCAAAAATACAGATTATGAGATGTCTTGGTTACTGGCTATTAGAATCAGCATGGAAAAATTGTTTGCTGAAAGTTTATTGAACCTGATAGATAATAACAAGAACTGATGTTTTGAAGCTCAAACTGGACAAATTAAAACAAAAAAAGAGAGCACATATTTCTATACAATGAATAGAGTATGATGTTAACTTCAATAGAGGCTTCCAGGAGAAGCAAAGTTACCTACTCTGGATGTCTTTCTAGGAAGAGTAAGTTTTAATCAAGCCCAAATTATTGGCCCTGGTACAGGTAAAATATAATGGCCGGTGACACATGCAGACCCTGATGTTCTGTGTAACAGTAAAATACATTAATAAAGACTTTGTATGAGTCTGTGATTATGCGGCAGACTCATGGGATCCACAAGTGAATAACTGAGACAGGAACTTGGCTCTGTAACCTGCTGGTTGGGACCTCTAGCCAGCTTTGGGAGATGGATGTGGCCTCATTCCTGTCTGTGTCTTCTACATTAGAAAGTCCTTGGGAAAGAGAAATCCAGTAGACAGATCCTACCCACCCATGGCTGCTGGACCTCACAGGCATACTTTCCTGCTATTTCATACTATTGACATACTTTCCTGCTATTTCCCCAAGCTGTGCAGGACTCTTCAGCCTAAAGTGAGGGTGGTATCAGTCCTGCCCTTGGGGCAGTACATTGCATAGTAGACTAGATACACTCCAAGATATAAAGGCTATGAGTGTGTCTCCTGGGTTTAGAGCAAGCTTCACATCAAGTCTCTAGATCCCTGAATGACTGTACTGACCAATAAGTAATTATGTATAAATGGATGTTGCCATGTTCCCCTGGTGCAACTTGAGGCCATTTCCTCTTGTCCTATCGCCAGTTCCTTGGCAGAAGAGACGGACCCCCACCTCTCCACAATCTCCTTTTAGAGAGCTGTCCTTACACAAGCAAGGAAATCCTCTACCTGCAGTCCCAACATCCCACCTACCTCTCTTGGAACAGCCCAAACAGAAGAGCTGTGTTTTTCAAGTTAATGAAGTGATGTGTTTCAGTCTGAGATTAAAGTACCTGAATCTGTGGTCCCACTGTAGTCAGGGTAGATTTAATCAGATCAGTCTCACTGGAGCTGAGAGAGATATTCAGCTAACTGGCAATTAGGGCTGCAGTTCACACACAGAGCCACTTGAGATCCTCAGAGTGTATGAGATGTCTGAAAAAGGCTGGCAGAAATGACCTATGACTTACAGGAGATCCTCATCTCCTGGAGTGGCAGCTGGAGGCCAAGGAGGATAACTCACAGCAACCGAAATAGCACGAGACGTCTACATCAGGGTAGCTCAGTCCATCCCTGGGTATCAAATTTTGGTTAGCTAAATCACTCTCTTGCCTGTATTGCCTACGTGATATGACTAGGTGTCTGCTGAGCGTGATGCAACACCTCGCACACAAGTAGGCACCCACATTCAGGAGTCTTAATCTGAAGCTGAACCCTACTCAGACTAACGGTAGCTCTGATGCTCGATGTTGGGGTCACTGGCTTAAGTCCACGCAGATCATACCTCCTCAGGGATCACAGGTTTTGCCTAAATGCTGGACTGAGTGCCAGGCTTATCATGTGTGGATAACTGTACCCAAGTGCCTAAACCTTGTGGTCCTGAGAGCTCCAGGGGTCAACCTGGAGTTCTTCTGTGAGCTGTAAACGTGACTGATGTAAAGCAGTGCCAGTGGGAAGGCTTTCCAAATCTGCTGTTTAGAATCAATGTGCCAAAACGTTGCTGCAATCACAGCTTGGATGGTCTGAATCTTGTCTGAAATGCCTTTTTTATCACTTTGACGTAACATAAAAATCTATGTATGCTTTGGCTTAACTTGGAATATATGTACAATAGGCAACAAAACAATGTTAAGACTACCATCTGTGATGGGGAGAAATCAGTTTCTAACATTAATGAAGAAGAGAGATTTTAAAAGCCTGTGAGGTGAAGCAAAGTTTCTTAATCACTGTCCTATTCTAAAGAATGCCTGAAAATATCTTTAATGAGATCTACCTTTGAATGTCTGTAACAGCCACAGAGTCCTTTTCAGCACAGGATACTAAGGTGAGGGAATAGAATTGAAAGATTTTAGCAAAAGTTTTCACTTCAGTCAAGAAAAGATCACTGAGGCAGATAAACTGGGTAATGAACCATTACTGACACTAACTTCCTCACAACAATAAAACCAGAAGAGTCTGGGTCTTCCACTGTGGACAGTTTTATATACCTACTACGCTGTGACTGATGAGGTGAATAGAGAAAGCAATTATCACAGAGCTGGCTGGGAAGAGAACTAGCAGTAAGCAAGGCAAAAAAGCCAATGGCCATCATTTTAAGCCAGAAAATTTGTATTTCTTATGTCTTACTATCTTATTCCTTTCTTTTCTGCCTGCGCTGGCACAGCAGATCCTCCTCTCTAAAACACTTTGTACAATGCATATCCCAGCTCTGTTTGTTCTACCAGCACTCTTCAGCCATCTCTGAAAGCCCCACTTGAAGCACTACATAAAGAAATGTAACACAAGTGGAATTATTTGGACCACGTTACAATGAGGAAGACAAACCCTTGGTTTGCTTCCTTACCCCTATTGCTGTTACTGCGCCAGTTCATTCTGTCCCTGGGTAACCATGGGCCAGCTGAGCAGAGGCAGAGCCCGCCGTACCTCCCACATCACTCAATCTGGTCCTTCGACTCCAGAACTGCAGGGCTTGTGCTGGAAATATAGATTACAGATGATAATATATGGATCGAAGATGGATCCTTCCTTCAGGGCAGTTTATTTGGGGCTTGGTCCTGCTGCATTAGGTAAGGAATGCAGGAGGAACTGAGTAAATAGGTGTGATGTGGTTAGTGAATACAAACGCATGTCCTGTTTTACTTACCTGCAGTGATCTTCTTGCCTCTTGTCAGCATGAATACCTTCCCAGGGAGGCAAGGACTTAGCTCCAGGAATGGATGGATACTGCTGCACTATTTTGTGTTCTCTCGCACATCCAGTGTCTGAAGGGACTCTTCCCTTTCTTCCTGAGGTGTTTTGAGGACAAATACCTCCTGGGCAGGATCCTTTTTTACTTCCGTGATGTGGCTGAGAGAAAGGTATAACAGAGTACTACAGCAGAGCGCTGGACAACATGGTCTTTATTTCTAGAACAATGCAGCCTTTTTCTGAGTTGAACAAACACTTTACCCAGCAATACTATCCTTGGCAGTACTAGAGTGTTCCCAGCTTCCGTGGCCTAAGTAGGTAGATTAAGTTTCTCACCTGATTAATCATCCGAGTGGCCCTTGCCCAGCCCGGGTGTCTGCAGAATAAAACATCATCACTTGCTGAGGTCACTGATGTTCTTTGCTGCTGCAAACTTTTTGAAAGTTTAGATAAAGTACTTTTTTGCTGGGGGTTCCCTTCCCAGTTACTGCTAAACCAACTCATTTGAATCTGCTTGTTCTCCAGGTCAGTCTCACTGCTGCAGATCTCAGCTGGTCCCAGCACCAAGCTGAGCTTGTCATGCTGTAGAACCATCTCCTCTAGTTTTCTTTGGTTTCTTGTCCCTCTCCCACTGGCCTACCAAATAGTCTGGAATTATTATGCCCATTATTCTGTCCTGGTTTTGAACTGATAATTGCTTACTCAAGTGATACTTAAGTTGCTAAAACAAATCAGTTTTGTCCTTCTGGGTTTCGTGCTTTGCACCCTCCGTGGGCAGAGATGTTCTGTTGGGTATTTTCTTCAAACGTGGCTCAGCCTGTTGGGAGCTCTGTCTGTCCCAAGCCTGTGAAACCAGGGCAGCGGGCTTCTCTTGTGCTGCATATAGAGCATTTAGCCCTGCTTTTAAAGTGTAATCAGAAGAGAAAACATTAAGACTCATAAAACAGCGAGGGAAGTTATAATCATTAGAACTCAAGGCGGCAAGCAGCCTGTTGAAAAAGGGAGGTTGAGCAGAGCAACACATTTTCAGTAATCTGCAGGGAGAGGCTATGCAGAGCTTTCCACATGTTTTAGTAAATTGTCCCTGGAGAGGAAGCACGTACTGTATGGAAAACCCTGATTTCAAAATGGAAATCATTTGAGTTCAAAAAGTGTAGCCCCAGATTTGTACACCACGCTTCAGAGCTGTAAAGTATGAGGGGCAGCAGACACAATCCACTTCTTTCTAAACATTCCTCCTTCCTACCAAGGTAGAGGAAAGATGGAAGGATTTCTACTCCCTTTGGCATCAATCTTGAGGTGGAGCCCATTCATTCTCTCTCTTCCCAATGATGGAGGCCACATCAGGCCTCCTTCTCCTCATGCATAGAGACAGCTCTAGGGAAGGTGTGTCCCAGGGAGGGCTGCAGAGAGAAGCTGCTTTTGTATTTCCTGGCTAGAGCTAACTGGCAGAGGTCAAAGCAGTACCATTAATCACCCTGTCATGTGATGGATGGTGGTATCTACTGCTTTCAGTGATTACTGTTGCATCTCCCTCCTTATATCAAATCAAAAGCAGCCAAAACACAATGTCAACCAGTAATTTATTGAGAGCTGCAAGGTAATTCACCCTATTAATAAAGTACACTGTTTGACATGATGAGGATGAGGCCATGGTAAACAACTGAAGTCTCCTGACAGATGAATGGATGAGACTGGTCTCACTGGACATCTATCAGCAGCTCTCTTTCTGAACCTCGCTTGCCCCTCATCACAAGGCTGCTGCCTCCTCCCAAGGGGCTTCCTTCCAGTGCAGCCTGTTTGTTGCTGTTGCTAATCCTCCATTTCCAGCCTGCTGCTCTGGTGTTTCTCACTGCTGTTGGCGGGGTGGGTGGTGGTACTTCTGTCGGTATGGAAGGGCGGTCGGGAGCCTTCCCCATCTCTCAGGAAACACAGAAATGGCAGGCGCCTGTGTGCTGCCTCAGCGTCTTCTCTGTCTCTTGTGAGATGGGGAAAAAGGGCTGGTTATGACGTACAGCTGCAGGATGAAAGGAACAAGTGTGGGATCCCCCATTCGTTTCATGGCGTATGACATTTATTTCATTACTCCCCTCTTTGGCTAAAGAAGTCTGTTGTAAAAACAAACATTAAGGCTTTGAAAACGCCTACCCCCAGCTGCATCGGGGTGCTCGGTGGCACCCTCTCAACACGCTGCACTGGATCTAGGAAGAAATGTCTGCTGTGGGAAGCCTTATCTGAGGCGCAGCATTTCTTAGCGTGACTATAAAGAGGAACTTGTGCAAACCGGACGTCTCGGGCTCTTGCCCCACCATCCTGCAACTTGCTGAAGAGGCTCTGTGAAAGTGATCCTTATCTCCAGTCTGGCAACTGTATGTGCATCTTTGTGCAGCCCCACAACCCGCTGGCTTGTAGATATTGTAGGAGTCGCTTCCTCTGAGTAAGATATTTGCCAGTGCTGAAAGAGTGTTTTTGCCTAATGTTACTTTGAATAATTTTTATTACAGGAAATAATGTTAAGGGAGAAATCATGTTTGCTTAAAAATGTAGATTTTCAAGAATGGAGCAATACTTAGAAGGACCATCCAGTCCATTAGCAGTACTCTTTCCTTCTGGCTCACATTTTCTCTCAAAACTGTCATTAAAACTGGCAAGACAATATGGGGGAGAAGATCACTGGTAGAAAGACAGTATTAAAATTGGCCAGCTTATCTACCTTGAGATGTATCTGGTAGCTATACTAAAATATCATAAGATAAATTGGATTTTAGTAACCAAAACAGACTCCTCCCCATCAAATTTCTCTGGCAGAAGAGCGGAAATAGTTGCAAGCTGCTCTGCCAAAATGCTAATTACTCCCTAGGGAATCATCCAGTTATGCACAAACATGTGGCTGTTTATGTCTTCTGCATAATACATAGAACTTAACTAATGCACTCTTTTTTCCTTGCACAGGAGGTCTGTATATCTGAGTTAGTATTATGTCAGGTGTGCTTCCAGAAAAAAGAAGTAAATGAATGGTCATTACAGGAACGCACAGAAGTCAGCCATGGATTTCAAATTACAAAAAATTTTCATGCCTCCCCTGTATAGCAGCCACATATATCTTTCTGTCTTTTAATAACTTTCAGGTTCTCAAGGGACTGCAATTGAAGTCCAGCATGGGCTTGCTACCAGCTCAGAAAACAGGCAGAATGGATGATGAAGTGAAGAGATGCTCCTCTTTCACTCCTCGCTAAAGGTAATTTGAGGCAATGGGAGTTTCTGTGTGGGAGAATATGTGATGCAAGAACAATCTAAAAATATTTCCTTTTGCTTCCATAGCAACTCGCATGCCAGCATCTCTTTGAATTCGTTAATTCATTCTTTCAGCCCTCTTTGTGGGCTTTGTCCAGTTCACGTAGGTGTAAAGTGATGTTTACAGCTTGTGTTTACAGATGTGTGTCTGCAATCTGTTCTGGCAGCTGACTACATCCTCTTCTCTGCTGGCAGCAGCACTTGCTAGGGGGAAGGGTGATGGCCCTAACCCCACGTGCAGAGCCAAAGGACAGCAATTACCCTCTGCAAACTGCTTTCTCCTTTGCGCTCTGGCTCATGCTCCAGCTGACCCTAAAACATCAGAAGGCCAAGCCCTGGAAGCCCTCATCTCATGGTACAGTGTTGTAGAAACAGTCTTGTTCACATTTTATTTTGATCTATCTCTTCTGTGACATAGATTTAGATTAGATATTAGGAAGGAATTCTTTACTGCGAGGGTGGTGAGGCACTGAAACAGGTTGCCCAGAGAAGCTTTATGTGGCCCATCCTTGGAGGTGTTCAAGGCCAGGCTGGATGGGGCTTTGAGCAACCTGCTCTAGTGGGAGGTGTCCCTGCCCATGGCAGGGGGGTTGGTAACTCAATGATATTTAAGGTCCCTTCCAACTCTAACCATTCTATGCTTCTAGGAGTCTATGAAATTTATACTTGCAAACACTTGTGTCATTGACTACAGTCATTTGGGTCTGTGAGGGAAAGAAAGAGAAAGAGGGTGTAGGGCTATCTGAGCTTTTGAGACCACCTGAGGAATCTAAGGTGCTTAAGTCCATAGGGCCTGATGAAATCCATTCACGGGTCCTAAGGGAACTGACAGACTGAGTTGCCAAGCCGCTTTCCATCATATTTGAGAAATCGTGGCAATCTGGGGAAATCCCTGCCAATTGGAAAGAGGGGAATATAACCCCAATATTCAAAAAAGGGAAAAAAAGAGAACCCAGGAAACTACAGGCCAGTCAGTCTCACCTCTGTGCCTGGCAAGATCATGGAGCAGATTCTCCTGGAATCTCTGCTAAGGCACATGGAAAATA
>VZRU01015233.1:114020-143133 GCA_013398155.1 Pedionomus torquatus
CTGGGACGTGGCAATCCCAGGCACAAATACAGGTTGGGTAAAGAATGGCTGGAGAGCAGCCCTGAGGAGAAGGACTTGGGAGTGCTCATGGATGAGAAGCTCAACATGAGCCGACAGTGTGCGCTGGCAGCCCAGAAAGCCAACCATGTCCTGGGCTGCATCAAAAGAAGCGTGACCAGCAGGTCACAGGAGGTGATTCTCTCTCTCTGCTCTGCACTTGTGAGGCCCCACCTGGAGTCCTGTGTCCAGTTCTGGAGTCCTCAACATAGAAAGGACATGGAACTGTTGGAATGGGTCCAGTGGAGGGCCATAAAGATGATTAGAGGGATGGAGCACCTCTCCTATGAGGACAGGCTGAGAGAGCTGGGGCTGTTCAGCCTGGAGAAGAGAAGGCTCCGGGGAGACCTTCTAGCAGCCTTCCAGGATCTGAAGGGAGCTACAGGAGAGCTGGAGAGGGACTCTTTCTCAGGAAGCAGAGTCATAGGACAAGGGGTAATGGTTTTAAACTAGAAGAGGGGAGATTTAGATTGGATATTAGGAAGAAATTCTTTCCTGTGAGGGTGGCGAAGCACTGGAACATGTTTCCTAGGGAAATTGTGGATGGTCCATCCCTGGAGGTGTTCAAGGTGAGGCTGGATGGGGCTTTGAGCAATCTGCTCTAGTGGAAACTGTCCCTGCCAATGGCAGGGGGTTTGGAGACTTTAAGGTCTCTTCCGACTCTAACCATTCTATTATTCTATGAACTGATTTTTTTTTTTTGTCATGAATTTTTTTTGTTATTTACATGGCTTTGTTGAAATTTCCATGTCAGCTGAATCGAGGGAGAGATGGAAAAGAAATGAATTTTGCTGTAGACATCTGCAGTCTGCCTTGTGACTCTAAAGAATACAAGTTAGACCCATCAGCTCTACTTTTGGGTGGGGTTTGCTACCTGATGACTGCGCAGCATGGTCCAGGGGGCAGGGCAGGGATCTGGGAGTCTCTGCTCCTCACCATGTAACTGATTCCGTGTAGTTCCACAAGTCCTTCTGCCTTGTGTCTGATGGTAGCAAGGAAATTGTACATCTCCTTCTTTCTAAGTTCTAAGCAGAGCATTAAGTAAAAAATGAAGTGTTTTATTTCTTGACAATAGGAAGGGTTTTATCACTTTCCAGATTTTTTTTTTTCCAGAAAAAATTATATTATTTTAGAGAATGTGTAGGTGTTCCTGGAAATTCACTGAGAGTAATTCTGATCTCATCCCTATGAGGACCCTTGTAAAACGTCTGTGTTTACAGGTGAACAGTTCTAAGCAGTGTTGGGTGAACAATTGGTCATGCTAGCACATATCATGCTTCTCTGGGATATGGAGGGGGAAAACAGCCTCAGCATGCTCACCCTTCCACAGGTCACGGTGGACAAGCGCCTTAGGCTTAATGTGGACTTGTACAAGGAACAGTTATCCTGCAGAATGATAACTATGAGGTGAAAACCAGCCTGCTGGCAGTGGTGATGGTGGGAGGGCCCTGCCAGTGAAAGGTCCACAGAATCCCATGTGAGTAGCTCTGAGACGAGGGCCCCAGACTGGGTTCTGGGGGCTCCCACTGCCAGGGCACATGGCCTTGGCTGGGCCCTGAGAGCTCAAGGAACGACTCTTTGTGTCTTAAAGCCCAGACCCAGCACTCTTTGTTTCTTATCCCAAACTTCTGATGTCCTTCTGCAGTGCTCTAAACTTTTCTTTCAGAGTCTTGTCTAAAATCTTCCAGTTCCCCAAGTCAACAGCTTCTCTTAGACCCCAAACTTTAATATCCTCCTCTGTCAAAGGAACAGAGGTTCAACTGATGTGGCCAAATGGCTTCTGGAGAGCCCTTTGGTCTTTTCTGCTCACTTTTTTTAGTCCTTTGTCATCCTTTGATTAATTAAAAAATTTTTGATCTTCTTATACTTTTGAATTCAGCCATCAGCCAAGAAGGTCGTTAAAATCAAAAACCAGCATAGATAAGTCAAAGCCATTTCAAACTGTAATGTCAGAAAATAAAATAACAGCAAACCACTCCAGAAGATGCCATTTAGCTAATTCAAAACAGCTGCTCTGCCATCTAGTGTCATTGAATAATGTATGCTAAAACATACATTCCACTCTAATTGCTGCAACACCTCTGCCACCACTTTTCATTCTGGTAGGTCTTTAGGCCCTGGCATGTGCCTGTATCAGTGGGTGACAGAGAGGGATATAAATTAGGAGTAGTCTCCATTCAGAAGCTCTCCCATGGCAATAAGGTGAATATAAGTTGACCCTTACTTAAAAGGACCTTTCCTTACCTGGAAATGTGAACTGCAAAGTTAGACACATCTGAAGGACCTTCTCCCAGTGATTTGTTAGGTCTATGGAGCCCAGACAAAAAAAAATCTTTATTTTAGTCAGGGATGAAACAAACCTGTCAAGAAAATTCAATCTTCTCAAGCCTACCAGATGTTCATTTTGCTTCAGGTATTTTTTGCTTCATAGTATGAAGTCATCTCCAGAAGTGAAAAAAAAATAAGCTACAGAGGTCTGAATGCCAGTGATCCTCACTGGATGAAGAGAACACACTGGTGTTTGTATGTTTGTTTATTTATAATTCTCCATTTGCATGTTTGATATACCTGCCCAAATGAAGTTATATTTGTCAAGCTCAGAGAACTGTTTGATTTTTAAACAAGTTAATAATAATAAGTGATAAATATTTTTAGGTACTTATAAATAATTTAGAGATCCTTTTTCTTCTTTTTTTTTTTAATAAATTTTTAATTTATTTTTCCCCAAGTCCAAATACGATTTTTTTCCAGGGGAATCAAATACATGGAAATGAGGAGTTATTCATGTATTCTGCTCCCTTCTTTTCAACCCAAATCTCCTTACCTAGAGTTTGTCCTGATAAATCTTTAGAAATTGACCTAATTCACCAGAATAACTCCAAATTTGGATCAGTGCTCACAACTTCAATTGTTAACAGATGTTTGGCTCCAGTTAAAGGATTTTAATGTTCAGTATGACTTTACACATCTTCTGAAATGTCACAGCTCTTTGTACTCAGAACTAGAAGCCACGCCAGAGCAAACCAATACTGTCAATAGCAGAGCTGAAAGAAAACACAGAAAGCACAAGACACTGCATTCCAGAAACAGTACAAATGTGGTTTGGAAAGGTTCACATTTGAGGCTCCTAAAATCGTGATATAAATAGTGCAGCACAGTAATGGTCTGCTTAATTTAGGAGCTGATGGGAAATACTGCCTTAAATCTTCTTCTTTCTCAAGCAAGTCCATGAGATTGACTCTTTAAGGGGACCTAAGTGTAATAAGGCAGATCTCAGCTACTGTTACTGAAAGGTTTCCTTGAGTTTTTGAATTCCTAGCCCAGACATTCATCCTAAAATAAGGGGAGGAAAAGGGAGAAGAAATCTTTCGGGCCTATAGACACTGATCTTATCTTACCATAACATCTCTAAAAGCAACATTCTGCTAGCCTGTCTTGCAGTCAGGACCTCTAAATCCACATTTGTTCCCAAAGCACCCTATCCTGAGGGGCTGTAGAGGACTTTGGAGCCTCCTGAGGTGGCTCTGCTGAACACACAGAAACTTACGTCAGTGTAGGTAACTGAAGAGATCCATGTTTTCCCTTTCCCACCAAAGCTGACCAAAAAATAATTGGGTTTTCAGGTGTTAAATGACAGCCAGAAACCAGCAAGCTTGGTGCATGGGTGTTGTTTACTCTGATGTGCTCTAGTTCTCAAAATAAATAAATGAACGCGGCTCTTACCAAAATTGAGTCACGTTTTGTTTTTATCACAATAAACCCAGCTGTTACAAATAGCTGGCACGAATAATCTGTGGTTTAGACTGATTAGCATCCTATATCCCTTCATTTCTAAAATGGAATTTTAATCAGATTGCAATTCCTTGAAACCTCCACGTCAGTGAGTACTTCCCTAACCATTAATCAATTGAATTTTGCCCTCTATTAAGCTGCTTAAATCCACTTCACATTACTGATTGATAACTTCCATTGCCTCCAGCATGTCGCTGACATACTGTGAGGTTGGTTTTTTTTTAACATCAGGGCCATGACACTATTATAAGACCGAGAAAAAGAGCAGACGTTTGCAATGCTGCTGTTGTGGCTTTTCAGCTTTCCCATTTTAAATCCCTGTTTTCTTCAGGGATTTGAAAGTGGGTCATAAATTCATTCCAAAGTGAAATCACTTTCATTGGTCTAATCATGCAAGTACTCAATGTCTCTTCTGGGAGGCCAGTTCTTAGTGTGGAAGTAGCTTAGCTTCTTGTGCTCAAGCCCCCGGCATTCATATTTTCTGGCCTCTATGCTCATTTCTTTTCCTTTTGTTTGGCTGGTTGCTTGTGGTGCTACTGTGCTGAAACAGAGATTTATTTTTAATAAGGAAGTTGGTAAGTTCTGACTCTCTGGTGCAGAAGGATAACAGTTGTTTGGGCTAAGAAGGAAAATGAAGTTATTTTACTTGAGATCAAATGCTTGCTATATTAATACATTGCAAACTGGCTTACTGGAAATGTGAAGAATCTATATTAGCACCTTGAGTTGTGAACAGCTTCAATAATTTATCAGGACAAGAACATGCAACCTAATGGAACAATTCTGCAATCCTTGCCCAAGCCAAGGGGATTTAAGTCTCTGGGACTAGGTCATATATCAACTGGCAATAAAAAAAAACAGCACAAAACATGCTCCTCAGGGCAGAGGTTTTTTTGAGTTAACTAAGAGTTCCATGATGGAAGGCCTGATTCCGCCATGTCCTTTCTTAGATGCCACTTCTTAGATATTGGCTTTCCCTGAAGAGCACTGCATGCTTTGTATGCTAATTTACAGCCATACATCTGTTGTGTTTCAGTTTTAAACTTGTAACGTGTACCAGGTAGGAAATACTAATGCATTCAAGTAATTATCTGAAAGGCAGAGCCATGGACAGTAACGCCCACAGTCTGGATTTTGGCTACCTGAAGAGACTAGAGAAAGATAAATCCTCAGAGCCCTAAGGCAGCACAGAAATCACCTTGAAAAAGTAAGCTGAGTTCTCCTCAGGTCTTGCTACTGACATAAAAAAGAAAAAACCAAACACCACAAACCCAGGCATTTCCATTATGATTACTACTGCTAAACCTAATTAACTCTCAGTGTGTGCCAGACATATCAGACCTGATTAAAGTCTCCTATTCTGGTGTTAAAAGATAATCCAAGGCCTTTGAGCTTTTATTCAGATGCCTATGATTTGCTAGAGCACCTGCTGTACTGTATATGCTAATTAGAGTGTTTGAATTAAAATTGTCTACATCACACATTTGTGGGAGGAAAGAAGGAAGGAAGGACATTTCAGCACTAGCTGACTGCAATGGCAGCTCCTGAAGGAGTGGAGTTCTGCTGCTGTCTGCAAGAGCTTAGGATATTTCTTTCTTAATCAGCTCTGTTGGAGATTAACTTCACCTTTGTTTCACTTCTACCTTATTGAAATTATGTTCCTTACCTTGCTCTGTGTTGCTCGAGCTGCTGGAAGACTGCTGTTTGTGGCTAAAGGTAGATTTTGGTTCCAGCTGAGAGCAGCTTTTGTTGCTGCAGTGGAGTTCTTCCAAGTTCAGAGCAAAATTTTTTTAAGTCCCTCATTTTTTTTTTCTGAGACATTCCACTTGGCACTAGTGCAGAATCAGAGCAACTGTGATGACCTTGGTGGGATCACAGGCTGTGGTTTTGACAGGACAAGTGGCAGCACAAGGCGTTGTGTATTAGGAAGTGCCTGTATCTTGTGTTAATCAACATCTATGATATAACACATAAGCCAGTTTTGATTATAGGTTATTGTCTCAAAGGCTTTAGTGTTGGGAAGGAGAAGGGCTTGCTTCTAATTTAAGACAGTTCTAGGTAGGTTCCCAGCTTTGTTATTAGAAAAACATATTACTTTTTGGAACTTTGTTGTTCACTGGAACTCGTGAAGTCTCTCCACGATTGTCTATACAGATTTACCTAATGCAGTCCTTTAATAACCAGCACGTGTCTTCATTTGTTCCAGGGGAAGTCCTTCCTACTTCTATTGACATTGCAGCCTCCGGTGAACCACTAAGTGAGGAGGTGGAGAATCAGGGGTCCATTTATAGCTTTCTAAGTCAATAAAAATAATCCCAGGGGAATTTTGAAAGAGATCTTTAATTACTTAACACTGACTCTGGAAAATAATCTCCTGTCCAAGCTACTGTTCAGCAGGACAGCTAGTCACCTGATGCTTTGTCACGCTTTTAAAAGAAGCAACAAAACAACTGGATGTATTTGTTATTGTCAAGAATATTTTTGAAGACATTAGTTTGAGTTCTGACTTAGAAGTTTGCCAGGCCAATTTAGATGGCCAATTTTTCATAGCAGAAAATACATACATATGTGTGTGGGAGTTCCTTCAGAAACGCAACATGATTTTTCTTTAGGCACTGTTCATATTTCAGGTTGACACTGTGTTATAAAAATATGGAAACTCATTTTTCTTTTCTTTTGGGTTATGCTATGTGAAATTTATTCCAGTGGCTACAAGAAGTGTTGGCGCAAGCTGCAAAATTTTGTAAAGGGAAATCATGCTGAACTAAATCTTGACCATAACACAGTAATCCTGAGCTGAGAGAATACTTCAAAAGAGTGAGATTTCCCCCTGCTCTCACATCAGTTAATCAGTAATGCGTAAGTATTTGCACATGTGGAAAGCTGGTAAGGTTGGTAGAGTGATAACAAAGCAAGGTTATAGTATTTGCACTGTTGTCCCCATCTAAGGTTCATTCAAAAAGCAAAACAAAACAAACACCCTGAAATATATCTTTTCCTGCTTTTTTTTTTTTTTTTAATTACATTTCCTTCATAGGTTTTGACCCTTCTTCATTTGCATCTTCAGAACTTTTTCTGCGACTGTGAAAGACAAACAATTTAAAAAGAGAAGTGTATGATTTAGTGTTACAAATTTTGTATAGCTATTAATTAAAGGAGATTTTAATTTCCATTCTGGCTTCATGTTGTAGAATCCTTCTTATGACTGAATGTCTTCTTTGGAGGCTCAAGCGAAAATCCAGAAAGATTTATGGGATAACCTTTTTTTTAATCACTACTTTTTGCTTATGTGTTTACCTTCCTCTCCATCCATTGCTCGTTCTGTGCATATTTGCCTTCATTTCTGTTGCTTCCTTTTCTCTTTGCCACTCTCTGTTATTCCTATTTTCTCAGTGTTTGCCTTTCTCATGCATGCTTTTAATGTACCTTTGCTTTTCTTAAAGCTTTCTGTGTGTTCATATCCTCTGAAGGTGCAGGGTTATGTTTGGCAATCACTAACTCAGGGATTGAGTCACTGATCACACTGAATTAATGCTGCATCTCCGGTATCCTCCCGTCACCTTTCTCAGCCTGCTTCTTTCTGACACTCTGAGGTTTTGTTGAACTACTGTGTCAGGATAGGAAAATAGCATAAGCTTGCTCTGAGATAGTTTCTTTCCCCACTGTGGTCTAGTTTGCTCTTTCTTGGCCTTCCATCGTTCATTGCCTTGTCAGGAACTGTAATATCCTCCTTCCTTTGTCTGCAAATGAGCCCATGCGTTTTTTGTGAAGCCCTGTCCTTTCACTCCACCGTAGCGAGCCAAAGGGAATGTGCTGATCACGACTCTGCTTCAGGATGTTCATGATGTGCTAATGCCACAGGACTGGCACAGGCTATTCCTTTATTTTGTGGTATGTGACCAAATACTTCTGCTGTGATCCAGCATCTCAGCCTTGTTATTACGATTTCCCTTACCATTCTCTGTGGCACAGTACTTGTACCGGTATTATTTAGAAAGCTGATATTTTTACCCATGCATTTATTGATTTTGTAGCTCTTTTCAGGATAAAACACAGACATTTAGCTGATGGTGGTAGGAAAGGCTAAAACTTGGACACCATTCCACTGATATTAGTAGAAAAGACATGATGTTGAGATGTTGTGTCTGGGAGGCTGTGGCATATGGTAAAATGAGCTGAACAGCCTTGTCCAATTTCCATCGGTATTTCGTTCTCCAGTGCTGCCTTCTATCACCTGCAGGAAGTGAATGGACATGTAACTGAGCTGTCATCTTGAATCAGAGCATGAAAATAGAAATGTTGTAAGTGCACATCTTCACACTTTGAAAAAATAAGTGGTGTGATCTCCCACTGAAAAGAGTGTTAACTTTTTTTTCCCCATTTCTAAAGCAAACCTTCAAGTCTAAAAAGGAGCAACACAAAATATTTATGACTCTTGAACTCCTTGCGTAAAAGGAGGATTCCATTTAAAGGCTTCCCGCATAAAAAACAGAATTATTTTAGGATGGTAATGGATACACGGTGATGGAATAAAAATTGAAGGTCATTGATTGAATGACCTCAAGTCGGTTAGCATTCCTATTCCCTGGAGTACAAGAATAGTAACATTAAAGGTAACAAGTTTATAACTGGTATAGAGATACAGCAGAAAAAAAATTAACCTGTGAAACATCACTCCATTGGAAACTTTAAAAAATAAGAAGTTGAAAATGGCCAGTATAACCTTAGCTACCCTAGCTTAAAAAAAAAAAAAAAAGGCTCTTGGACTTGAGATGCCACATCTGATATAGCAGGGTAATTTCTGTGTTGGTGAGACAGTGTGGAAAATCTCTGGTCTTAAAAGGGCCAGAGCAGATGCAGCTGCAGCATCAGTGGGGCTGGACTAGGGGAAATGCAGTGTGAGGTGGTCGCTGGGCTAGAGAACACGTGGAGCACCAAGTGTCACTTAGGGGCAGAAGGGTGGGATGTAGCATCCCATTAGGTCCTCACTTGCAGTAGTTCTGCATCTACCTGTGGGTGAATATGGAGTTCATGGGGAACTGTCAGCTTGGTTTCTTTCAAAAACTGTAATTTCATCCCACATCATTAACTTTTTTTTCTTTTAAATTCCTGTTCTTTGCACTGACATTAACACTCATCAGTTGGTGGAACATAAAAGACTCTTTCTGAAAGTGGCTCATACAGAAGTACTCTCTAATAAAGAAAAACGTGTCTAGACTTAGTACTGTCGATAATTCTTACTAAGATAAAAGTAATTTCTGTGTTAAAAGGTAAAAGTATTTTTAATAGAACTCTTTAAAACAAGGGACGTTTTCTTCAGTAATGTTTTGTGATGGCTGAACTTTGTACACTTCTTGCAGCCCCAGATCAAAAAGGACACCTCTCACTTGCATTCCTATTAATCTTCTGTGCTGAAAAGAGTCCTTGCTGTTGCCACCATATATCCTTCTAAAAAATTGCCAGTGGTAGAGCTGTACATAAACTACAAGTCAACACAAGCTCCAGTCTGTAAGAGCTGAGGTCTTTTACATACGAACAGACAATAAGAGGGTTTGAAAGGATGTCGAGTGTGAGACTGGCACAAGAGTGTAATGCATCATCACTTCCAATCTGATGAACCTTACTGGCTGTGAAAATTAAGAACTGCTTTTAACAGGTAATCGTTCCAACACAGGAACAATTCGGGCCTGAAGAAGGTCCTATGAAAAGTTGCTATTTTTTCCAGTTCTGACAGTTCCTCTATAAAAGACGTTACCTCTCCCTGCAAACCTTGCCTCTTTCTTGATGGCCAGAGAAGCCTTACTGCAGCTGCGTTGCCACGACAGGCCCCTGTCCAGAGTCACTCTGTAGGTACCAGCTCAGCGTAGGAGTGTCCAGTATCCCAAAGTTGATGCGTGTCCCTTTTTAAATTGCCTTTGGTCACTTCTAGAAAATATTTTGGGACACTGCTGGTTTCCAAAAGATGCCAGGGATCCAGGATGACAGTGGAAAGGGGATGTGTCAGGCTGCCTGTTGAGTTCACAGAGCTGCTGAACAGACTGTGTCTCCTTCTCAGGACTGACATCATGAGCAGATCGGCAACCTTGCTCATTTTGGCTAGTGACAAAGGAATTTCAGGTTCTAGGTTTTCACCCCATATTTCAGGCATGAGAAAATGCTTCCAAAGAGGATTAATAGGCCAATTTGACTGCTGAGTGCTGCAACTAATTTACAGTACCAAGCAGAGCTTCACTTCTCTCCCTACCTAGCCAGTCTTCCTGGCTCCTGGAAGTCCCAGATAAATGGTCAGTGTTTGAATAGCAGATCTAGGTTTCTGCTGCTTGGCCAGGCAATTTGTGAGGTTTGCATGGATCCTGGAAAACCTGAGTGTATCAGACACTGCACAGTCCACACTCATGGTTTCCTGGTGCAACACAAAGAATGAATGTACTGGAAAGGATTCTTAGGACAGACCTTAGGATTTGGTGTCCGGTGAGCACTGAGTTTAGTCAGAGAAGCTGAGAAGGATCAGCTGAGATCTACTTTCCCCACAGCTACCTGGGTTGGATAGGCAAGCAGAGAAATGCAGTACTCAGCACAGCAGAAAAGACAGAAACCCAGGAGTGTGAGTGAGGTCTGTCTGCTGTGCAAGGTAAGAAACTAAAAAAAAAAAAAACAAACCCCAAAAAATGCTGCAAAGGATAACCAAGCTTTTTCCTACAGAGAAAGGTGGCTGTTGAATAACTTCACTTAGCAGAAGAAAAATCTTAAGGCATATCTATTTGCAGAATCGTTCTGATTCAGATCATGCCAAACTCCATTTTAAACTTAGAACGTATAAGCAATTAAAAAGGAAGTAGCTTCCGGGTATAAAGTAATTCTATTTGTATTTACAAATGCATGCATGCACGCAGCCTCACCCACTTATTTCTGTACATACAAACCCACACGTATATATATATCGGCATTACTGCGCTCTCTGGGATGTAATTCAGAGTGTTTGGCTGAGTACCATCGCCCCAACCTGCCAGTGCTGGACAGAGAGTGTTAAAGCAGGCCTAGGATTTGGAGATTTTCCATCTGCAGACTGGCACGCATGTCTGCCTATGCAGGGGTGGGCTGGGACGAGAGCAAATAGGTGGGCAGTTGTAGGGCTGGGGTAATGATTTTTAAAACCATCTGCCTTGTCAAATGCAATATTTTCAGCCTCTTCCTGCAAATAAACACTTTGTTACCTCCAATATATTACCAAGGAAAGTTTCCCTCTAATGAGGCAGGCAGTTGCAGCAAGTCTCTGTGCTCACAGAAGGGGCTCGGTGATTCAGACAGGCGGCGATGATCAATGAGCAAAGCAGCGTCTAGCATGTCACGAACGGAACATAAAGATTGGGGACATCTGAACCAGGGAGCTCAGCCGTCACCATCAGCCTTGCCTCCGGGTCTCGTTCTGAACATCGCAGGGAAAAGCTGTGCTCTTTCCCCCTTGAGATTTGCATAGGACATTTACTGCATCAAGGATGCCTTCTGACATTTCTAATGGAAACAGCTAGAAGAAAGAGGGAAATCAGATAGCAGAGTGTCTCTGCGCGCTGCGCTGTTGCCAAGCAGATTATGTGCTGTAATCTGTAAGCACTGAACTGTGTTTGAATTACGAGGAACCTCTCCCTTGCTTTTGTTTTAGCCCCCTGGGAGAGGCGATGCTTCCGGACTGCTAATGTCACAGCCTGACCTGTTAATAACCTGCAAGAGCCTTCCTCCGCTCCGCCGCCTCCCTCTCCCCCAGGACCCGGCAGCTGCCGTCACATGGATCGAATGCCTGCCTTGTATGCGGTTCATTGAGAAAAATTCAAGCATGTGGCCTGAGGTTCCCCTGATGACTGTCTGGGGATGATGATTTCTACCATCTGTTCTGGCTGCCTGCGGCTCCCGGAAACACCGAGGTGTATGTTGCTTCTGGCCATACGTGGGATTCCTAATGAAACCTCAGCTGCCGTCCAACTGTCTGCAAATATCAGATGGGTTTGAGTTATCTTTCCGCCAAGAGGGGAGGGGGATGCACTTTGTTTAACTCTTTAATCTGAACCACTACACAGCACATACATAATCACATGGTACAAAGCCGCTGAATTATTAGCATCTGCATCCCGGCGGCAGCTGTAGCGTTTGCACGTGTGCTTGGGGCTGGCAGATTCGAGATGCCCAGGCTGGTTGTTTCCAGGCTAAATATACAGCCTCGAGTCAAATTCGTCTTACCGTAGCTCACTTGGATGCCCTGTAATTGTGCCAGAGATTTATTTGATCTCTTCACTTCTGATTTGTGTGAAAGGCACTTTTCAACCGTATAAATTGTCTATCAGCATACGACAAAAGGCTGCTTATCAAATCTTAAATGCAGCCGAGGAATTGCAGCAGTCTCAAGCTATTTATTGAGATGGAGGAAGTTGCAGCAAATTGATATTAATTTTGGTAGATGAGAGGGACTTTCATGCAAAAATTGTTTATAACAAATAAATAGAAATGACCTGTCATTCAGGATTTTGGCATCCTGTCTGTTATTTTCGCTGTAATCTATCTTGTAGAAATCTTGTCTTGCCATATGCTGACTACTGGATTTCAGTGGACGCTGAGGGGCACTAAATCACCTAGACCACCAGGTCTCAGTAGAAAGGGTTTGACATTCTTTCCTGTTAGAATTGCCTAGACTTTGTCCATTGATATTCACACTGTTTTCTCCATTGATATTCACACTGTTTTCTTTGAATGAATAGACGTTCTCAGTAAGAAATCCACTGAGTTTTGTGTGATCAGAAAAAAAATGTTTACATAGTGCTGGAGCAGGGTAGTTATTTCAGAATTCCTGAATGGATCAGGAGCAACTGCTTACATTTCTTGCAACTATTGTTGAGGCAGGACAATGCAGAATATAAGATTCCTAGGTGATCTCAAGAAAAAAATCATAATAAAAAAAAATTGGCTACCCAGCAGTAGGCAGCAGTGATAGTCTTGGGTTGTTAAATGGTAAGGGGAGACTATCAGGACATGATCCTGGAGGTTTCTCATTTTCAGGTTCAAGTAAAACACTTCTGTAGCCTAACCTTATCTAGTTATTTTTAGAGGCTGCTTTCCTACTAATATCGTGGATGCTAATCAAAGAATGCAAAACCACTTCTAGCAGTGGCTTGCTGAAGGGCATTCAATTGTTTTTTTTTGCTTTTGGAGCTTATTTTGTTATGCTATGAGACATAACAGCAATCTGCTAACGCGTTCAGCAGCTAGTGCATAGGCACAGGGGTGGGAGGCAGGGTTCCCACCACTGCTGGCATTCTTTTCTCGTCAACTGACTCACGCAGAAATGTGCCCATACCTCTTACATATGCGCACTGGCAGAAATCAATATCAGGGTAGAAGGCTTGGAAGCAGATATTACCAGAAAATTCAATAAAGCTTAGAAAAATATTTCTATTTCTAATTTTATACTTTATTGATCTTAAAAAAAAAAAAGCAATCACCAAAATGTTCGAAGACACAGGAACTATATATGGTAACATTTCATGCATTTATCGTCTCCAACCCAGAATGACCCAATAACAACCTCTGCCTTCATCTTTAAAACAGTTTTTCTTTTAACAACAAAACCAAGACTGCTGGCTTTTAGCAAACGAGCTAGTTAAGCAGGGCACGAAAACACAGAAAAGGTGGTTTGTCTATAATATAATGCCTCTCTAGGGACATTTCTCTTTCTGTGGTCTGGATATAGGAAAACTTCAGTGTGCTATCAGTGGCTGGTCAAAAAAAGAAAAAATAAATAAAAAATAAATTTAAAAAACCAAAAAGGACAACTTTAATTTTTAAAATAGCTAGCTCTTCGCCTAGAGCTTTTTGAGGAAAATCTGGTATTTCTTTCTTCTCTCTGTGTAGATCGCTGCATCACTTAAGAAAGATTTGACAGATGGAGACAGCTTGTAACAATGTACTTGAAGTTCTGAAAGACTAAAATGAGTAATCAAAACCATTCCAAAAACGACTTTTTCATGAATCTGTCTAAAAATATATGTCACAGAGAATTTCGTTCCCTTCCTTTCCACTCCTCTATTTTTTCATTTCAAGTAAGGTAGGTATTTATACTTAGCTGTATCTCATTATGCGTGATTTCCCTTCTCTGTTAGTCACATCGCGTCTTGGCTTGCAGTCACAAGTGACGCAAGTTGATGCAAGATGTCACTAATAAATATGTTAAGTGACAGTGAGCTAGAAATAAATCATGGAGATCCCAAAGTGAATCTCAGCATCACATTCCTCCATAGTCCATTTTTGATGAAATTTAAATTATGATGAAACATCTGAAAGTAGCATTCTGAAATGGAAAAATATCCTCTGCAATTTCCAGGCCTCAAGTGATGACTGTAATCATGGTCCAAGAGACAGAACACAAGTGCTTCCCTCCTCCTGTCACTTGAAATATTTCCTTTAAGCTTGGAGGGCTATTAGAGGGATTTGAGTACACATACCTGTGGGAACATTTGGCCTGAAGGGATTCTTTCTTGGTTGCTATTGGGAGTTAACTGTTGCATTTAATGCCCAGTCCTCTGTGCCATAAACCCTAATGGGATTAGATGGAATGCCAAGGAGAACATCACAGATGAGGGAGGAAGAAATGGTTGCTAGAGCAATTTTGTTGCTAGTACAACAGAAGAAAGTCTGTATTTCTAGATCCATCCATGTGTATTCCCTGTCCCAGGCTACGAACACCCAGCCTGAGGTACCACAGGAGTCTGGCTTACACAGGTGCTGAGCACTTACCTTTTCAGTTGGAGAGCTGATAGCTTGCAGTTCTGAAAATGCAGTCTATGATTTCTGAATACAGGCATTCATTTATGGATGCATATATTTAAAGTAGCTGGATGACTAAGCTTTAGTACACCTGATCTGGATTTGTTTGTGATTATAAGGGGAGTGTTAGCTATCTATAAATGAAGGAAATGCCATTGCTGAAGGCCCTGTTTGATAAAAGCCCTATAAATATCTGGGTTTCCCATATAACTCAGATGACAAAGAGAATCCTAAACTTTTAGAGCCCTGCTAAGCCATCTTGTTATATATAGAGAAGGATTAAATTTTACATGGAGAAAATTAACAAAGGTAACTTCTCTAATAAGGGAAACACATGAGATGGTGGAGTACTTTCCGAAAGAAAATATGCAGGTGCTATCACTCAAGATGTTCCTAAGACTAAACCACTGGAAATCTGCAGGTAAGATTAAGTCTATGCTGAAAAAAGGTTCTAACGTGACTCTTCACCTCTAGCAATGGTGGTGACATTCCTTTGCAGTGGCAAACTGGAAGTGAGCAAAGAATAGTTAGCAATAAGTAAGGAAGTTATTTGCCAAATAAGTGTCCCATCTTCAATTAGAGCAACCTTTTGACTGCTCTAGCTTGTCCTGCCTGTCTGCTGTTTCAAGGAACTGATACAGCAGCTGGCAGCCAGCAAGGTTTCTTATGACAGGGAGTGCATACACAAATAGTAGAAGTCAGAAGCTGCTGGGCTTCCTAGAAGGAAATTTTAAATAACCTCACAAGATCTTAGGCAAATCATTCGGACTGGCCAGCAAGCAGACAAAGCCCATTTGACATTTGTGAGTACAAAAGCTGTGAGCCTTACAATGATAAAATGACTACACGAAATGGCACTCTTTGAAGAGGCTGTAGTTACCATGTTAGTGAAGACATATTTTTTTTTCATTTTGCTCTGGACATGCCACTGAATTTCAACTAAGGAAGGTAATATTATTTAGATGTGATACCAACTATGAATGGAAGTAAACTACTTAACGTTCTAGGTAAATTTGGATCTAATTTTGAAATAGTTATAATGAACTGCAAAAAAGCCTGAGTTTTGACTGAGTTTTTGCATAACACGTTAAATGGGTAAGCAACTTCACTGGGTTTTGTTTCCTGAAGCAAGAAAGCAGGTATTGAAAGGATCGGCTACCATTACACAAACCTATCATTTCGTCAGTTTTTTCAGTTAAATCGCATCCCAAATCCTTACAATACATAGCTGTGTACTGGCGAAAATGTCAGCAAAGGACAGGCAAAGGCTCATTCTGGAGAACTGGTGTGACTGCGTGATTGCTCGGTAGCCTTGATCCCTGATGGGCAACTGACGCAGAGCAGTCT
Organism: Pedionomus torquatus; assembly: GCA_013398155.1. Classification (NCBI taxonomy): domain Eukaryota; kingdom Metazoa; phylum Chordata; class Aves; order Charadriiformes; family Pedionomidae; genus Pedionomus; species Pedionomus torquatus. Next base: position 130,026 of record VZRU01015233.1, read on the forward strand.
TCCAGCATGTTATTTTAATCCAGGGTTTAGGCAAAATTGTGATATGCTTGTACGACCAAAGTCCTCAAACACCTATCAGGTCAATGGGGCTACTCTAGGAATAAGAGACTTTTCGTTAAGGTTAATCAGGCACGTGAATCTTTGCTAGTATGCTGTTTTCCTTTTTTGCTCTCAGGATTTGATTGTCCTTATACGGTATACTCTAGGGGACAGGGATTCTCCTCCTATGTGTTCATGCATAGTATTTGTCACACTAAACAAAAATACTGTTAATAGCAAGAAGGATAGTAAATACATATGATATCAGGACTATCACATATGATGTCAGGAATGTCTGTAGGAGTATCCTTAATACAAACATTTTTGTGATAATTTTTTTTGCTAACAGTTAAGAACAGAGAGCATTATTTTGCATCTTATGTGCCTTTTGTTTTTCTAGGAATGGAAAAAAAAAATATTTCAGGAAGTTTCACAGCTGAGGGGAAAGGAATGACATCTGAAAAAGCTGGATCACTTTCTCCCATCAGGTTCTCCTCAGAGACGCTTGTCCATTAAGGGAGAGCACACAGTTTCAGTTTCAATGGATGCAGTTCTTATTTATTCTGGGTACAGTTGATAGGGTGACTCACTGCTCTGCTAATGAAAGCCTGGTGCTCTGGCTTTAAAAAATACGTTCTGAATTCATTCAAGCAAACCAGATTTTACTTACTGCCTTTGTTCTGCTATTTTAAGGGTAGGATTAGAGGACAATGCTAATGGGTAGAATTAGAGAGACATGTTTGTCCCTGCATAAGCATAAAATGAAAGCACACCATTAAAAACCCAGTGAACTAGAAAGGAAGGTGTACAGCGAGTAACAGCAGGTGTACAGGTCTGTGTGTCTTGAACAAGGCGTAATGTGATTGCAATCTCAGCCTTCCCATGGACCACGAATAAGAACACGAAACAAAGGAAGAAAACGGGGCCACATCCTCCCATAGTGTAAAATGTCATAGCTCTGCTGAAGTAAATGGGGCTCTGCTTAATCACCTTAGGTAAGGATTTCATCTTCTCAACGCTCTCCGCTGGCAAGCTGGACCCTTGCCAGGCTGCCACGTAGGTGTCACTCCACCCCACCTGCATGATCTTCAGCTTTCCCTCACTTAGGCAGACAGCAATGCTGCTCGTTCCTGTAACCTGCATCTGAGGGATATGCCTTCATGGGAGGAAAGCTCCACTGCCTTGCACTCAGACACAGTGATTCCTGCCCTGTAGCTCAGGCATACCTTTCTCTGAGCCACTGCTCAGTGGGAACTCGGGGTCTGTGGTCTCGCTTCCCCAGGGTGTGCTTATATGTGCAGACACACACGTTTTACATGAGATTCAGCAATACGCTCGTTTTTATTTACTAACATGGAAAATATGCAGACCTAGGAAAAGCAAATAAATGATGTGCTAAAGCCCAGATGCATTTTTTTTTCCTTCTGTTTTGTGTTCACAGAATTTTGTTTGGGTTTTGAGTCTTTGTTTCCGGGTTCCTTATCTTTCCACCAACTCATAGAGCATCTCTCCCTCTCTGCCGCCTACTGTCCTGTTTGTCCATTTCTGATAGCCAAATTGAAAACCAGCCTCCAGCTGCTGTAAAAGTATGCTCCTCTCTCCCCAGTCTTCTGTCAACTGAGCAACTCTGTGACATTTCTTGATCTGTATCACCTCTATGCTCTCAAATAATGCAATTACCTAGGATTTTCTGCTTTCACATTCAGCAGTAAAGAAAGCTCTATTTTTTTTCCATCTTTAGCTAACAGGTTGCTCAGTACATTTTCATAAAAAGATGGCCTGTCAGGTTTGGCTACAGATTGCAGTTCTTTGACTTTCAGAGATGTTCCTCAGTTTTTCTTAGTAAATGTGTCTATAGAAATGATATTCTATAATACTGGTATTTTCATATTAATGCTTTAATAATTTCTGCATTCTTCATGAGCTTTATCCAGTTGCCACCCCATAATCACAGGTTGATTGAGTCCTGAGGGCACTTTTATAGTTTAATGAGTTTAAAGATTTTTTTTTTTTTTAAAGGTAGGTACAGATTATATTTTTCTGAAAGTTATAAAGAAAAGGACAACCTGAAATCAGACCTGGAACCTTAATCTACTAGCTGCTTTGGAAAACTTATTTCCTAAATACTTTACATCTCAGGCTGCAGCAAAATCAAGGAGACAGTTCTTACTATAGTCTGTTTGAAGAGAAGGAATTATCAGACCTCTTATTTTTAATTTTGTTATAATAAAACGGAGATCAGGTTGCTGACAAAGCCAGACCTTTTAAAGAGAAATCCTGGCCCACTAAAGATGATGACACAATTTCCAGTGTTTTGAATGGCGCTCGTATTATTTCACCGGTTCAATGGGGTGAGTGATGCAAAACGGGCCCTTTTTTGTATACACTGGTTTTCTGGGTCAAGTGGCAAAATATAAAAGATAAGGACAGGTGGCTTCAACACTTGATATAAAGCTTAGATCTCTGTTATCATTTGAGGTAGGGAAGGCATATCATATGTCCGTAAGAACAGGCAGAGGAAGGCTAAGTGATAATCTGAAGTGCAGTCTTAAACCCAGTGCAACTGGAGCCATACTTGCATGGAATGATCTACCATGCTGTTGTGACATTTTCCCAGTTGTAATGTAAAATAAGGGCTGCACTGCAATAAAATGGGATTTTAATATTAATTCCAAAAGGGTTAAGTTTTAATTTTCTTGAATGTCCTAAGAGCACTTTTCTGTTCTACACCAGCTGAAGTAGGGGAAGAAAGTTTTAGCTTGTTCCAAGTGTCCAATGCATTTTGCTGTTGGAGCACCCTGTAACATGCCTGGAGGGATCTTTCTGCTTTTACTTCAGTTTTGCTCTTACGTGCGAATTTACAGTAGAGTTCTTCGGGTTCCGAGGGATGTGCTCTCATTTGTTGCAGTACAAAATACAAAATAAAATCTACAGAAGAAAACTCTGCTTTTAGCAGATGTCCCCCTGGGCACATTTGCTTCTTGCGTCCACAGTTGGTTCCCTGGTTGAGATGGTGAAGCAGAGGCCAGACTTGCCCTTGCTCCACATAAAAGCTCCTGCACAGTTTGGCAACTGCACTTTGCAGAGTCATTTCCTGTGAGTCAGTTAAAGCTCTCAAAGAGAAGGAATAGTTTTGCTAAGCTGGATAAGTAATACCTGCTTTTATGATTTCCAGCCTTAAGGGAGTCATTTTTCGCTATCCAAATTTCCATGGTATTCTAAAAGGCACTGGATGCTGTTTGCCCCTATTCTCTCTAGATCCCCACAGGTTTTCTTATTCAACAGAGTTTTTCAGGAAAGTTTTCTGTGTCTCTCTCCCAGCACACACCGTTCCCGTACCAGGTAGGTAAACTTCAAGTTGAGCTCCACATCCATGTTCACACTGTCTCCCCCTGTGCAAGTGTAACACAGAGAAGCAGGCACTGGAGAAACAGCACAACAAGTGCAATTAATTAGGAGCGACAATGAGAATGGGTTCTCGGTCAAATTGCACTAAAATATTCATTGTTAATTGTGTATTCTTTCAATGTTCCAGCTTAGAGCCCTGGAGTTTGAAATCACCTATTAATGACACAGGAAGTACCAGGCAAGAAATGTCTGTTCCAGCTGCCCAACAGCACCAGCTAATGTGCTCAGATCCATTTTCAGGGGTGAGGAAGCAGGTTGTTTGCTCTATTCATTCTGTGCCAGGGTTGCCAGGATATTGAACAAGGTTGTATTTACACAAGGAGTCCTTTGCTGATAGGAGAATATTGGTGTGCTCTACTGGCTAAAGGCTTCTCATGCAATCACAGGCTACAATAGCAGAGCTGTGGAAAGCCACCCATCACAAGTGAGACAACAGTGGGAGTAAACCAGCTCCTTTTTTTCTGGCTTTAACCCTTTTTGAGTTAAAGAGTTCTGATGGTGCAGCAATTCTGGAGCAGAGGTGTAGGAGCTGAAAGCCATAAAATGTTCCTTCCATGCTACTGTGTGCAGAATATACATTTCTGAGTAAATTCATGTGTGAGGAAAAGAGGTGGATGAGTGGGAGCAGTGAGAGAGAGCAATTAAAGTTGTCCTCTAGGAGTTCTTAAGAGATCTGAGGTTCACTTCACGCAGACAATTGCCAATTTATATTTTGTACTGAGGTGGAATTACATCATCCCACAGAATAATCTAGGAGGGAAAGATAAGGAAGGAAAAGTGAAACGCTGATACCCCAAAAATGAACATAAGCACAAGAACAAATGGGTACAAAGTGGACATGAACGAATTTAGTCTGGAGAACAGAAAAAAATTCCTAATCATTAGAGCAGTAACATCCTGTAATGGTTTCCCAGCAAAGAAATGGCAGGGGTGAGAAATGTTAACTAATGAGGGACTGACAGTAGGAAACTGGTCACCAATGCACTTAATGACCAGCCTTATGTTCCATAATCCACTTTAGGAGTTACAGCAGCAGACAGTTAAAAATTCAGAAAGATGAGAGTGCTGTTTGCCTGATGTCAAATGGAAGAGTGTTAATCCAAAAGACGTTTAAGTGAACAGTGTTACTCCACACTGTTACTCCTGGCTACAGCGGTTTGAGCCCCTGATGATGTGTAAGACTGATGCAGGAAATTAGTTTGAAATTAAGTCGATAAATTTATCTTTTAAGGGGAAATCTGTGGCAGTTTGCAGCAGGTTGTAGAGGGAGCAGTATCCAACCACTCTCCTCTCTCTGCATCAGGTTCCTATTGGGGTACTCCCACTGGTGGACTTCCCAGTAAAAAGAAATGAAAATAGCTGTAGATATATATATTATATACATATATATGTATATATGTACACACAAGGTTATTCCTTGTCCCCAAGGAACTGAGCTGCAGTTCTTGTATCCCAAGCAACAGTTCTTCCTGAGCTGGATGTAAACTCCAGTTACTAATGAAGAGGGAGACATCTGCGGGTGTAAAGACATGACCCAGATGTCATTAGGTAGCCCAGGAGAAAAATGTTTCTCTCTGCCTGTCATTGCTAGTTCCCAGAGCCATTTTCTCTAATTCCCAATTGCTACCTTCCTGGAATTGCTAGGTACTATGGAAACTGTGGGTGACCAGTTTGAGCCTGTCCTGCAAAATGTTTGTCCTTTGTTTAATAGTCAGAGGTCCTTTTAAAACACCGCTGCCTTTTGTAGCAAAAATTACACACGTGCTACCAGTGAATCACCTTAATTACATGCCAATTCAAATGCCTTAATAGTACCTTATGCAGTGGAAATGCCACCATCTGGTGGTTGCATCACTGCCGAAAGGCATCCTGGCGGGGGTGGTATTAGGGATTGAGCTGCCTCTGCTCAGTGAGGAAATCCTGGTTTAGATTTAGAGATTAAGGCTCCCTGGAAATCGTTTCTCCTGAACAGCATGCCACATTTCAGACATGCCAGATAGGCCCAGCAAAGGAGATGCTGGAAAATGTGTAATTTTTTTTTTTAATGATGTGATTTTATCACTGAGAAGCTTGTGATGTACAAACACTTCTAATGCAAGCTTTGGGTTTGGTTGTTTTTTTCCGGGGAGGGGGAGGGAGTATGGGTAGAACAGTGTCACAAGGTGACTTTTTAAAGAAACACATACAGAGGCCATCTGCACATTTCTTGAACATGCAGCCTCTCCCTCCTCCTGTTTAAATGCTTCCTACGGGTTTGTGAAAGGGAAGGTCTGACACCGGCAGAAGCTTATTCTCTTCCTATGAAACACTCTCAGGAGGATCTTGCTTTCTCTTGCTGTCAATGTCATTTTGTTCCAGAGAGGCTTTTGTTCGGGTGTAATTGTATATACATCCTTCTGAGGTAGCTCAGTGAATTGTGTTATGATTGTCACCATGTTCTAGGCTGAGTAAAAATATGCTTGAAATAAAAAAAAAAAAAAAGAAAAATGAATTATTCTGTTCCTGCATATCAGGAGGGCAGCAGAGGAACAGCAATGATGTCAGTAAAGACATTTTGGATTTACCCTAGGACAGAAAGGAGCACAATGATTCTTTATGCTTAGCTGAAGAAATAGATGTGTGATAAACTTTGAGCAAGCCAGAGGTGTTCCTGCCTTCTGACTGAAGAATTTTAAGCCCACCTCATCTTTAGAAATCAGATCTGTGATTAGGTGGCTGATGTGTTTTGTGCTGTGGTTAAGCCCTGCGAATACTTTTTCACAGCAAAAAGTATTTGTGCTAGAAAGCAAAGCCCTACTCTGTGCGGCATCACAGAGTTGCAGAGTGGGATATTCCACAGAACTTGTGGAAAATTTAAAATGAAACTTTGATGCAACACACCAATATGTTATGAGGAGCAGCTTGGCTAAGTAAGTGACCTGCAGCAAGTCAAGTTGTTTGACTTTTTTTACTTCTTCTGACCACTTTTCCTTATTCACAATTAAATTTATAACTCTCGAATACAGGGTCTTGTTTCTCCTCACGGACTAGTATGGTGCCTAGTCCAAGGGACCTCCGCCTCTAACGGGATCCTTTGGCAATATTACCATGTTAAACAGGTGCTCTTATCATCCACAAATTGCTTTGACAGCTACAGCAGCCTGTTCTTGCCTCTCCTCTTTCCTGAGTACTTCTCAGATGGAGATAGGGGAATGCGGGTAGGAAATACATCCATGTGTATTAAATCCTATGAAGCAAAATAGCTAAAGTAGATGGTTGGGGGGTGCTGGCGCTTCGGGGGAGCACTGGTGACACCGCAGGGTGCAGGCAGGACTCTCTGCCCCATTACATTACACAGCCAGTCAACAAAGTTGTCCATCCAGGTGTAAATAATCATGGAAAACCACACAAATAGAAAGAGAGAGCAATTCATTGTTAGTTTGCTACTGAAGTCCTCCTGCTTTTACTCAGCCTATGTGAAACACGGTTGTTAATGCACATCAGAATTTTTCAGCTGGCCACTCTCAGCTGCTTCCAGCACCTCAGATCTCTCTTCCCAAGTCAGCCGCGTGTGCTATAACCAGTGAGAGAGGCTGGAGCTGTGGGAGTGAAATCCAGCAAACAGCTTTGCAATTGATTTTTCTTCTCCATTGTTAGGAAACATCAGATTGTTTAAAAGATCACACTGGGAGTTGTAACCTTCTCCCCCACTGGCTCTTCGTGAGCTGTTGATTAAATGCACTAACGTGTGCTTTTGCAATGGCTTAAAACAAGGAACATAAAAATATTTTATTAAAGGATAACCTTCTCATCCCAGGCATTTTTAACCTCACACTGGTATTGATTTCAGCTGCAACAAGTCCATGGAGTCCCTGAGCTTCCTGTTGGTGGTTTTCATTGCCCACTGATGCCAATGGCAAGCCCACATCCTGCCTGGCAGCGTCTGGTTCCTCCCGACAAAGCCAGCCCGCAGGGACACCCGCTAGCAAAGAAACGGAGAGAAAAGGCCCAGAAAGCAGGTATCTTAACTTTCTATGTGCCAGGCCATCTGGCAGCTACCTGGCAGCTAAATGTTTACTGGCTAGCAGGTGGGCCTCGTTGAAGACTTAATTGTCTATCACTATTATTAGTTACTGGTTATTGAGTGCCAACAATCTGTTCCCTGCCATACAGTAGAAGACGCAGCTTTCTCATCTTCAAACAGCTCTCATGAAACTGTAATGAGAGAAGATCAGTAATAAACAACCATAAACTACTTGGTTCAGTTTAACTTGTACAGAAATAGATTTCCTCCCCGGCTTTCCCAGTAGGTTTTTGTGTTTCAGTAGATTCTCTTAAAAGTGCACCAAACCCAGGAAAAAATGGATTTATGCAGGTGTTTATAATGTGCCATCCTGTTTAATTTGCTCCTAAACAGCGACTGAGCTTGCTGTATTGTCTAAATATGTGCAAGGAGGGATTTCAAACCACAGGGATTTCAAGTGCTCTTGTTACCTAATCCTCCTCTCAGACAGATACATCATCCAATTAACGCTGGTTCTGTCAAGGCTTTCAGACTCCCCTGAGAACAAAATATTGCCCCAGGGCCATGGGGACATACTCTAGACCAAGACAATCTATGTCCTCTGAACACAGGAGATAAACTCCCCGGCTTCCTTCTCATACCTGAAGCTTCTGGGAAAAAAACAACCACAATAAAGGATTTCTGAAGTAATTTTTGAATGCATGACAAGCACTTACTTCTAAGTGTCACATTAGTCTTAATAGAAGCATGTTATTAAATAATTCAGTAATCACATGAATTTCAGATTCTGTTTGACTGAAGACTATATGAAAGAGAATATATAGCATAAACAGATAGAAAAACACTTTTATACAGACTAAGTGACTCAGCCACTTCTTTTGCAAAATAAGGTTGGTGCCTAGACTATCTAAATGCAGCAGTAAGGAAACAGTGAATTCAAAAAACCACGTGCAGGGAACCTTCACTCACCTGCTGGAGGAAACCCTGGGGTTTATGTGTTTATATCAATTAACTTAATGCCTGAATGAGGTGATAAAAATAGGTAAGCTGCACATGGCCTGAAGCTCTTTGGAAAAACAGGATTTATGCCCTTCATACAGTCTTGAAAATGACAATCCAGTTAGAATATTCTGAGATATAAAGGGATCATTGTCCTGAAATAGATCATTAAACTAAAACTGCTGTCAAGTCTCTCCAACAGCTATGGTTTCATTCTTTAATTTTCTACCAGGCTGAAGACGGGCACTTCACTGATATCAAGCACAGTGTTTCACACAGGGTGCTCCTTGTTTTGCTCAGATAGTGTCTGATAACTCACTGAAGTACGGATCTGCCAGGGACAAGAGTGCAAAGACCTGCAGGAAGAGGTTCCAGTAGATCAGTAGCAGGAATATGTACTCTGTACCAAGTCCGTAAAAACAGTGGGGGTGGAAATGAGAAGAAGTATATTCTGTTCAGTGTGTAAAATGAATTCTGAATAACAAAATTCACATGAAACAGGTAAGATAATTTGACTAGCAATTCCTCTTCAGAGATGTTTATGTATACTTGCCCATATAATCTCCTCAGAGTTTAAAAAATTTCTGATACATTCCTGTCCTCACAAGAATTTCTTTGTATAAAAACAGGTTGTAGAAATAAAAATTATTATAGTAGTTATTCTCCTAGACTTTGCTTTGATTTCTTTAAGTGCACTTCCCATGTACTTGAGTTACATAGCTTCTACACAAGTGGTATATGTGTGTGTCACATATTGGATTTTCATTAGACCGTGCTCGTACTGAACAGCATGGTTCCTAATTTCTCATATTCCACTCACATACAAAGCACACATTGTCAAAAATACATTTATGTAATGATGCATATGGGTCACATTTCTTCAAGTTCTGCCAAGACCAAAAGAGACGGAAATTGGCCTGAATCTCTGTGCCAGAGACCCCCTTCATGTATAAATTTAAGAAATAGAGTTGTTATGCCTTATTCCTGCACCATTTTCTCCAGCCATTGATGCCAGTCTGGCAGAAGAGAGTTCAGATGGTGGACAGTTTAGGGTCCTATTTGTAGGTTACAATGAGAACTAGAATAAAAGATTGTCCTTGGGGGTGTACAATGTCCTTCTTCCACATATTCAGTGTGAACAATGCGGGGCAAGACCTCTACATCCTTTCCCCATAACTGTGCATGGCCCTGGACCAGATTACACACTCAGCAGAGGAGTTTACTGTGCAGACTGTCGGTGCAAAATGAGAGATTACTGAAGTCTGGCAATTGCTGTTTCCATTGACTGTGGGACATCAGAACAACAGATTTCTCTGTCCCAAACAGCTCGTCAGGTTGGTATGAAATTGAAGAACAGGTTTTAATTGAAAAATTGTGAAAGACAGAGCCACAAAACAGGTGGGGAAGAGAAGCCTTCAAGGGGCTCTAGCAGCAGCCATCCAGAATGCATGAGAAAGGTGCTGAGCAGATGTAGCCAGGCTCTTCTCAGTACTTCATGGCCATGAATGAAAATGCTCTTAGCATTAGGCCATTAAGGTTACAACACAAGCCATTCAGCAGCCAGTTTTAAAGGCTACCTGAGTGGACAGAATCCATTAGACATGTAATATTTTGTATTGGTTCTCTGCATCCGGGGACTGAGTTAAACTGTTTAACGGGGCAGGTGACAGTTGACCCAAGTAACAGCCTACCTCCCTTAAGTGGCTTGAGTGCCTGACCATGATCTGTGTTTCACTCACATCCTCGCTGAGTCAGTTCAAGCAATCCAGGCAAAGTGGAATATCTACAATGAGAAATATTCGGAATTATCAGCCATCAAATATTCACTTGGATAGTGATTGTAGCTGTTACTGGAGATGTTATGAGGGGGTTGAATTCTACTCTAACAGAAGAAGGAAATGAATTTGAATTTACTGCTTTCTGGCAGGCTGTTCAGCAGCTCAACTGGTAAAGAGGAATCCCACCAGCTCTCTGTACCTTCTCTAAAAATTACACTCTTTTTCTCACTACCCCAACTCTAATGTCTTGTTGATTTTGGGGCACTTTGCAGAGTAAAATTGCCTTTTCCTTTCAGTTGTTGCCATGCAGATGTAGTCTTCAGTGTGTTGCTTCTCCTCTGTTGCTTTTCCCCTATTATACCTCCAGTGGGAACTGCACGCTTGCAAGAAGAGAGATTTGCACATCCACCTATGAATAAACCTGGGAGCGTGGAGTTGCTGTTCTATTGTCTAAAAGAGATAACAACCTGGGCTTGTTTTTTCATGTTTTTCTTTCAACCCAAAACTCAACACTATTTCTCACTGCTTCTCACCCATCCACACAGAGACTATAAAACTGTCATTCTGAACAAATGACTAAAGCTGTCAGTGAATCGACACTAACTGCCAGCAGATGACTCCTGCCTCGGTTATGCATTTCTGGCATGCTCATGGCTGTACCTTACCTAGTGGTTAGGCTGCTTGTGTTGTCATGTCAGCCAAACCACTGCCCTGTTAACCTTAAAAGACTGCCTGAGGCTCAGCAAACCGAAGGATCCACCTGGTGGCAACCTTAGATACTCTTATTCTTGCTTTTACTGAATGCTTCACAATTGCTGGGTCTCAGTCATCTTGGAGATCTTGCAAAACAAAGTACCAACACGGCCTACAAACTGGCCTGCTTCAGAGCTGAGATGATAGAAGAGATTAAATTTTGAAAAACATCAAAGCTGTTTCTACTTAACAGAGTTGAAACCAGACCTACTTGCTTTTTAAAATCTGTCACTGAACTTCTAAAACTCTGGACCTAGGGGTTTTTTATTCATTTATCTCTCTTACTAATTTTAGACATTAAACAATCTTATTGAAAACATTCTTTACAATGTTATAGGAAGACAAAAACAATTCCACTAAAGAGTTATTTTCATTATATGCTTTCATTATTGTATCTATTTATTAGTATACGAAGATGATTTTAATTACCAATTTCAGTTTTCGAAACAATTAACACCGAACTGTGAGTGTCAGATAAGCCCCTTTAGAAAGATCCTGCTGTGCATAGCTTGAATTTGTGAATCTGCCTACCTACCCATTTAGTCTTCAAATCTGAAACTGAAAGAACCTGCAACACGATGATTTAAAAAAAAAGCCATCAAATGCCACAAAATTATTTCTGTTAATTTACCCTTATTTATTTGTGGTTTTTTACACATGTGAATAGACTTTTAATTTGGTTGTTAATTGAAAAAATAACGTATCTAAATGAAAGGAAAATAGCATTACAAAACTGAGCAAAAATGCCTAAGGCATGCTACTACCTTATTTTGTTGTTTGCCCACCTTTCAGTTTTATTCACAGCCTTATCTAGACTGTCTCTGTTACTTTGGACATCAAGCTGACTGCAAGCCTTATTAGAGCATGAATGCCATGCTAGTTTTATGAACTAGTGCTACTACAAACACAGCGCTGTGTAGTTATTACTGCTTTTCCCAGACTAATTTGCTAAGGAGCAAGGTTGCCAGTGTAATGGTGGGCAAGCCATCCTGTTTGTTATTCTTTCTTTTGTATTATCTCCAGTGCAAGAAGATAAAGGTTACTGGGATTACATCACAGGGCAACCGATCTGCATTTCTGCTCCTGCAGGGTTCTTTCTGGAAGTGCTCAGAGACAGCTTGTACAAGCATGTTCCTCAAAATACCTGAGAGTTATATGGCCACCCTTTCTGCTGCTTCTAATGCATGGATTTAGATCTCTTAGCTCCTGGGCCCTGGTGTGACATCAAGCTGCTATAATTTGATAGCAGATGCCAAGACACAGAGTTTCTGAGCAAGCACAGCAAACTCAGCAAACTATCAAATGTGTTGTGGTGGACATGGAGGGCAGACTGCAGATAGGTGTTTGTTTGCTCATGGTCTGGGAAAAACGGTGCTTCCAGCAGCATAATTAGACTTTGTTGGGCTATATTTGTGCAAATAGGAAGCATTTGGGGAATATAATTTGATCTCTACCTAGGGAAACTTCTGTGCTTCTCCCTGTGCACTGCACTATGTGTATCTTCTCGAGAAGATGTATTTTTGCTTGTTAGGTTTCTATTTCTCCATAGTTTTCTTTGGGGAAAGAAAGGTGAAAGGAGGATGGATTATTTCTTTTCATTACTCAGAGACAGGGGGAATTGCAGAGATCATTAATTCCTTTCCCATGGCGGAGACCATTCCATTCACAGTTCTTTTACCAGGAAATATTCATCTGTCTTAAGACTGCCAGTGGGTTAAAGTCAAGTGATGGATTGAGTATGATCTCCATCTATCCAATGGATGTTGTTTCCCTTGAACAGGGGAGGACTTCATAAGCAGCTCTTGAACTGTTGGAATGTTTCACAAAAGGATAAACCAATGTCAGTTCCTACTGACTGTACAAACCACGACCGAAACTACCATAATTTAGAAGCTGTTAAGAGGCAACCACATTCAAAGGAATGATGGGGAGAAAACTAAATAACAATACATGCTGCAGCTGGCCATTTTTCATTTATTGCCGTATATAAATCAGAGTCCATTGATGCCAAACTTTATTGATTGAAATCTACAATCCTATTATTTCTCTCCCTTTCCTCCCAGGTCTATTTTTTATTTATGTTACATGTTCTTTAGTGTTCTTTCATAATTAGCTTTTTTTTTTTTTT
>VZRU01015233.1:143146-158363 GCA_013398155.1 Pedionomus torquatus
TTTTTTTCTGTTTCAATTTTCTATCTTAAGCGTAACTTTGCATGATATCCTGAGGGAAATACTTAAACCAGGAGAAACAGGTGATTAGGTGGTGTTGCGGCTTGGGGTTGATCGTCATCAGCTTTTCTTTGACTTTTCTCAGGAATGCTATTGCTGTGCTGGAAGATGTTAATGGCTACCATATAAAGTTTGTCTTTGATCTCCAGAAAATTCCCGGCCTCATTAACCCCCTGGTTATGGTGGGCACCCTCCATTCAGTTTAAACAAGAAGCAGCAGCTAAGCTCCTGTATGAAGTAAAATTGCTGAACACAGTAGAAGCCACCACCCAGGCAGTTATCCTACAAAGAAAAGCCGAAGCATGAACTAATTTGTGGAGAACAAAGAACTTTCCTGGGAAATTATTTTATATTCACTGGCTGAGACATCAACTGATAGGAGCTATGTGTTTAAAAGCTGGGAAAAAACAAATAGGCAATGTGGGTGGCCCAGGGAGAAAGCCAAGAGAAAAAGCTTCTGTTGAGCAGAATACCTACTGAAAAAGGAGAGTTGGATTTCTCAGCTAGGAAATAACCTTCTGCTGTTTGTTCCTACCACATTCAGGGAAACAGGACTTTGTGTACATTCTTTGCCAATACACAGGATTTCAGCAGGGAAACATAATCTGGCCCAAATCAGCAGTTTATCCTACTGGAAGAAAGGTGTCAACATCATAACTGGTGGCTAAATGTTTGTGCAGAGCAGCAGCTGATTGAAAGGTGAAGTATTTTATAAAGTTTGCTTGTCTGCTGAGAACGTAGACTTTTTCAGCCTTGAGAAGTCCAGTTCATGTATGTGACCGTCTCAGAGAGTTTCAGGGAATTAAGGCATCGTGCAACTCAGATTGTCTTTCCTTTTTCACTATAATCAACTGAAGCAAAAACCTGGCAGCTGAGTGACCCTCCTGATTGTGCAGGTGAATAACCAAGTTCCACCAAGTTTGGTGAATTTCTCCTTAGCTTTCATAGCACTTGGAATTATAGTTTCCACTTTTATGGCCGTAAGTGGTTAAGCAAGATTAGAAGACCATAAATCTGCACTGAGCTGAGCCTAAGGCTAGTTAGAGGTGTTTCAGGCTGTTGAGCTGGTTTGGTCACTGTCAGACCCTTTTGAATGCATATAATTGTTCTAAAGAAGCCTTCTGTGTCAATGGGATGTGGGTCACTGATGTTGTTTTATTAGGCCATAGTTTAATGATAGAGCTTTAACGAGCTTATTTCTACTTGGGTGCCTCTACTGACATGAGGCTTTTTCCTAAATTGCGAGATAATTTTGCGACCTACAGGATTTTTTTTAGGTTTAGAATTTTAATGAAACTTTCCTGGAGTTTCTTTTAAAAGCAATCAAGATTTGTGACTCAAATGCAATGAACTGTTGATTTTGTTTAATTATAACATATCTTTATTGTCTATAGATTCATGCATTTATTTTTCCATTTACCAGGAATTTTGGCCCAGGTAATTTATGGCCCAGTTTGGCCCAGGTAATTTATGGCCCAGTTTGGCCCAGGTAATTTATGAAAGAATATCTGAAGTCTTTTTAAGCTAATATCATCTGTGTGTCCTTTCCTTTGCAGCTACTTACATGTATTTAACCTCCTAAACCTAAAAAAAAAAAAACAAACCAGTGTAAGAATCCACTGTTGAGCCATTCACACTGGACTTGGACGCATTTCCATCATAAAGATCAATTGCTAATATAGGCATCTGGATCAGCAACACGGATTTGAGTCTTTTGGGATTTGAAATAAATTCCTTGAAGCATACTTGTATTTATCAGTTAGCTATGAGAGATCCGTTGGAAAATTTTGCTGCTCTGAGACCACATTCGGAATTATGTCTTTTGGTTGTAGTGTATGAAACACCCATTCAAAGAAACCAGACTAGTTATCACTTGTTACAGCTATTTGATTTTTAAGTCGCGTATCTGACCTCTTACGAATTCTTTCTCAAAGGAAAGCATATTAACAACCAGAACCACAAGGGCTATCTGTAATTTTTCCACTTTTTATAGACTTGGCTGGGGACTGAATGTCCAAAAGGAAAAGGTGTCTGTACGACATCTCTCCTCTCCCTTCCACCCCACTTTGTGCCAGCGAGCATGTGTGCTGTGTAGTTTGGGCAGTTTGTAGCCTATTCAGTACCTGCTTGGTAGAGGAAAAACCTACCTGTCTGGCACTATCTTAATCTTTCTGAAGTGCAAACTTTGCTTTGGAAATTCCTAGCAGACTGCATTTCATTTTGGCTGATTTTATTGCTACAGTTTGCTTGTATAATGGAAAACAGAAAAATGGACATACAGATTATACCAATGCCTTAAGCAAAAATAGCCCAGCTATCTAAGGCTGACCTGCTGTTGGAAAATCTCCTAAGTAACTCCGATCCCTCCCTTCATCATTCTCCTATCCCCAAAGTAATAAAAGTGGAGTTAGAACAGCAAACACCTGGCATGTTGGTCACGCAGCATGACTTTACATTGTAATCATCTCGTCAAGGAGCTGAAAATAGCAATGTGCTGCAGTGCTCAAGTGGTACTGCTTCAGGAAGGAAGACAATAACCAGCATTTGGCAGCAGCCTACATGCTAACTGTGAGCGATACAGAAGTATTCCACAAATTGTTTCCCTCGTCTCATCTTGAAAACATTCACCCTGCATCCGCTGGCAATGTATCACGGGGGCCCACACACTTCTTGTCTCCGAGGAAAAGGTGGTGGGCATTTGCTGTGCTGCACACCACCATAAAACAGCCTTCCGTATGGCAGCACTCACAGCTTTCAGCAAAATAGTGCATAAAATTAAATGAATTCTAACATGTTCAGTGTGCCGTATGAATTGCAGGAAAGAATGGCAAAAAAAGGCTTTGTTTGAATGAATTGAGGTGAATCATGAGCAGATAAGAATCGTGATACATAATTATTAGACTGCACAGCAATCCAGGAATAAAAGATTTGAAGTAGAAATTTGGACAAGAGATCTTGCACAAAGAGAATTTGTGAAGGAGACCAAGAAGGTGGAGAGTGTGTCAGCTAATCTGGCACCAAGGCACTGCCACACAGGACTATGGGGATCAGAAGGATTAAAAAGAGGTTAGGAAATAGGCACAGTTTTCCAAAAGTGGATGTCATCATGACAGCAAAATTTCTTATGAATTTCTTGGAAAAAACCCACAAACTTTGGAAACTGTAGATCTGAGTATTTTCATGTTCAGTCATTTATTCATATGGAAAGTTAACAAATTAATCAGTGGACTAACAATGCCTGTTCATTTTTGGGTTTGAGAAACTGCATTTTTCATTATGAATATTTTATTATCACACTATTTCAGCACAACTCTGTGGACTACCTTCTGTAAAAAATACATTGGAAGTTATAGACTAGCAAAGGAAAGAGGAGTGCATACAGCAACTTGGCATGTTAGTAATGTTTATTCAAATTTGATGTTAAGTTGGCAATTCAAATAAATAGAGCCAGTCAACTTTCATTTGTTAGCCTGAAGAAACTAGTGGAAGTAATCCCTGATGTGAGTATGATTACCAAATTATGGCATATTCATAGAATCATAGAATGGTTAGAGTTGGAAGGAACCTTGAAGATCATCGAGTTCCAACCCCCCTGCCATAGGCAGGGACACCTCCCACTAGAACAGGTTGCTCAAAGCCCCATCCAGCCTCACCTTGAACACCTCCAGGGATGGACCATCCACAACCTCCCTGGGCAGCCTGTTCCAGTGCCTCACCACCCTCACAGGAAAGAATTTCTTCCTAATATCCAATCTAAATCTCCCCTCTTCCAGTTTAAAACTATTACCCCTTGTCCTATCACTTTGCTTCCTGACAAAGAGTCCCTCTCCAGCTCTCCTGTAGCTCCCTTCAGATACTGGAAGGCTGCTACAGGGTCTCCCTGGAGCCTTCTCTTCTCCAGGCTGAACAGCCCCAGCTCTCTCAGCCTGTCCTCATAGGAGAGGTGCTCCATCCCTCTAATCATCTTTATGGCCCTCCACTGGACCCATTCCAACAGTTCCATGTCCTTTCTATGTTGAGGACTCCAGAGCTGGACACAGGACTCCAGGTGGTGTCTCATGAGTGCAGAGTAGAGGGGGAGAATCACCTCCTGTGACCTGCTGGTCACGCTTCTTTTGATGCAGCCCAGGACACGGTTGGCTTTCTGGGCTGCCAGCACACACTGCCAGCTCGTGTTGAGCTTCTTATCCACGAGCACTCTCAAGTCCTTCTCCTCAGGGCTGCTCTCCAGCCATTCTCTGCCCAACCTGTATTTGTGCCCAGGATTGCTGTGTTCCAGGTGCAGGACCCTGCACTTGGCTTGGTTGAACTTCATGCCATTTGCACTAGGAACAGAAAAGAATTCTGAATGCATGTTGTAATGGTTTTCCAAATGTCAGGTAGGATGACCCAGATATCAGTGGAGAATTGTGCATGTCCTCATTCCCAGACAATATAAGAAAACTGGCATTTCACTGATGAAGAAATATATGTATAGTCAGTACAACTGTGTGTTATTTTATAGAAAATAGCCAAACAAATATGTTTTCCTTTTCTGAGATGAGTTCCATGCAAATTTCTTTATTTATCAAACTTGCATTTTGTTTGGATATGTTCTGGACACTTGAGTTAGTACTACATGGCTTTCTGATTAAAAAAATAATGCTACACAGAGTATACTCAAGCATACTGTGTTATGTGCATTAAGAACTCCTTGACTGGCAGGCCCACAAAAACATTAGCCAAAGGAAATTGCTCTCAAATGGAGATGCTTCTATTAGAGCTTTGCAGGAACTGGTGTTAAGCCGTAGTATCGTGCAGTGTTTTCTTTTGCTGAAAAAATTGCAGATGAGAAAAGATGGGCAGAATGGTAATTAAGGAAAAGGGCAGGACAGTCATACAAAACAACCTGGACTGTGTTGCAAAATAAGTCCCTTTTAAACAAAATATATATAATTCAGCACAGTCAAAGCAAAACTGCCTGTTCAGAAGTAAGAAATAGAAATGAAAGGAAAGTGCTTTTTCCCCCAGACATTTGGATGCTATTCAGAAATGGGCTTCTGTTCTCTGAGAGAATATTTGAATCGTGGAAAATAATCAGTGAATTTTAGCTGTGAGGATATGGTGGCCAACTCTGGAAGCAGAAATAGAGAAACAGCATACAGTAAAAGGCAGGTGACTTTTCCTCCTTAGTGGTGTGTGGGTGATGCTGCACAGGGCAGGGCACAGAGAAGAGCCTCAGAAATAATTCAAGGACTAAAGAAAATGGAAAGACTGTAAAGATCTAGTGTTTAGCTTATTAAAACAAGATGACAGACTATTTAATTACCAAGTGTAAGTACCACAGGTAAGTATTAAATAGTGGTTACCAAAGGGTTTTTTATTCTAGCAGAGAACAGCATAATGAGAAACCAGAAATGCAAGCTAAACTTGTGTGATGTTAAATTGAAGACAGAGATTTTTTTTCCAACACTGGAAGTGATCACTTTCTGAAAAATGCTTCAAAGGGAAACACCAATTTATCTATTCTTAATGTCATTAGATTAAAATTTGAATGTGGCCTGATGCTGAAACAATCAGAAAAATGTTAATGTTTGTGCAATGAATGACTTCTTTTCTGGTCCTCAGAACTTTTGCATTCATTCATTGTGGGTGATGACTTAACATCCTGTTCCTGCGCAAACATTTATTGTAATTGTATTTTTAATACACTTTGCTTGTCTGAGTTCTCCCTTTTGAACAACCTGTTAGATGGTAGTCATAAGGGTAGGGCCTGATCTGTATTTTTTAATTCAATAGGCAAAATTTAGCCTGATCTCCTATGTTTTCTTTCACTTAGAGTGACGAGCTTTATTTTCACATCTTTTTTTTTTTTTTTTTTAATTTTTTATTCATTTTCACAGAAAACCAGCACAAGGTAAAAGATGGTGGACATTTTTGGAAAATGAAATTTTAAGCAATGGGTTTGCTAATGTATTATTTTTTTCCGAAGGGTCTTCTTAGGTGAAAAATGAAAATCTGATTGTTATTTTGCTGTGAGATATGCTGTAATGATATGCTGTCATTTTTTGGTGCTTGGCAAAGAGGCAACTTTAGCTAGAGGAAGACATGAAAAATATGTAAAATTGAGATATTTAGAAAGTGTTGTAGGAGAGAGCAACCTATAATGAAGGGGAATGCAGCTTGCCGCCTTTGAATTCTATGTGATGCTCAGCCTCATTATTTTTCCTCAGTGGAAGTCAGGAAGTTTTCAAATAATTATGTTTTAGCACATTTTCTATGCTGGAACAAGAGCAAAAGAGAAAGGCTGCCTGGAACTCATGTGCACATGGCTGTTTATAATTTTTTGCAGATTCTAACCTTTTTAATTGCCTCTTTAACAAATCCATCGCTTCTGCTGATTATATTTGCTAAAATAATATAAATTGAAGAAAATCATCCCTGGCACAGTACATTCTAGAATATAAAGATATAAACCCACTGGAGAGCAGCTACTTGAATTACAGTAGTTAAGCAGTCATGGCTAAAACTCGCCATTTCAGATTGATGGTTGATGTTTGAGCAACTGGCATATAAGCTGAATATACATTTACAATAACGTGCATTGACTCCTTCTGGAGGCTGGAACCATAAATTCATCCATTTCTAAATGCTTGGCAGAGCAGAAATGAGTGTCGTGCCTTGTCCCCCTTTCAGGTTTTGGTTTATTGACCCTAGGTTGCACAGTGCATGGCTCTAGAACAGCAGACAAATGGGACTTGACAGTTCTGTATGTGGGATATTGCTCTACGATTCAGTTAACGGTGGAGGAAACTTCTACCTAATTGATTTCTAGCTTATTGCAAATTTGTTGTGAACTAGTGTCACAAAACCACAGCAGTAAGACTCATGCCATCAGTAATTCTGTGAGAGAGAAGGGCTGAAAAGTGAGGAAGAGTGATTTACCGTGTCATCCCTGAGAGTGGGTCTCTTCTGCTTGGACATGGAGTCAGCTGGCAGCAAAAAAAGCTCATGCTGCCACTCAGCACTGACAACCTTAGTCTGTCAACAATAATACTTAGCATTTATATAATGCCGTACTGGCATTAGCTAATTAATTCTTAGAACACCACTGGGAGATGAGTCACCAAACACCTTTAGAAAGATTTTCATTTTAATACCTCTGGCAATGTTATATGCTGAAATGCACGGACTACTGGTATTCATCTCAAACAGAAGTTAGAAGGTGATGTTAATATTTTATAGGGTTTTTTTTGAAAAATAAGTGGAAGAAATAATGGAAAATATTTCAGAAGCTTAATAATGAGAGAGAGATGCTTAAGCTTTTAAATCTTCATTCAAATCCACCTTGTGTCAGCAGCAAATAAAAGGGAACTACATCGGATAACTCATATTAAATCGGTTAATCTCAAGGGATAGTAACTGGTGTCAAATGAAAATGCACCAATGCACTGTGGTAAAACAGCATCTCCTTTAGATTGTTAACATGGAAGGAAAAGCATTTAAAATTACAAAAAAAATTATATTTTTCTCACCTTGAGAGCTGGGCCTCCCAGAGAATGTGGAGAGATGTCATTATTCTGCCAGAGCAGAGCAACACTGCTTGCCTGAGCAAACCCAGCTGCACCTGTGGGAATTTATTTTTTCCCCAGTTAGAAACCATCACTTTTGGGGTGGGGACCGATTTATGTAGGTGAGGATGCATGCTGTTCTTCATCTGTGCTGGGAACAGCCATAGTACTGTCCTCGGCAGGTTAAAGTTTATTCTTGCACTTTTCCCTTCTGGTAGGGGACAGCTGGTGGCGGATGTGTCGAGGAGCACTTTCTCTGCTGCCATCCTGGTCCCTGCTCCTCCTGGGGCACTCCACTGCTCCAGGGCTGCTGGCTGTCCCTGGGGTTTGATGGGTCATCAGCAGTGCAGACCCTGAGCACATCTTGCAGGTGACAAAGAGAAGGTCAAAGTGCTGTTTCTAGCGAAGGCAGGTATGGCATATATTGTAAAAAGCTGGAAATATAAATATATTGTTGAGTTAGAAATGAATGAGGTCTCCTTTTAGGCTCACCCAGAATGTCTCACTTCCTAGCCTGGTAATTGTTGTCAACTCTCTCTACTTAAAAGCAGTCTTGTTTCTCTCCAGTCCAGGTGTGAGACGCAAAAACTGGTAACTTGCCTGTGAGTTTTACAGCTAAAATGAAGAAGAAGGATCTTTCAGAAGGCCATCACACCTGTGTCCGCCAAACAGGGTGCTGGTTTTTGTGCTAGCATTCTGTACTTGCGCACAGAAGTACACTTCTATGCATAGAAACATAGCAAACTTCTGGCCCTCCTATTTTCCGATGTTTTTCCCTCTCTTCCTTCCTCGGATCCTGCTCGGGCCATGGTGATCATGGCCATCACAACATCAGTTGCAATAAGTTGCACCTAGACTTTGGGAGATGGCTGGCAACACAGCCAAAACACTGTCTGGAATGGAGACCTAGATAATTTGTTCCCATGAGGATATGATCATAGGTCAATTATCTTACTTTATATACAGTGGACAGTCCAAGAGCCCTTTGAGCTCTCCTATATGGTAGCAGGCTGCACACCAGGATCTCCCCTTCTGTGAGGACACTTGCTTAAGGTTCTACTCCTCAAGGCTGAGAGATTCCTTGCTGCAGCAGATTCTCGGCAAGTAACTAATAGCATGCTAAACTTTGAAATCTTAGATAAGTAATATAAGGGATTGATTGCGCATATATATATGTTCTTTATACATAAACTGTTGACCAAGTCTGGGACTAAGATTAGATCCAACTGCACCTAGACTCCTCTCTAAGAAGGAGTTTAGAAAGCAAGAGACTCCTGTCTGAGGCCATATCTCATAAATTTTGGTTTATGCATTTGACTCTTCAGTAGCACATTTCACTTTTTCATTAATGCATTTCCATGTGACTTGCATTTAGAGGTGGTTAATTTTAACTTCAGAGTATCTGAGGGGTATTATTTATTTCTGACTCATTTTTTTTCTGATTAAATAACAAGACCCCAATATAAGATTCTCTTTACTGCTCTTTGAGGACTTTTTATGCTCTCTTCCCACTGACCTTTAAAAAGATCCTATGAGGACCTATGTCATAGCTGTCAGTACTCCTTTTGTGGGGAGAGTAATATCTTTTATTAGACCAACTCATCAATACAGTAGGAAAAAATGAACAAACTTTCAGCTCCACAACCCTTCTAACCACAAGCCAGTCTGTTTGTTTTCCCAACTCTAATTTGCTGTGATAGAAGATATAATTTCTTTATTAAAAATGCCTTGCATGCTTCCTTAGGTCAGCAAATCGGAGACAATATTAAAATTGTAATTAAAGTATTCAGCAGTTTATTAAACCTGATCAAGAACAGAATAGTTTATCCAAGAGATGTATTGTGCTTCTGAATGGTCAACCAAGTGTTTCTGGGTAATTTGGAATGCAAATTCACACTTTTCTTAGCTATCATCAGACCAAATCTCCTCATCAGGGATGGTCAATCTGTGCAAAGTCCATTACCCTGTCTTCAACACAACATGGAGTTAGTTTGTCCATGACCCTTTTTCTCTACTGCCAATACAAACACTAGATCCGAACCACAAACTGTAGTATCTATTGAATCACAAGGCTTGTTAATTAGTCCCATGGTGGTTCTATTGCCCACAAGGTCCTGAGCTGATGCACTGTCTAGTCAACTGCTATTCAGCAAGGTATCATCTCGGCTTTCAGGTGTTACAGCAGGGAAAACATAACTGGTCCATGTAATTACTCTTCTGTGATGCAGGATGTGTGCCTTGGAACTAGTCACGACACTTCACCCCTGGGATCACACACAAGCAGACCTGGTGTATGAAATGTACTTTTGGAAATCATAGTATGATACCACTCAAACAGTCCTCATTCAGTTCCCACTGTGCTGAGTACTCTCTTGGAAGACTGATGGTCATGGCTGTGATAGGGAATGTACAACTCCCGACATCTTTTCTAAAGCTGTACCTAAGCAGGAGAAGCCTGGAGAAATCATTTGTCCATAGCAAAGAAACTGAAAATGAGGTTTCTGTAACAGGTATAAGAAACATTGTCCTTCAGAAATATCCCAATAATTATTTTTCTAGGCAACAAAAGTCATACCTCTTCAGAAGTAAACTTGCAAAAAGGTGCATGTCTGTAACTAAAACATTCTATTCCTTTCATTCACTTTCACAGGAACATGTAGTCTGATTTGCAGTATGTGCCATCAGAGGCTACTTCGCACTGGTCTGCCAGAACTCCATTGAAGAATTTTTCCAGTGTTGACAGGCTTGACAGGTTTCTCCTATTTAAAATGAGTCCTTTGCATTTTACTAAAACATACGTAACTTGATAGTTCAGGTAATAAAGGAACAACTTAGTACCTATTGTTGCTTTCTGTTTTGATTCAAAAAGTAGAACTATACAAAATGAGGGTGTACACTCTTTGGTTTAAAAATATCGGGGGCACGGGATAACTTCCAAAATGTAACTATATACAGGGATTGTATACCTCTTCTGTTTACATTTTTCTTATTGACCTGGAAAACATAAAATCATCACTGAAAATTTTCAGCCATACAAAGAATGTTGAGATGGTATATAATGGAGGTGTTGGACTCGTGGGGACTGAGTAATTTGAATTTCTTACTAACTTGTCAGCAGTCAAAGAGTAGGCCAACAAGAAGTCATGACTTTCCAAATAAAACCACTTGCAGTATTCTCATTGCCTTTCTTCTGCAGGCCTACATCACTGACTGTCCTTAACATTGATCATTACCATTTATGCCCAGATTTAGCTCTGCCCAGGGACTAAACTTCACCAGGGAATGAAGATGAGTGGAGATTTGCTGTTAATGTTTAGCTTGCACTTAAAGTAAGAGTTAGATCTACCAAACACTCGTCAAGTTTTGGAAACTTCACCTTTCTGACTTTGGAAAAGAATTGGGATTGTACCAGGAAATCAGTGAAGGCTCAGCTCTTAGTGAAAAAGTGATCAGGACTTATACGATGAACGATATGCACAGACGTAGAGATAAAGGAAATAAAATAATACACACATGGCCACCTCCTTCCTCCCCTCCTGCCCTCTTCCCCTACTCCCCCCATGATGGAACTCCTACAATTGCTCTTGTTCTTTCATCTGCACTCCTGAAAGATGACAAAAATTTTGTAAAGAGCTGTGAAAATGATAGCGAATTAGAAAACTTTTGTATAATAGAAGGCTCAAGAAGCTCAGTCCATTTAACTTACTGAAAGAAAGGAAAGTACAGAAACATAGCCTATAAATACCTATAAGAGAAACATTTGAAGAGACAGCTCTTCATCTATCCCACGAAAGAGCAACAGGTTCTAATGGAAGGTAAGGTTAGAGAAATACAGTATAGAAATAAGTTGCAACTTTAAAACATGAAGATAGTTAAGCAGCAGAAAAATTTTTAGACTTTAGAGTGGATTCTCATTTCTCACATTCGTAAATCACAATCAAGCCTATTTATAAAACATATTTCTCTATTTGATTACAGATATTGAAATCAGCTACTGATGTGACACATTTCCTATATCCTATATTGCAGGCCTCACAACAAAAATTCCTTATAAGCTTAACACTGGTGTATTTTCTGCTGTTACTTCCAGAGTTACTGGCACAAGACAAGTGCAAGTGTATATGGCCTTAGTTGTGAGGGATGTTTAGCTCTCATCAACAGCCTCTTCATTAGGACTGTTGTGCAGAGATGAGTTGAACTTTGCTTAACTGCTTACAATGGGCTGTTAAGCATTGATTGTTATTACATGAAATACAACACTAACTGAAAATGCGTGCACTTTAAAGCGTAGCAATCATTTTTCAGAAGTTTTTCTGTAGCTGAACGTTAGTGAGCCCGGCGTGCAGAGAGAGGGAGAGGAGAGAACACAGGGGAGCAATGCGAGCAGTGATCAATACTCAAACACCTCTCCCGCAGCTATTTCAGCCCCTACCCTGGAAATCCAGACGTTGCTTGTTTGCCTTCTAGTGGCTTCAGTTCAGAATAGCTTCAGCCGAGAATAGATCTTGCAAAAGAGCTAAGTGAAACTGAGAAGTTATTAGCTCACAGACACTATTATTGTAACAAGTTCTGAAATGTCAAGATGCCTCTTGTGGGAAACATCTGTGAAATGCCACGTACTGCATTAAGAATGTGTAAGGACTAGATCAGCGGTGCATATGCATGAAGCAGATCGAGACAACCACGATTTCAAAAGACAAAGTGTTTTCAAAGTAGATGTGGCTTCTCTGATACCAGTGACTTTTCATTCAAGCAACTAAATTAATATTTTTGGTAATCTTTGGCACAGTTGCATCTCTGAAACAGTTGTCTCTCTGGAGCTGCTCCATTTAGTGTAGGATGGGTCTCCCCTGGCACAACTGGGCCTACTGAATATAGCACAAAAGATTGTGTGTGCTTTACACATCATAGCATAATTTGAAATGACCTTCACAGACTCCTTTCATTCCCTCCTGGAATACCTGAGAAGGATATGGGCAAGGACTGCAGCTAAGTTGCTGCAATACAGACGAACCTGCTCCTGCTGCTACCGAGGATGTAAACTCATGGGCCTCTGCTTCCCTTAATGAAGCTGCACTGATTTACATTAGTGCTCAGGGCTAGATTACAGCAGTACAGGAAGCAGTAACATACGAACTTAACAGCCTGAAACTTTTACGATGTGCTATCTTAACATGTAGGAAACTGCTCTTCTTAGTGAATGAAAATTGCTGTATTTGCATGAATGCATTTTTTTTTTTCTGAAATGCATTCTCGTTTTTTTTGTGCTTTTTTTTTTACTCCTTTGCTATCTATACTATATTTAGATTTACAGGATGGGTTTTTATGTTAATAATACACTGTTCCTTGCTGAGACGCACTCTCAGAGACAACCTTTGTCTGCTGGGGTATCAAGGCTGCTTTCAAATCTTGCTGATCTTCTTCCTCTCTATTCTGGAGCACTACTGACTGTCTCTGCGCCAGCTAGACTAAATTAGTCTGCACTCCTCTGATCCTTTCTGTTGAACACTGAAGGCTTACCAGAAATCTCTGTTGCTTATATTCTGTTCTGCTAAATTTAAATGGGTCAGAAACTCTCATCATGCTGTCACAAAAGCTATTTTTAAAGTTAATGCAGCTCAGAGCTGGATTAATGAGTGCACATCCCTTTAACTGTGCATGAGCTCAGTATGGTCCAGCAGGAAATCGTGCCCTTGGCAAGCACACGTGAGGAGCATCTTTCTGTGTCAATGCTCATGGCCACCTGTTCAGATGGCCTAGTGCCCTCTTGCAACGTGGTCAGACAGCTGACTTTGGGTGATCATAAAAGCAAGGACAGGTTTAGAGCCATACAAGTAATAACACTGCATATGCCAGCTCTTCAGCAGTCCTGCATATGACAGCTTTGGTAGCACGTGCCCATTTCTTCTCATCATTTGTATGTTACTAAAAGTGTATAATCAGAACTGTCAAGAATACAGAATCTCTGGCACATAATTCTGGCTGCCAAAAATACATACATTCTGCACTGGGAGAAGAGCATGGAAAATTGGTTTCTTCCTTTTTCAATTTGCATTAATAATTAAGTAGTCTAATTTCATAGATCAAAAGAGTTATCTTTTTTTTTTCAATATGGAAAAACTTTCCATATATATATATATATGATGGATTTTGCTGATACAAGATACACACCCAAGCCTTTAGTGTTTATTTTCTACACATAACCCCCAAATAGCTGCACTAAGACAACAATTCATAAGTGACCTCTTCTGTGAGATCCTAGAATCGTAGAATGGTTTGTTTTGGAAGGGACCTTAAAGATCATAGATTTCCACCCCGCCTGCCATGGGCAGGGACACCTTCCACTAGACCAAGTTGCTCAAAGCCCCATCCAGCCTGGCCTTGAACACTTCCAGGGATGGGGCATCCACAGCTTCTGCAGATGGCCTGTTTCAGTGTCTCACCACCCTCACAGTAAAGAAGTTCTTCCTCATATCTAACAAAAATCTATCCGCTTTCAGTTCAAAACTGTTACCCCTTGTCCTATCGCTACACTCCCTGATAAAGAGTCTCTCCCAATTTTTCCTGTAGGCCCTCTTTAAGTACTGGAAGGCTGCTACAAGGTCTCCCTGGAGCCTTCTCTTCTACAGGATGAACAATCCCAACTCTCTCAGCCTGTCCTCATAGGAGAGGTGCTCCAGCCCTCTGATCATCTTTGTGACCCTCCTCTGGAGTCACTCTAACAAGTCCATGTCCTTCTTATGTTGGGAGCCCCAGAGCTGGATGCAGTTCTCCAGGTGGGGTCTCATGAGAGTGGAGTAAAGGGGCAGAACCACCTCCCTTGACCTGCTAGCCACGCTTCTTTTGATGCAGCCCAGGATATGGTTAGCTTTCTGGGCTGTAAGCACACATTCCCAGGTCATGTTGAGCTTCTCATCAACCATCACCCTGAAGTCTTTCTCAGGGCTGTTCTCAATCCATTCTCCACCCAGCCTGGGTTTATGCAGGACCTTGCACTTAGCCTTGTTGGACTTCATGAAGTTCACAGAGGCTCACCTCTCAAGCCTGTCCAGGTCCCTCTAGATGGCATCCATTCCCTCTAGTATGTGGACTGCTCCACCACAGCTTGGTGTCATAGGCAAACTTCCTGAGGGTGCACTCAGTCCCACTGTATCTCTGACAAAGGTGTTGAACAGCCCCAGGACTGACACCTGAGGAACGCCACTCATCACTGGTTGCCATTTGGAGATCAAGCCATTGATCACAACTCTTTGAGTGTGGCCATTCAGCCAATTCTGTATCCACTGAGTGGTCCATCTATCAAATCCATTTCTCTCCAATTCAGAGACCAGGATGTTGTGTGGGACAGTGTGCAATGCTTTGCACATTGTACATTGACAGGTAGATGTCAGTTGCTCTTCCCTTATCCACCAATACTGTAACACTGTCATAGAAGGCCACCAAATTTGTCAGATACAATTTCCCTTTGCTGAAGCCATGTTGGCTGTCACCGATCACCTCCTTATTTCCCATGTGCCATATAAGATTTTCCAGGAGGATGTCCTCCATGACCCTTCCTGGCACAGAGGTGACCCTGACTGCCCTGTAGTTCCCCAGGTCTTTCTTTTTTC
>VZRU01015235.1:1635-12631 GCA_013398155.1 Pedionomus torquatus
AAGAGAGAAAGAGAGAGAGAAAGAGAGAAAGAAAGAAAGAAAGAAAGAAAGAAAGAAAGAAAGAAAGAAAGAAAGAAAGAAAGAAAGAAAGAAAGAAAGAAAGAAAGAAAGAAAGAAAGAAAGAAAGAAAGAAAGAAAGAAAGAAAGAAAAGAAGGGTGAATTTAAATAACAACCTGGCTCAACACTTGACTATATTCTATATTCTGCTTAACATTGATCTGTAAAAGTGTCCAGTTCATGAGACGACAACCTTCCTTGCTATGCAGCGTCTGCTCCAATCTTACCTCAATCAGTGGAGCTACATCTCTGTAGCCACATTTTCGTGACAAAACACAGTGTTTATGCCAGTATTATTGCAAAGATGAGTACACTGAACCTGGCAACTCAACATGAACAGCGCTGAAGGCCTTAATATGGAAATCTGTCTTTCAGCATCCACAGTTTTAATTTTGCATTTTGAGGTTTTAAAATTTGTTAAGCTATTCCTTGCCTTATTCATCTGAGTCATTCTTCAACCTCCTTCCAGCATTCTGTTTCTGATTAATAGTTATTAAGTAGCAACAGCCATCATGGGAGAATGCCTATTTTACCCTGGAAAATTGAGCAGTACTAATAATGGTTTGTATTTCCACAGTTGAATGTGAACATATAGAATACAATCTGAAGCAATGCTAACCATTAAAAAATCTCTCTCTAAAGAATATTGTGTTTCTTTTGCATTTTCATTATGACTGCGAGCTACTATGTTTTCTCAACTGTTTATTTCAACAAAGCTGATATTTCCTTATGTGCAGTGAACAATAAAGCTGATCTTTCTACTGCAGGAAGAATCTGTGCTGTAGAAATAATTAAAGCTATAGTTGTGCAATATGCCAAAAAGAAGGGTAAATGGGATAATCCAGACATCTGGTTTTGTTCACAAATGCAATGCAGGGATCCATAAAGCCATCCAGGGTAAAGACAGAGTGCTTTGTATTTAAATTCAAATTAACTACCTAGAGAAGAGGATGTCTATTTTTTATTAGAATGGTTGGGTTTCAAGGTTCTTAACAATGAGTTTTAGAACATATTTCAGGTGAAACCATGGAAACAGCAGGAGCCATTTTACTCAAAATAGAAAAACCACAAATGACCTTGACATTTAAAAGCTGATGTTGCACATTGTCATTGAGATGGTGAATGATGGGCATGTTATCAAGTCCTCTGTTCCAAAATTGGTCTTGGTCTTCCAAGAAAATTTTCCTTTTCTAAGGAAAATTTGAAAGCTGGGGACTTATCTCAACCTCTCTTTTTATCGGTGCCAGGTAGGAAAGTAGGAAATATGCAGGAAGGCATGATGTACTGCAAATGATGGCAGTGGAGCTTGAGAGAGTGGCACTTGGAGGAACTCCTTTGCACCTGAAGATTGTTGTTTGAATTCTGTATGAAGATCCAACAGGTAAAACTTCTCCCCTCAGGCAACCAGGTGTGAATACCTTTTGTGCTGTCAACAATAGCTTTTTGCTTCCAACTTTTTTGTTTTTTGCTCCCCTTTGGGAGGGACTCCTGACCAGGGAGTGGAGCCATAGGAGGGGGGTGTAATGGATATAAACTGAAAGAGGGGAGATTTAGGTTAGATCTTGGAAACAAATTCTTCTCTGTGAAGGTGATGAGGTTGCTCAGAGAAGCTGTGGCTGCCCCATCCCTGGAGGGGTTCAAGGCCAGGCTGGATGGGGCTTGGAGCAACCTGGTGTGGTGGGAGGTGTCCCTGCCCAGGGCAGGGAGGTTAGAACTGGATGATCTTTAAGCTCCCTTCCAACTCTAACCATTCTATGATTCTATAATTCTATGAACATGCAGATAGAATTTTTCTACTTTACATTTCTTAATGATACCGAACATCTCAAAATACTGCTGAATTTAAGGATTTCACGGTTTCAAGGATTGCTGGACAATGTGATTTCTCAGTCTTCCAAGAGAGGCTGTCCACCACCGCTTGTCATTCATGTAGAACCTTGAGTGGTGGTTAGCACAAATGCTCTGGCATTGGCACCCTGTGCCTTGGCCCTTGCCAGCGAGGAAGAGTGTGGCAACGCCATGGTCAAGTAGGGCTGGCAGTTCAAGACAGTTGAGTTAAGGTCTTTGCTGGCACTAACTTCTTGAGAGGCACTAACTGGAGGTCATGTTTGGGATCTTGGGACTGGCTCTCCTGTTTCTCCTCCCTGTTCTCCTTTGGGAAGACTGGACCATATGGTTTTTCCCCAGATATTCAAGATCCCACAGACACAATGACACTCCTGAAGAGGTTTCAGGTGAGTGCAGGTTCTTTCTTTGTCAGAAGACAAAAAAATGGGCTTAATGAGACAATGACTTTGAGAGTAAGTGCCTGGCAATGGAGATTTTATCACCAACTTTTGTGGGGACAGAATTTAACCCTTTGAAGAGCATTTCACCTCCTATAAAAAAACCCTACCCTTGTTGAATTCACCACTGCGCCCCATCCACTAATTCCCTGAACACAAACCAACACATCTCCTTGGGAACTTCTGCTTACACGATGAGCAGCAAAAGAACCAGCGTTGGGCACCATATAAGGAGGGAGCTGGAATGTCTCCTGCAGCTTGGTTTGCCTTCTCCAGTGGTTTTATAGAGCTCCACTGAATTCATGCCCTTCCTTTCAGTCTTTAGCTCAAACCTTTCCCTTTACCGATTACTGGTGTGAGCGTCGTGTGCGTGCGTGAGCACAACGAAGTATCCGTAGTTTTTACTGGTCTTCTCTTTCATTTTGGTGAGCAGTATTTGTACTTCTAAACAAGACTTTTTGATACTTAGAGGCTTGATAACACTGCCCTTGAAGCTTTCCTTGCTTTGCCTTGCCCTCCTGCTGGGAGCAGCTCTTCCTTTAGGTGACAGATAAGAAGCCCGTTTTCTGACATTTCAGATCCAGCAGTGTCATGGCATGAAAGGCAAAATAATAGCTGCGGGGACAACAACAGCAAACTGAAAACTTCCGAGCGAAAATCTGCTTTATGAGCATCATTCTAGTCAGGCTTTCCTTTTACAACTATTTAGGATTAGATTGTACGTGGCTATTTTATAAGAAAAGCATTTAATTCCATTTACCACGGCTAACAGTGCATGTTGAAAGCATTTGTTGCACAAACACAGGGTCTGTCCCTGTGGACCAGAAGGGTTTCTGAGGAGAAACTCAGTGTTTGCTCCTGCTGGGAACGGGAGCAGCAGCCCCCAGCGATGTTCTCCCAGAAGCAGTCCCAGGCTTCGAGCCTACCCTGAGAGCCTTGAGGTCACACTCTGCAGTGTGTCCTTGAGTGCTGCACAACATGTCTTCCTCATCCGTACAGACATCTAATAATAAGTTAACAATTAATAGAAACCTTTTTTTTTTTTTTTTTTTAAATAAGAAAACAAAATTTGACCATCTGGGTGCCTGGCTTTGGACTCACGCTCTGGGGCACACCTTCACAGACTGCTCGGCCCCTAATAAGTGGTATTATTGGTCACAGATACAACAGACAAAATAACATTTGCTTAGTATCCAAGCTAGGACCCAGCTGCCACCTGGGGTGAGAGGAAGAAAGGGGCAGATGGAACCTCCTCCCTCCACAGAAGAGGGGAAACTGCATCTGCAGAAGAGGGAACCGCAGTCCCGCAGCCCCTCTTGCAATTTCACTTCTGGCAATGGCTTACCCTATTTCAGGCAGTGTCTCTAATGAAAATCTCCCACCTTCCTGCCACGATTTAACCTGCTAACTAAAGTGAAAATGAGAATTCCAAGAGGGCCAGTGGAATACTGGGCTGCACAGTGAAGAGTGGAGGCCAGTAGGTCAAGGGAGGTCATTCTCCTCCTCTACTCGGCACTGGTGAGGCCACAACTGGAATACTGGAAAGCTATCTCAGTCCTATGGGTAGAACAAACCCAATGGTAAGAAGGTAATTTGGGGCCTAGAACACCCCTCTGATGAGGAAAGGCTGGGGGATGTGGATCTTTTTAGTCTGGAGAAGACTAAGGGGGGACCTAATGAACATCTATAAATACTTAAAGGGTGGATGTTGAGAGGAAGGGTCCAGTCTTTTTTCAGTGGTGCCCAGTGAGAGGACAGGAGGAAATGGGCACAAACTTGAACATAGAACGTTCCATCTAAACATGAGGAGAAACTTCTTCACTTTTAGAGTGGCAGAACCCTGGAAGAGGCTGCCCAGAGAGGTGGTNGGAAGAGGCTGCCCAGAGAGGTGGTAGAGTCTCCTTCTGTGGAGACATTCAAATCCCAGTTGGACACATTCCTGTGCAACTTGCTCTTGATGACCCTGCTCTGGCAGGGGTTTAGACTAGATGATCTCCAGAGGTCCCTTCCAACCACTATCATTCTGTGACTGTGTGATTCNACTTCTTCACTTTTAGAGTGGCAGAACCCTGGAAGAGGCTGCCCAGAGAGGTGGTAGAGTCTCCTTCTGTGGAGACATTCAAATCCCAGTTGGACACATTCCTGTGCAACTTGCTCTTGATGACCCTGCTCTGGCAGGGGTTTAGACTAGATGATCTCCAGAGGTCCCTTCCAACCACTATCATTCTGTGACTGTGTGATTCTGTATTTTCCTGAATCTAAGGGAATCGTTTTGTCCTCTACACTCAGACGAGAATTTGGGCCACGGATTGCTCAGGGCAAGAGTCGGGTGGTCTTTAACGTGGAGGGGGAGGCTTCAATAGTTTAAATTTACCATTGGATTTCAGATATAAGCCTCCATGACCGCCATGCCTGAAAGCTTTCCTGGGTCAGCAGCTGCAGAGTCTGCTTGCTGAAATAAGCCTTCAGTATGCCCACATTAAAAACATATTTTCAAGGATAAAAGGTGAATACTGCTTCAGCATATGGTTCCTCTTAGAGCATTTCCTTTGGTTCTTTTTCCAGCCTTATAATAATAAATACATAACTTCAGGATAATTTTGCATGCATTCCTCTAAGAGTTTTGCGAGTTTTATTTGTATAGGGACCCTAAGGTTGCCCTGCTGGGCAAATACTCTTCTTAAAAAAACAACAGAACCCTGCTCTCTTATCTGGCCTAAATCTGTTTTGAACATTGGTGCATATTTACCAGCTGCTTTCCTGGCTACTTTTTTGTATCTCTGCTTTTTAGACTGTATTGCTTCAGACCAGATAATTGTAAATAGCTCAGTACATTCTTTCCTGGGTTTCATATCCTAGGTAGAGAATTTAGTTTAAGTGCTGGAGATGTGCAGTAGACCCAGGGCTTTGAAATGGCTTTACCACTCCAGATGCAAGGAGTAGAAGGCTTATGGATTTATCTGAGACTATAACTTTCCTCATTTCAACAGCTTTTAGCCTTTTCAGGTCTATTGGAATAGGAGGAAGTGAGCTTCTGGACTGGCAATTGAAGAACATTTTTAATATTGTCAGATTTACTGAGCCAATTACGTTAAATCACATTTTGGGTGGCAAAGTATTTAATGAGTTTACTCTTGTGACTCCTTCTTTGGTTACGCTTATTTTGCACTGCCATTTTCTATATTCTTCAATGTTCAATTACTTTATCACTACTCTCTAATTAAACTTGATCAGGATTTTATTGAAAGTTATGGCACGCACGTTCCCTGGCCAAATGCTCTTTCCCTTTGCATGAAGGCACAAGCTCTGAGTGCAGGTGGCACGTTGCTGAGTCCCATCTAAGGTGACCGGTTGGGGTGACACCTTGGAGCACCAACTCAGAGGTAGGTGCAGTCCAGAATAATAGAATCATAGAATGGTTAGAGTTGGAAGAGACCTTAAAGATCATCCAGTTCCAACCCCCCTGACC
Organism: Pedionomus torquatus; assembly: GCA_013398155.1. Taxonomy (NCBI): domain Eukaryota; kingdom Metazoa; phylum Chordata; class Aves; order Charadriiformes; family Pedionomidae; genus Pedionomus; species Pedionomus torquatus. The sequence continues at coordinate 7,448 of VZRU01015235.1, forward strand.
TGGGTAGGGACACCTCCCACCACACCAGGTTGCTCCAAGCCCCATCCAGCCTGGCCTTGAACCCCCCAGGGATGGGGCAGCCAGAAAAGCTTCTGGGCAACCTGTTCCAGGGTCTCACCATCCTCACAGGAAAGAATTTCTTTCTGGTATCTAATCTAAATCTCAGAAATCACAGAAAGATGTGTCTACCTTTAAACATGCTGTAGATTTACTTAGAAGTTGGCAATGAAATGAATTTTTTTTTTCTTGCTATCTGTTTAATGGTGCATTATAGATTTTGTGGGGACTTTTGCTGCTCTGCACTAAACCCCTTACATTTTGCAGTTGATGATATTTGCGGTCAGGTCATGTGGTGGCCCACAGTAGACTAAAAAGCCCATTGGTTATTTTTGGTAACTCCAATGGGGGAATGATGACCCAGGAGTTCCCAGACATTTCAGTGTTCCTGTGTAGTGACTTTCGGGGAGGATATTTTTACCCGGTGGCATTCTTCCATGTTTCTTCTATTGTGGCAATGATATTTTGTGATTTTGCCAGTGTGTCTCCCCTGAGAGCAATTAATGATCAGGTTGGGGGGCTAGGGGGGAAACAATGAGCCAATGTTCTATTTTAATAGGGAATTTTGAATTTGGATATGGGCAAAGAATTCAAAGTGTTTTGACTTTGTCACTTAGGATTTAAAACTAGCAGACTTAAAGGCATGTAAGTGTAGAGAGGAGGATAATGTTTAAGGATGGTTAAGGTCATAATGCATATATTAGGCAAATCTAAATGCATTCGCTTATACATGAATACAGAATTCTTGCCAAAAGGCCGCTGAAAGGTGACATTGAAATAAAGCGGCAGATGCTGAGAAACAAGAGCTCTGTGAATGAGAGTGAGAGGGAAATCTGGTTCAGTCTTTGTTCTCGGCTTTGATCCTGGGTTCAGACGATGCTTCCACAGTTTCAGACGAATGCTTGTGTCAGTTAAAAGCAGGATGTAGCAGAGGAACTGGGACTTTTGGGGAAAGAACGTGAACATGAAAGAGTGAAATGGCATGGAAAGGCACAGCACAGCTCTCTTCTGCCTTTCCATGTAGTCTTTGTGCGCATTTCATGCCTCCTTAGTGCCTGATATTGTAGGAAAAAAGAGGCTTAATGCCAGAGGTATAGATCTTAGGAAAAAATTAGAGGTTCTAGATGTGCCTTTGCATTCAAAGCACATACCATATCTCATCTTATTGCTGCTAGGCTACCACAGCTCCGTATACATTCCCAACAGATTTATGCTGGGGGTTAATAATCGGGTATATCTTACTTGGGGGGTTAAAAAAACCAACTCTTACTTGGGGGAAAAAAAAAAAAAAAAGGTATCATTGATGATTAGCTGCTGGATTATCTGCCTTTAGATACTCCTTGCTTGGGACTTGAATGTGGCACTTCAAACCGAGCTGTGGCTCAGAGTCCTGCGATTCCTGAGTTGAGGGGCTCCAGCCCAATGGAAAGAACCCTCTCCTGCTCCCAGCACAGGGATGGAGGAAGCCCTCACGGCTCTCTTCAGACCCAAGAGACTGCCCATGTGCTGACTCTGAAAGCTCCCTGCATCCTCCTTGCTTCTCTCTGCCCAACCGAGCAAATTCTTAGCACAGTTGATATGTTGGAAGGTTGGGAATTAGAGCCCCTGCCTCCTACTTTGTCACTCAGCAGCTACCAATGTGATCTCCTGAGATTAATAGCATGTAGAAAACGTGCTTTAGTTTCTCCATGTTTCTTCTATGCTTTCTCTCCTATGGTTTTGTTTTTATATATTTTTTTTAAATTTTATTCTTTATACTCCTTATGTCTAAAACCAACTGAGACTTTTTACACTCATATTTACTTTTCAAAGGAAGAGTTTCTTCTGTGCGTAGGAAAAGGAGAGAAATGAGGGTTGGTGCCATTTTTAAGATGCCCAACAAGCTTTTTCAGACAAACGCATTTAAACATTGGGCTTTTTCTTCAGGAGGAAGGTCTAATTTTGAACACGGCTGTTAAAGTTACCCCAAGTAGATTCACTACAACCTACCTCCCGAGACTTGGCAGCTCATCAAACAAAGCAGTAAGCCCTCCAGAATCACTACTATGATTCAGACGGGTGGCATGGGCTTTATCCTGCCACCAGGCACTTAAAGGGGAGCCCGTGTTTATAGGCTCGGTGCCAGACTCAGCCCTGCCATGGGCAAGGAATGTCCAATTCCTTCCCTTCGCTACCCTTCGCGAGGCAGCCTTATCACCTGCTGGTTCTGACCGGGCTCCTGCACTGATGCAAGATGCTACCCAACCCCCCTGCCACACACACACACTCTGCCATCTCTCCGTGCCCGGTGACCACTGAATGGTCATCCCAACCCACTGTCCTGGCCCTGCGGATCGTGGGGCTGCTCCTGGGAGGAGAGGTCAAGACAGAAGGCAGGCGTTAATGTAGAAGAATGACCTCAGCGAGAGAAGGTAGCCCTGCCTTCTCTGTTTACATACAGTTTTAAGGCTGAGAGCTGTCATCCTTAAGCTTAACCATTATTTCTCTTTCCTTCTGCTCTCCTATTGCTTTGCACCTCCCTCACATTCACCATTTCTTGGTTTCATTCATGAAGCCGCAACTAGCACTTCTCTGGAGACCGACGAAACGTTAAGGTGGATTTATCCGAACGGCCTCTGAGTGTGGTTAAGCTCATTTCTTGCACTAAATGAGCTCTTTAGTTTTGGAGCTGCCGTGAGAAGTGCTCTCTCTGCCATCCCAAATAAAAATAATGAGCTGCTCTCTGCCAGCAGCCAGCTGCCCTCGGGAGTTCATTAGGACACTACCTTGGTGAGGGTCCCTGAGGAGTGAAGTTACTTGTCCTTTCGCTTTATACTTCCCAGTGCTCCCGCTCCAGGAGCACCCAGAGCCCATTAGCCTCCTAATGCACATCCTGTTTTGCTTATTGCTTTATTAATATTGGGCTGGGAATGAAGAGCAGACGGTTGCCCAAAAATGGCAGCAGTGTTAGGGAAAAGGGGAAGGAAGACAAGCGGGCTGATTGATTGCTTTCGTGACATACCATCAAGTGGAAAACCCGGCTGGAAGCGTGAAATACTGAAGGAAAAGCAGAGCCATTAACTCACGCCACCCTTCAGCTGAGCTATTTCCTCTCTTCAGGGCCTGGAATAGACCAGGCTGAGGCACCTCATTGGGTGTCAGCAGCTCCCAGGACTAGCAAGGACATGTAAAGCCTCAGATCCATCACAACTAAAGTGTGACCTAAAAAAGACAGTGCCTTCGTAGCTCTGTTACCTTCTCTTCTGAAATTAATACAGCTCATGAGACCAAGGCAGCCTGAGTTAAGGCACTGCTGTTCCCCTCTGCTGATGGTTACCATCCCTCTGCCAAGTGGTCGTGTCCCTCAAAGAACAGCAGTCGAGAGAGGAACTGTTAAGATGGAGATTTAGATTGGATATTAGGAAAAAATTCTTTGCTGTGAGGGTGGTGAGGCACTGGAACAGGCTGCCCAGGGAAGTCGTGGATGCCCCATCCCTGGAAGTATTTAAGGCCAGGCTGGATGGGGCTTGGAGCAACCTGGTGTGGTGGGAGGTGTCCCTGCCCAGGGCAGGGGGGTTGGAACACGATGATCTTCAAGGTCCTTTCCAACTCTAACCATTCTATGATTCTATGATTCTGTGACCTGTTTTCCACTAGTCCTGACAGTCTTTCACTAATGGAAATAAGTCAAAAGTAGGATGTCAACCCAAAAAAACCTATGTTCTTTTGCAGTTGTAGCCATAAACAAACCAGCAATGTGCCCTTGTGGCCGAAAAGGCAAATAGCATCCTGGGGTGCATCAGGAAGAGTGGGACCAGCAGGTTGAGGGAGGTTATCCTACCCCTCTACTCTAACCTGGTGAAGTCCCATCTGGAGAGCTGTGTCCGGTTCTGGGCTCCCCAGTTCAGGAAGGACAGGGAACTGCTGGAGAGGGTACAGCAGAGGACCATAAAGATGATGAGGGGCCTAGAGCATCTCTCTTAAGAGGAAAGGTTGAGGGATTTGTGTATTTTTGGTCTGGAGAAGGCTGAGGGGGAATCTGATCAACATTCATAAATAATTAAAGGATGGATGTCAAGAGGATGGGGCCAGCCTTTGTTCAGTGGTGCCCAGTGAGAAGACAAGAGGAAATGGGCACAAACTGGAACATAAGAAGTTCCATCTGAACGTGAGGAGGAACTTCTTTCCTGTGAGGGTGGCAGAGCCCTGGAAGAGGCTGTGCAGAGAGGTGGTGGAGTCTCCATCTCTGCAGACATTAAAAAATTACCTGGGGTAGTTCCTGCACAGCCTGCATTAGAAGGACCTGCATTAGCAGGGGGTTTGGACTAGATGATCTCCACAGATCCCTTCCAATCCCATGTCATCCTGTGATTCTGTGAAACCATTCTGTGACACCAGTTGATTACTTCGTACTTGAGGGATACCCTATATTTTCAATTCACTGAGGTGAAACTTCAAAAAGTAGAAAGTTTGCATAGGAAGTCTTATACATTTATATTTTATTATGAACTGGGGTGCCACTGTTGCACCTCCTGTAAACAACCTGTCAAGCAGAGAGAGCAACATTGATTTCCTGTTCATCACTTGGCATTGGATGCTCGCACCCACTGCAGACTACAGAGACTCTCTTTGCTCAGCTAACCTGTTATTTAAGCATGTAGTGCCAAAAGTAAGCAGGGGAAGTCAGGCATTTTGGCAGCTGTAGTCAGCTGGAGTAATTTCCTAACACAAACATCTTCACCTAGTCCCAAGGACAATTTTCTCTCTTGATAGATTGGCCACTGCAGAAAGAATTGAGGCTGTACCTGTTTGCAGACTGTACAATGTCTTTTTAATATCTGCTGTTATTCTGTGATGCCATGAACATTATTGTTGCTTTTATACAATAATGGCTGGGAATCCTGGTCATAGAACAAGGTCCCAAAGCTGGTGTATTAATACATAACCCGTAAGGCTTAAAAACTGCAGTTATTGGTTCATCATATACCAGTTCAAGTGCAGTGGAGTTACTGAAGTTTAATGGGTCACTGCCTACCAGCTGAATTATCTATATGTTTTCAGCGATGGCTCAGTGAGATGACTGAGCTGAATTAAGAGCTCATCCTTGTTGAAGTGGGCTATCCTCTCTTCTTCTTTGCTGTGAGGGTG
>VZRU01015236.1:0-127847 GCA_013398155.1 Pedionomus torquatus
GGAACTCAATGATCTTCAAGGTCCCTTCTAAAAAGACAAAACACAGTCCTTCCGGAAGAAATGGCTTCTCTCTACATCATCTGATCTCTCCAGCTTTGAAGTCAGGGTCCTCTGCTGGCTCGGTCGGTAATTTTGGGGCACTGTTACCAGTCTGACACAAATCTGTCTTTTTTTTTTTTTTTTCCCTTTTAATTTTGCAGGGGAGAGGGAATATCAAACAGTTGCTTAGCATAAAGCACATTTTCAGAGTTTCCAAGTCTCCTGATTGTTTGACAGGATAGAAGCAGGATTATTTTACTAGTGTGTTACCTCTTCTTTGAAACCTTCTCATTGAATTTCCCTGCTGTTGCCCAATTCTTTCTGTGAATTACTGTGACACTTCACGAAGCTGGGAAGTGGAGCAAAGAAAACTAAGATTTCGGGACAGGTATTTCACTTCAAGCGCCACATACTTAGTGTGATACACATTTTGATTTGCAATTAGGCAGTATGTTTATGTACTCTAATATGCAGCAATTTTTGCTCTATTAATAACCTCTTAGTAGCCTGCGGTGTGCTCCCTATACATGATCACTTCACAGGTTAGTGAACTTCCTCTCACAAGTTTATATGAACTGAAAGGAACTACAGCAAAAAGCATGAGAAAGATTGCTTTTTCAGAAATGGTGAAATCTGACCTCAAGATCACGAATGATGACTTTTGAGAAATACAGCCTGCTAAGTACAGCCTGATCCTTTGGTCCTTTCCATCTCGCTGTGCAGTCACATCAAAGTTTACACGCTCCAGTTTGGCTCCCGTGCTTTGTGCCAGCAGCAGCCATGTAAATCACAGCCTCAGGTAGCATTGCTTGTCATTCCAGCTGCACTGCAAATCTCATGGCCCTTTGAGCTCACACACTATTAAATACCTTGCCCTGGATGTTATAAATGGTGTGCAGAAAAGAGGCAGAGATTATGATACCTCTGCTGCTGATTGCGCTGTCATTGTGGGTCATTAATCTCCTCCTGGCTTTGAGCCTTCCAAATGAGCGCTGTGCCATCGCTCTGCACCTGCCACGGCTTACAGCATCTGCAGGATCCAGGCCTGGCTTTGCAGACCCCGGGAGTCAGGGGGAATGCAGGATTCCTGGCAAAATTAGGAGCCATAAATATGTTCGTCCACCTGTAGACATGTAGCTGCCTGGTAATTGTCCAAAGTAACCGGTTTCCCCAGTGACTTACCAAGGTGAAGTGATGTGTTTTTCAGGTGGGGCATTCATCAGGTTTTTTTGTACTATGAGAGAGACTCTTAGACTGGTAACATGGGACTGGCATGTTGAGACTGGTGTCTGGTCTGAGGTACACAGGAAAATCTCCTTTCCTTGGAGTTGTGAAGTTACAGCAGCTCTGCCTGTGCTGCTGATGGGCAGCAGCTTGGTCCTGGCAGCCAGTACCTATGGGCCAAGTGGCCCCTGGGACTCTGCTGCTGACAGACTCCATGAAGTGGGTTATTGCATAATTTGGGAGACAGCCAAGGGCATCCTGTAGACCTGACACACGTTGCATTAGCTGGTAGCATTGCTTGCTGTCTGTCTATTGACTGTTCATTGGGCTCTCTGGCCATTGAGATTTTTGGCAGTGACTCTTCACAGATTTCTTCATGCTATCTGATCATGGAATCATTCAATTGCCTAGGTTGAAAGGGACCTTTCAGATCATCTAGTCCAACCATCATCCTAACACTGACAAAAAACATCACTAAACCATATGGCTAAGCACCACAATCTACCCGTCTTTTAAGTACCTCTAGGGATGGTGACTCGACTACTTCCCTGGGCAGTCTGTTCTAATGCTTAATAACCCTTTCAGTGTAAAAAACTTTTCCTAATCTCCAATCTAAACCTTCCCTGGTGCAACATGAAGCCATTTCCTTTGTTCTGTTGTGTGTTACTTGGGAGAATATCGGTTGAAGGAGTGCAGGCTTTCCCTTCAGTCTCCATTTTAAACAAGCAAAGAGGCAAGTTAGTGAGCCTCCTGGAACAGCCCTTCCTCTGGGACACTTGGCCAAGCCTGGATGGCATTGCTGACTCTCCCAAGTCAAGGTATGCCTGTGCTGACAAGTGTGAAAAGATGCTCACAAGACATGCTCTTCCTGCAATGGCTGGGCTAGGTATTCACATGGGAAAGAAGCTGGACAGGGTTAGTGTGCACACCCAGAGCCCTGCAAAATTGGGTACAAAGAGTTGATCAGAGGAAGGCAGTTTGCTGAAACAGATTCAGTTGAAAATTTGAGCCAGTATCCTTTTTCAGCAGCTCTTTCTGTGTTTCAGTATTCCTACTTTCTTTTAGTTCTCTATATTTTACTTTTTTTATAGCTTTTGTCCTGTTTTTTAGAGAAACGCCTCATTTATTTTGAAGAGTTGAAACAGCATTTGTTCAGTTTCTGCTACTTTTAGCACCAGATTTGTCCTTCCTACACTCCCACGTAATCTTTTTTTCCTGTAGAGAGACTGCCTGAGCATTTGAGCCAGATCCAAATGCAAAATCAATAAAAGCTCATTGCCGTACATGTCATGGTATTAGAGCTCAGCAAGGGAGACTCTGGTGGGACGGAGCTCTCTTCCAGCCCGTTATCAGGCAGCCACCATGCTCCTTGGGTTTGGGGCCAGTACCCCACAGCACAAAAGGGAAAGCGACGTTCTGCTGGGGCTAAGCAGCAATGGAATCAACATTGCTCTTAAATTTACATGTTTTAGTATCAAGTCACAATACTAATCTTTCTTCTTTTTCTGAAAATCAAAAAGACCAGACTTTGGAAGTCTTTTCTGCAGGAATTTTTTACTCATTGACTGTAAGGCAGGATATCTGAACAGGTTGTTTGTTAATTATGGTTATTAATGCACGTGTATGATGCCTCTTGACAGTTCCTCAGTACCAAGTGCTTGGGCTTTGGGGTTTTTTTCCTCCTTTAGCCTTCCAGTTTCTTTCAGAAAAGTAATGTAAAAGGGAGACTCGCTTGTGTTTGGATGTATTTTTTTTTCCATTCCTTAATTCTGCATACTTTATTTTTGAGTCATCTATCTCTCCCAAGAGATGAATTTTGAAGGTTGTGAACTTTGCAGCTTACTGGGAAATCCTCTTCTGGAGCCAACACAGTCAGGATTTGTTATCTTTCCTGCAGTTCTTTCTGGAAGGAGAAAATAAATGCATTTGGTGGGGAAACTGGTTCTGGGCAATGAGAATAGGAAGCCTAAAAAATGAGAACAGGCTTAGAAGGCACTGTAGCATCAAGGCTGTATTTCAGATTAAATAGTTTCTGTCTTTTATTTCATTTGTAATTCCCCAAATGCAAATGGGTTTTTTACATATTCAAAACGGCTTTTGCATTTGGAGTCTAGGTTTTGATGTTTGGGGTGTTCTTCCTAAGAAATAGGCCAGAAATACCAGCTTCAAATGCATACGCTGCCCGAGGCGTTCCCCATGACCAGCATTTCAGATACCCGCTACCCCAGCGTGAGATCTGTGGGGATAACATGTTGCCTAGAAAATGGTGCATAAAGAATGAAGGTGGGTTATACAACAGAAGTTGAATAAATGGGGTGGGGGGATGGTGGGGGTTTATGACACCATCTGCTTCTGTGATCTGGAGCCTTGGTGTAAAATCATGGCTCAAGCTCCATACTATAGGTTAACAAAAGCCTTTAAATAGGGTAACTAATGGGTCAAACATATCTTCGCTTGTAAGGTTAAGACCCACAAGTCACCGTTTGTAAGAAAGTGGGGGGTGGATTGGTCACTGGAGAGGAAGGACATTAAATTAAATGTGGTGAAGCAGCCACATGGGACCCCTTAATAGTTTCTGAGTATTATTTTATTCTTAATGAAATGCAGCTTAATGCAATCCCACCCTCCTGGTCTGACAAACGTCGACTCCAGCTGCTTGAAGGTTGTCATGTCACCGCTGCCTTTTCAGTGATCCCATGCACCCTCCACTCTCTGCTGCTTTCTTGTCACCTAACAGCCCCTACTTTTTGATATAAACAAGGGAGTTTGTCAGTGGGAAGCTGGGACTGTCAGGCCTTTTGGTTTTGCTTCTCACCTCCCTGTTTTCTTACAACAAAACCTGAGATATATTTAAAGTGGGGGTTGTACAGAGAGCCAGTGGTGCATTAAAAACAGGCAGCAAGTGTGGGGGAAAAACATCTGTGGAATATGAAATATGAATGGGGATCTGAGCTTCGGGAGGTCATGCTCCAATAGGCAGCGTTATACGAGGTGGATCCAAGCGAGCATCGGCCCTGGGTTCATCTGCTGGTCAGGACTCAGAGAAAGCAACGAGGAGAAGTGGGTTAAATGGAAGCTGCCTGAGTCATTTTAAGAGCCATTTTAGGAAAACTGCAAGAACTTGGACCTTAAACGTGTCTTTTTAGCAAGACCAAAGGCCACAAACCACCCTAATATTTTTTACAGGAGTGTGTTCAAACACAGCAAAAGCAGCACTGCTACTGACCATTACTCATCAACAGCAGCACCTCGTGGATGAAATGCTGCGCTTTCTCCTTTAATAGCTCACTCCCAGTTTCCATAATGAGCGGGTTTCAGTAGTCTATTTTCTTAACCTCCCCTAGAAGAATTTGTCCTTCACCCCTCTGAGCTTTCTGTGCAGGAACTGCTAAGGAGAGGAGAGGGTGTACCATGGTTTGCCTTGTATGACTGAGAATAAATGGCTTGGAAAATGTCTGCAGAATTCAGATGGTTGTTTTGTTGTGTTTTTTTTTCCTTTCTCTATGTTCAGTCTTTTCTTTCACTAAATTATTATCTTTTTTCAGAATGAAAAGCTTTTGGCTTCTTCTTAGATGTATTTGGGGAAGCAATATGTAATTGTGTTACAGAGATAGGAGCTGGGCTCAGTTAGGAACGCAAGGGAAGCTGGATGGACCTGAGGAGAAGAGTTGACAACATAATACAAAAGATTTCTTGTTATCACATAAGTATGTGTGGAAGAAGGTCAAAAAATCTTGTCACTTCAAACTAAACCCTACATCGGTATCCATAGTAACCCTCGTATTATTGTTTTCTTTGTGAACTTTGTTACCTTAATTGTCCATGTACAAAATGAATATATTTACCTTACTCGCTCTGTTAATGCTGTTTGACACTGGCAAGGATAGCCCAACAAAGGCTGATGAGTCCTCAAAGAAGAGTAGAGAGCACTTACAGACCTATGGAAATGGCTTGTGAGACTTGATAGGACTCTGCTGGCCTGCTCCTTGGTTCAGCTGTTGCTTGGCTTGGATTCTTGAGAGAACTGCTCAAAATCTTCCGTTCCTTAAGGGCTGTGCTAATCAACATAATCTGCTTTATGCAGCAGGACTGGTAGTCTAATTGATGTGTCTATATAAAAGAAAGTTCTGATACTGGAAAAGAATTTCATACCCTAGTTGGCATCTCAACGGAGAGGCATGAGACTGACTGGGCATGAAATCAGAATTACCTTTATACCCTGTGATGGTGCTTCTCTCAGGGCACAGCCGTGCAACAGCAGGGCATGCTCACAGTCGCAAACTTACTGCTTCTGGAGGCAGAGAAGCTGTTAGAGCTAGCGGGTTTCAAAACAAAAATTGTCTGTGGACATACAGCGAATGCTGTAGTCCAGCTGAATTCCTTTGAATGCTTATCCCAAAGTTAAATGCCACTTGTTAAAGGACTTGGCATCTACTGCAGTGAAAAAATGTGTATCTGTAACTGAGCGGCAGCACAGTCCAGCATGCATGTGAAGGAAATCGGGTTTTATTTGTAGTAGAACCAACGTGCTGAGTGTCTGCACCCAGGAACCCAACAAAGAAGAGAAGAAACTGATTCAGAGCTTTTTTGTAAAGGTGGTTCCCAGAGGGGCAGTTCCCTCTTGTGCTGCTGCTAATAACGCTTTTGTCTCTTCTCCCACCTGCGAGAGTCCTTGGAACAGCTGCAGAATGTGGATTTCCATCTCCCACCAGCAGCCTCAGCTGCATTCTGGGAAGATCCATCTGTGTATTTCTCCTTAGGGGAAGCTGATTCTTGATTCTTTGATTGCATGTGCTGTCAAGGGTAGGGCTGGCTCTCACCAGGGACACCTCGTAATAAATAGGTGTCTCCAGACAGGCCTTTAAAGGTAGAGACCCTCTGTTTGGTCCTGTTTTTTTAACGTAAAGCTGAAGGGGTAGGGTATTCATCCACTTAAGGATTCTCTTAGGAAAGAGAATATGTCACATAAATAACTGTCCCCTCAACGTTTCCAGGGATAACAAGCAGTGCTTGAAGCAGACACTTCAGTAAACAATTTGGTGTGCTGCACTCATACGGTAGGTAACATGCTTAGGGCAGGTGAAAGTTTAAGGCAGGGAAAAGTTCCTGAGGTTGTAGTGGTGGTCTGGTACTGTAATTCTGGCCTCTTTTCTTCTTGGTCTAGGTGGAACTCAGGCCCAAGTGCAGCCGTAACTGGGTATGTGTGCAGACCTCATCTTGAACCTTTGAGCTTGTTTTAAAGCTAATCCATTTGTGCTTAATTTACAAACAGCTGGTTGATTTAAAGGGATTTTCATCCTGGAGTAAACAAGAAGAACATTTACACAACGAGTAAACTATCCTGCCGTAAATTCTCTTTGGAATTGTTGTAGCTATTTGTTTGTGTTAGATCTTAACTTCCTCAGTGCAAAGCTAATCCGTCTTGATCCTCTAGTGAAGTCATGATCCTGTGTTTGATGTCACCATCTGTTGCTGTAGAAGCAACTGTGATGTTGCAAATTAAACTTTATGACTTCATGGCAAGAGAAAAGCACATCTTCAGCTGCTTGCAAAAGTAGTTAAGAATGTTTCCATGAAAAATAGGTCAGTTTAGATTTTGTCTAAACACAGTTCTTGGAAAGTTTATGAGCAGGGAGGGGCTGGAATAATGTACTGTATGAAAGGGGAAATAATAATCCCAAGGCTTGTATATAAAATTTGAGCTTAAAAAAAAATAATAATCCCCTGGCAAGTAATTCATACTTGGCAGGAGCCCTGCCTGTTAAAAGGTTAGTATGGTTCCAAACAGGATTGAAAGAGAAAGTTTAAAACTCAAGCGCTGTACAGGTATCTCCGCTTCTGACTGTAGAGAAAAGCTCTCATGATCTCACCTGGCAGTGTGCAACAGCTGTTGATAATGAAGATTTAAGTCATTGCCATATAAATATCCAGTTAGGGATTACAAAAGCTTGAACTAGAATATGATGTAATTTTTTTTCCTGAAGTGTTTAAATAGCTTAGGAAATTAAGCCCTGATCACACTTTTAGGTGTCTGACCCACTTTGAGAAAAATCTTCCTTTTCATAAATTAGAAGAATGTTTTTTGCCTCCAAAAAGATTGGGAAGTGGGATTTTGATTAAATGGCAGGGTAAGGAAAGTAAGTTCAGCACTGCGAGGGTAGAGCAACAGATACAGATGCATCTGTGCAACTGAGCAAAGGGCTGTGCACTCCTGTGAGCCCTTGCTCCCTTCTGCTGATGGGGGGGACTGCAGAGAATGTGAGGTCAAATGCACAACAAGTTTTTGTTTTCCTTTTTACTGTACAGAAGACAACTTCTTTTTTTTTCTCTGCTAGCAGGGAAAAAAGCTGCCAAGTCCTAAATTAGGAACTGATTTTTTAAATTGATCTATTTATAATTGACCTTTTCTCCTTCCTTCCAGCAATCACTTCCTTAAGAATCCTAGCATTTTGACCCTCTTAAAAATGGATATTGTGTTTCAATATCATAAAATTGCAAAAAAAAAAAAAAGACCCAAGTTCCTCAGTCTTACCAGGAAAGGCTGAGGGACTTGAGTCTTTTCGGTCTGGAGAAGAGAAGGCTATGGGAGGATCTGATCAACGCCTATAAATACTTCAAGGGTGGGTGTCAGGAAGAGCCAGTCTTTTTAGTGGTGCCCGTTGAGAGGACAACAGGGACAAAAGGGCACAAACTTGAACATAAGAAGTTCCATCTAAACATGAGGAGGAACTTCTTCACTGTGAGGGCGACAGAGCCCTGGAACAGGCTGCCCAGAGAGGTGGTGGAGTCTCCATCTCTGGAGATGTTCAAAACCCATCTGGACAAGTTGCTGTGCAACCTGCTCTGGGTGGACCTGCTTTGGCAGGGGCTTGGACTAGATGACTTCCAGAGGCCCCTTCCAACCTGATATCATTCTGTGTTTCTATGAATATCTTCTAATTCTCTACTTTTGAGTGATGCTCTTACCAGAGCAGTCCAGAGTAATATAGTGATGTCAGAAGCAACTTGACAGACTCTTGTTGACACAAGGTAATCTGATGGGGAAAGTGGAAGCTTCCCCGTGAAGCTGAAGGAATGCTCTGTACCAACATACACCTGCTGGAGAAACATGGCCTTGATTCCGCTTGTCTGTCCTTAAGCAGGTATTAAGTGTACATGTCAAACACTCCATGTGCTCATTCCTCTTGTCTGTACTTGGTGGCTCAAAATGATTGGTTTCCAGATGTTAAAGTTAAAAAGAATGAGGCTGTTTGTAGGGCTTAAAGCGAGGATGTATAATCTAATATGCAGGATTTGTTTGCCTTTCTGTTGAAGACTGAACATCTCGGGGAAGCACAAGGTTATACTGATCAACTGCTGTGGGGTTTTTCCCGCTGATGTATTAGTGGTTAAATTACTTAGATCACTGAGTTTACCTCTCTAATAAGCACACAGCTCTGATAATCGAGTTAAAGGATTACTTGAATACTCTCTTTAAGGGAACACACTAATTTTGGATTCTCTTGCCACATCTCCTAGGGAAACGAAAGGCAAAAAGTAACATCCAGAGACCCCCAGTGGAATTAGGTTCACTTTAAACATGACACATGCTCTATATCCCTAGGGCAGGCACTTAATTTTGTAGTGTTTCAGACTTTTATGACACGATGATTGATTTTGTAGAGGTGGAGTTGCTTTAGTCATTAGTTAAAAAGCCTGATAAAGCTGCACAAAGATATTAAGTTGTTATCAATCATCAGTGTCTTTTTGTTCTCCCCCAACCTTTACCCCCCATTTCAAAGGGAAGGAGAGAGACAGCAGGAGCTGTCTCAGTCTGTCAGGGTTTTATTAGATCCTGGCTCCCTTGTCAGACCCACTGCTGAAACCCATATTTGCAGCAGATGATTAATGGGGAGCAGCATGCTCCAGGGCTTATACCAGGCTTCTGCTCTCCAGCCTGGGCTGCACAACCCGGCCAGTTGGCCCTCTGCTTCAGCTTAAAACACCGCCTTGCCCATGCTGCCTGCTGCACTCCCTCACTGCAGCCACCTTTGCGGACCTGCACTAGCCTGCAGTTGAAAACCATGGAAGAGTTTCAGGGTATTAGTTTCCTTTTCTCCCTTTTTCTGTTCCCCTCCCTCTTGGTAGGGTTTAATTGGTTCTTGGAAATCTCTTCAGCATATGAATGGCAGCCCGAATCCTCCTGTGAGTTGAGTAGATGCCCAGTGCACACACAATTGATTCTTGCCTTGATTGTATGGGGTTCTCCCGATTTTTTTTTTAATTATGTATTTTCTCTGAATCACAGAGGTATTTTTCCCGATTTCTAGTGCTCAATTTCCTTTGTCATTTCTACCATTAGTGTCCTGGGGGTTGGCGTTTTCATTCTGAATTTCTTTTTTATCATTGCCATGTGTGCTTACAGACTATGGGAAATCTAAGTACAAGCTTCTTGTTTGATTGTGGTTGGCAGTATTGTTTGAGGTATTGTAGGAAGAATACAAGTGTGTTTTGTGGCTAGGATTTTCCAGCCAGAATAAGTATGAATCCTTTTGACAGGGCTAACAAAGGGATAGTGCAAGTATGGTTGGATAATGACTTGTGGAAGGTGAACGTCAGGTCGCACAATTGACAACAGTAAATCTATGCTTCATCTCTCCTATATATATTTAAAAAATGATTCCTGGTTTTTCAGCCAGCCAAGCAAAGCTGGTAAGTGCTTCAGACAGCTTTCTGTAGCAATACTATTTTAGTGGACTTAATTGGGGCAGTATGTATATTTTTAATTTTTCTCTGGGCTTATGTTTTGATTCTGCATTTCATGATATGGAAGCATTTGTCTAATTCTGCATGTAAGAGCCTTTCTGTATCCAAGTGCAACAGAAGAGATCTGTAAATGTGTTGAAAGAACATGTCATACTTACGTTTTTCCTTCTAGAGGTTTTTCACTTCAGGAACTCCACTGAAGAGTTCTTGAGTGGTACCCAGATAACATGCTAAAAGCCAAGTAAATCTGATTTAACTAAGCGCTGTGGGGGTTTTGTTGGTTGGTTGGTTGGTTTTTTATTAACAAGAGTGACATGTCAGACCAAAAATGTCCACGTACCCCCTGTATTCAACAGCAACTAGACTGAAAGCTTGGAATGTAGCAACAGAACACGGTGAGAATATCCTGGTAATCATCATAGTGGCTTTCCAACCTCAAGAACTTCCCTGTGGCAGAGATGACATCTTCAGGTATAACTTCCAGTAATTTTTCCAGTTGCTTTTTGAATCTGTAGTCTTAGCATTTTTAGCGTTCTGTGATAATGAGTTTCACGGTCTAATGTGATATTATGTGCAGAGCCACTTCCTCTGCTGCTTGTGAATTTGCCATCTGCAGGTTTCTGATGCCCTCAATTCTTCTTCTGGACACACGCCGGGCTGATCTCTGGGCATCTTCCCTGGGTCATGTGTCATTGAGTAGCCCTTGTCCATGTGTTTATTTAATCATCTCTGTTTCAGGCTGAAAGTATTTTCTAGTTCAGTTGCATCCTTCAGATGGTAATAAAATACAACCTGTGTATAATTCCATCGTCATTGCTACTACACGTTTGCTTTTGTCATCTTAATTCCTGTCATTCTCTTCACTTCTTTGACAGCACTGAGCTGGCATTTTATTCAGCAGTCTTCTTAACTCCCAAGGTTGGCTTCTGAAATGACCAATTTGTAGTCCATCACTGCATATGTAAAGTTAGGATTACATTCTCTTGTGTGCATGATTTAACAATTTTCTACCTAAGTTTCATCTGCCCTTTTATTCCTTACATGTTTAGTGAGGTCTTGTCTGCAGCTCTTTGAAATTCTCTGTCTCTCCTGTCTTGATATGTTGGTACCGGTGAACTTTGCGTTATTGGTCATCTATTTTTGTATCATCTGGGAATATCTTGCCCGGGAGAAATCCCAGCACAGATTCTCGTGCCATTTCCTGTGTGCCTTTGTGCTTTTAAGAAAAACAACTATTCTTATACTTCGTTACCTATGTTTAAAGCAATTAGCTTTCCCCACACCTTCTTTTTTGAGGGAGATTTTTGTCTGAATCTGCAATTTCCACTTTGAAAACACCAAATGACACAGGTAAGAGAGACTCTATGGATTCATAGAATCAAAGAATGGTGTGGGTTGGGAGAACCTGAAAGGCCATCTATTTCCACACACACACACCCCGCCATGGGCAGGGACACCTCCCACCAGATCAGGTTGCTCAAAGCCCCATCCAGCCTGGTCTTGAACGCCTCCAGGGATGGGGCATCCACAGCTTCTTTGGGCAACCTATTACAGTGTCTCACCACCGTCATAGTGAAAAGCATCTTCCTGATACCTGATCTAAATCCCTCCTCTTTCAGTTTCAGGATTAGTCGCAAGATTTGATTCCCAGATGTGCAGGCAGAGCGGTGATCAACATTGTTGCTCAGATGATCTCTGATCTAAAGAATCTATTCAAATAGGCAAGCGTGTAGTTTATTAAGCATGAAAACAATAATGAAGAAGTGAAAAACACATGTATGTTTCTCCTGCTGCTGTTTTACAGGTTGCCTGTCTTTTATCCGCTGTTTATACATCACATATTTCCATTTGCTATCTAAGTAGATTAGAGAATGCCAACTTCTTGTATCAAAACGCATGTCTACATTTAATTTAAAATTCCCAAGATTGGTAACATTCATTAAAGGTGCAGTGGAAAAGGAAATATTTGTAGCTAAAAGCATCAGATTTTTCTCAAAATTCTCAAAGAGTTTATGATTCACTTGCTTTCATTCACCAGTGTCCACATACATACTGGCTTGCTGTTTGAGGGCTGTTCAGGAGTAACGCTGATGAGTGGCTTATTGCTAAATAAGAACACCAGTGATCACTGTGCACAGAACTGTTTTCCAAGCCATCCTATCCTTTCTGATTTCAGCAAACATGACATAAATTCACAGAGTAGTTTGGATAAACAGTTATTTAGAAATAGCTCGTTTGAATTATTTGCCCTTTGGAATAGGTAGTGCCTGAGAAGTCTTGAGTGAGGTGAGGGTTTTGCTTTGTTCTGAGGGTATGATTTAAATTTCTAAAGGGAGAAAATGAACAACTGAGAATAATGAACATCAAGGTAATAATGGGGATTCTTGTTCTTGCACAAACACCCTTTCAGCTCTGGAGAAAGCAGCCATTTCCCTAACATTTGTGGAAACAAAAAAAAAAGGGTTCTGTTGAACATTCATGAATAATAATAAGGCATGAATATTATCTCTGGCAGCTGTTTGGTGAGAACTAACATGTGAAGCAGTGTTTTTAGCGTTCACCCGCTTGTTCAAGGGCATGAAGTTTTTGAATAAATACGGCCATTAAGATCATTAAGCCCTGGTGTCCAACAACAAAGACAAAAACCGGGAGAACGTTTGAGAATCTTGATACTTCCTTCATTTAAGTGTTCTCTCCAAGAACCCGTGGGAGCGCACAGGCCTGCATACACACATGGCTCTTTGCAGAAGCAGAGAGATCTCTGCAGAGACTCCTTTTGGGGAAGTTCTTAAAGCAAGAAGGAAGCTTTGTAAAAAATGTTTACAATTTCTAGCTGGTGGGGTGATTCTTGGAGAAAAACTGCTGTTGACACAACAGACCAAAGGCTGCATGTGTACGAGGCAGAACAGGGAGTAACTTGGGTTGAGGCATGGGTAAAGCCTAAGTCAAGAAATGTTTAAGGGCCCCTGGGATGGGATTTAAGGAATGATACCAGTCTGTGAGTCATCAGTGGGATTTTCGTGACTGGATCTGGGTTTAGTTTCTCGCTGTAGCAAGCAAGCACCGTTTCAAAGGAGTCAGGAGCATGCAAAGGGGTGAACAAATGGGACTTGGAAGTGCCAGCTTCTTTTAAGAGTGCTTTGAATATTGGAAGATATGGTTGGGTCATCAGTTTGATTATGTGTTCATACCGATGACCATCTACTCCTTTTAAATACTGTTTTCCAGGCAGACAAGGTAAGACCCCAGAGGATGCTGCAGTGCAACCACTCAACAGCCTCCTCCGTGTCAGAGTACACGGCAGAATGTGTTTGGTCTGGGACGGAGCGATTTCTGGGTCACACAGCAAACCTGCTTTCTGGTAGCCAGCAAGTACATAGATCAGGCTGGCGTTGTGAAGCTGAGAACTTGAAACTTGCTTATTTTCTGTTTGACTGAGCAAAAGACTTTGCCTTTTACAGCTGCCACCATATTTCCAGAGTAAGACTGTGAGAGATTTCTTCGTTTTCTGGAAGTTTTGTTCAAAATATTGGTCAAAAGCACATAACTTGGGAGTAGAAAGGCAGGCTGATTTCTCCCCTCTCCCCTCTGCTCACTACGCTCAAGCTTGTTACCTCCCCATGTAATCTGCTCATTTTCCCTTGTCAGGAGGCGCTCACAGCGCTGTATTTACAGCAAGGGGATTAGGCTGGCAGCTCTCCAGTGATGCTGAAAACGGCCTCGGTGAGCCCCCGTTTCAGCTGAGGTTGTCAGTGCTGATTGATTTTCATGGTTGACAGCATTTGAAATGCTTTCAGATTGTGATTTCTCACTGGGCCTGATGTGGGGGAGGTATTTTTATTATCATTATTAATAGTAGAAATGGTATTATCTGGATACTTATGCAGATAGAGATTATGGGTGCAGACTGGCATGAGCAGTTGGTGTCAAGCTCCATGTTGGCAAGGAATAACGTCATGGACACTTGCATTGCAAAATGTAGCTAGTTCACGGGCTTTCCAGGGTAAATGAAAATTCAGCATAAGTTTTCATAGATGCTACTATTTTTGTCATTGTTGTTTAATAATAAGAATGCTGTAAGTTGGCTTCTTCTGCAGGACAATCCACCATTTTTTGTAACTTTTAAAGTTGTATGTTCTTAGCTTGATGGAACAAAATTTGCATCGGTTTCAAGGGTGAATTTTTTAGTGAGGTTTTTGAGCTACTTCTGTACAAAGGATCTGCAGGCTGACAAGTTGCAGGGTGGCTTCTTGGAAACTTCTTGGTTCTTGGAAGCTACAGCATGTGCTTGCTTGTTTTCTGTCCATGAGCTTGAACCTTTGTGTTTGTCCCTACTTTGTTTACTTACTTGGGAAGAACTATGAATCCAAGTAGGGATGACCTTTTTGCTGTTGTCATCCTTGGCACAAGCTTTCTGAGGCTGGTTTGGCTGCCTTTGATACCATCTCTCCTTAACATTTGGTTAATTGCTGCAGGGAAAAATGGTGTCCTAGGCCTTAGGTTTTGTGTGCTGCTTAGAGATAAATTAGGGAAAGGAATTCTTCTGAGTCTTTTTGTGACTTTCCGAGCAATGTACATTGCCCTGCTTGCTGCATTACCTGAAGTGGCAGGAGAGCGTGCTCCAGCTGAACATGTGTTCACGTGGCTGGATGCAAGCCATATTTTTTCGTACCTCCTCTTCAGCATCTGAACTTCTTTAAAGTGTCTGGCCAACAGCTGGCTGTGAGGAAGCTGCCGGCTTCCGTCTCCTGCAAATATGGGCACCAAGAGGTCTCACTTCATGGAGCAATGTGCTGGCTCATGCCCAAGTGGAGCTGATTATGAGCACTGGGGAAGTGCTGCATAGGGCAGCTGAGCTTGAGCTCCAGAAATACATTATTGGAACTATGTGGAGCTTGACTTGCAGTTCTATTGAACACTACAACCCCAAGATGTAACATCAAAGCTGGAAATATTTGAGCTGTAGCTTGGTGGTGTTTGCTCACCCACAGCCCCTCCGGGTGCCCCAAGAGGTAAAGCACAGCCTAATCTGTTGCTTTGAGCCTTGGTCATCACCAATCATACCTTCATGTGTATCAATGCAGGTTTTCTGTTTGCCTGATTTTTGCTCAGTCTTCAGAGCAAGCAGGTATTTTTCACTCTACCATCACTTTGGGATGTCAGTTAATGTGACAGACACCTGTCCAGCTCCAGTTGCTTGCTGTTTCACTGTGCTCTGAGCAGTCTCAACTCAAGAGCATACCCAGATGAGCATCTTATCTGCTGAATCCTCAAAACCTGGACCTCAACCCAGGTTTTTCCCACGCCTTGTTAAAAGAACTGTGTAAGTATATATAAATAATAATAAACTTGCAAAAGGTATGAAAAACAAAAGGATAAAAACATTGAGGGCAGCACAAGAATAGCATTAAGGTTTATTTTTAACATATGGAACAGCTGTCAGTTTTATGCTGTGACGACAGCATATCCCAATGCTTTGAAATTAGCTTTATATGGATAACAATGAGAAGCATACACACAAAAAAACCCAAAGGATGTCTGTTAATAGCGTTGCTCTGAAAAACAGTCTGATCTTTGTGGGAAATACATTACTCACGGAAATAGGAAATCACAGTGGCTAATGAGAGGAAGTTTCAGAGTTGGATCAGCCTGCTCATCTTTGTTTGAAGGGGTCCCCCCCTTAGCCAGAGAAAAAGGTCTTTTGAAGTTCAAGGCTGAAGTATGCTACTGTTCATGCAACTTTTTTTTTTTCCCTACAGTACAAACATTAAGGAAAAATAATTCCTTATGAATATCTGAGTTTAGGGCTACAGTCTTGAGGATTTACACGTAATGTGTGTGCCCTGTATCACTCCGAGGCACACCGGGGATAACTCTATGACCTTACTTTACTTCAGTACATGTTTCCCATAGTGCCTGTGGACCAAGAATCCCCTCTGTAAGATACCAAAGACCAGCTGCCCCTTCCTCCAAGCTTTTATTAGCCCCTAAGTGCTGAACTCAGCAGCAAGACCCTACCTATAGCTCTTGGAAGTGGTGGTGTAGGCTGAAAAATGAAAGCATATTTTGTCATGAAGCATATTCTGTAATCCTTTGGCTACAATTATGCAGTCAGTGTTGCTATTGACATCACAGTACGTTTACAGGAGACTAGTTTTTTAATTTCAGAGAATCACATTTTGGCTGCAGGTGTTTTCCTTATTTATAGATCTACAAATCAGAGACAGATAAATGTTGAGTGAATCCTTCCAACTCCCTGCAAGTGATGGTTTTGTGAGGAAATCCAATGGTAGGGCAAGTTGCTGCTCTTATCAGCACTTGCCTGTCAGGGACCGGTAATAGCTACTATCTCAAGCCTGTGTATTTCTTTAAAAAAGAAAAATAGTTGTCTATACAGTGACATACGGTTAGGATCTGGCCGGTTCTTCCAAATGTCTATGATAACCTTTAGGTGGTTTAAACGGACAGGTTCTCATCTCACTGAGTTTCTGGGCTGCTTTCCTCATTTAAGGAGGAAAAGCAGAGGTGAGCGTTATCATCTGCTGGGCACATAGATGAGGTGGGTGGATTGCCAGATTGAAAACATGCACTGTTTGCTTTCTTTGAGAGCTGCAGAGGATTGTTCACAGGTAGAGAGGTTGTTGGTTTGGGTTGGTTTTGTTTTTTTTTTTAAAGGATATATCATTCCTCATTACTTATTCTTTATTGGATTTCACCAGCTCTCTGCAGGGGAAGTCGCTTGCAGGCTTTAGTCAAAGTATTCTTGAATTCTTGCATTTGTGCAGTCAATCCAGCTCTCTCGAACAAAGCGGGCCAAGTTCTGAGCTTTCACACTGGGAGTCTTCCCTGTATTGGATATCACATTTGGCAAAAATGTTGTTTCAACAAATCAGGGTCACATCTAAGGTTTTGTGAAGCGGTTTGCTTGAATATGGTAGTTTATTACACCAAACAGTTCAGAGAAGTCTGTCCTGGCTTCTCTGATCTAGGTTTTCCTTACTTGTAGAAGTGGTGTTGCCTAATTAGCTGTGTGCCTCCTCTATCCTTTTATACCAAGACAGTAAACTAATCATTATTCTTTGTGTCTTTCATGAATTCAAATAAATGCCTTTCTAAAAAGCAAGCCTTTTAGTACCTTTAGAAACTCCACACAGGGAATTTATCCCTTTTATGTGTGCATTGGAGAAGAAGCGGGGTTTTGGAGTGGTAAACTTTTACTCATTTTGGTTGGAGCTGCACCATTTCATGTTGTTTCCCTTATGTGTTGAACTGTACATAAAAGAGGCATGGTCTGCTCTTCTTTGGTGCTATAGACCCTGTTCAACTCTGGGATGGATTAAGTAATCATATACTTTATTATTGGCTGCATTTGTTTATATATTATATATAGTGTGTTATTGACTGCATTTATTTATATATTACATATTCTATAATATCAATAATTATATATTGATCTTTACTAAGATTGGTTTTTTTACTCTCACTGAGCTTTTCTAGGTGTTTTTTGGTTTGTGGTTAATAAGACCCCAATCAGACAGCGGTAACTGCATAGAGGACGTGCTCCTGACTTACCCATTATAGCATTTTCAATTTCATTGCTATCAAATTCATTTGTATTCATTTTGTCTCTGCAAACTGAACAGAGCGCTACCCATCCCAGCATCCAGATCTTATTTCTGGAAGGCTGATCCATCATAGCATAAGCCAGGACTATTTTGATGCCTGTCTTCTGGTAATGTGTTTTCAAGAGGTCAGGTTTTGTTGAGGGTTTTTTTCTGGTCCGCTAGCTCTTTTCCTGAAGGTCCCCATTATTTTATTATTTTTTTTTTCACTTGGGAGGCTTTCTATTGTCTGTTGGTCATAAGGAATGGTATGCTGAGGTTCCCAGCTGCATTCCCCCTCACTTCCAGATCTTCGAATGCCAAGCAGAATGCTATTGAACCCTGTGGGAATTTTGCCACTTTGAAGAATACGGGGGTTGAGCCCAGTATCCTCTTTGTGCTGTGGAACGCTCATTTAAGAGGTCCTTTCTGTCTTCTGTTTATGCTTCCCGTTGCTTAGTTTGTGGCAGGATCTTCTCGTTCTTAGTTCTGTGTTACTTTAATGGCCTGTTAGAGGGAACTTCATGCAACTTTCATTGAAAATTTCTACAAATTATATCCTCTTGTGCTTATTTATCTGCCAAACAGATAATACTGTTCAAAGTAAAATATTGTGGTATTAATCCCAAAGACTATGTATGAATTGCAGCTGTAAGATAGAAGCAGATTATGGTGTAGGCTTTTATATTGGCTTACTATCTAAAAAATGTCACACGGGTTGTTTGTAAGACTTTACCACAGAGATACTCTGCTCACCAATTTTAAGTATCACAAGGAGCAGGAAGCCAAAGGCAGAATTTTATCTTCAGGCTCTACTTAAACTCTATCATGAATATAAGTGTTGCAAGGTCAGTTGAACCAACATGAAGACAGTACTTCATCAAAATGAAAACCAAATGAAAATCAGTCTGTCTGCTTTGTCCTGTGGGTGGCTAATAAAGCATGTGTGTGCATTTCTTCACATAGAATAAAACTGGGTTTCTGATTCCTCCAAAGAATAGTTTTGGTAGCAATTATGCCTATCAAGAACTATATATTTTTCCCTGCTTGTTCAGGTAATATACTTAAAGGGCAATGGAGAGAAATAAGCTTCTGTAGTGATCTCCACTGTCAGAGCAATTCATGTTACGGTAGCATTGCCAAATCTTACGTGGGAGTGCTTCTCTTCTGCGTTTCTGTCTAATCCAGAGTACATGTAAGTGAGGTTCCAGTACTCACTGTGAGTCAGTGGGTCCTGAACTACCCTGATAGACTGAAGGTCTCTGCAGTAGATTTTGTCTTTTAGCAGGTTTTGTTCTAGACCTGGTATCTACTTGCCTTCTGTAGATCTTTGTCTTGTATTATCTTTTATTAAATTAGCTCTACCTTCTGTGAAGAATCCTCCCTCACAAATTAGTTAGGCTTTACTGGTTGTCACAGCACAGGTTGGAATAATGGACCTCAAACATTCTCTCGGATAAGGAGTATCTACCCTGTAGTGGACTCAAAGTCAATCATTGTATTTTACAATTAAAAGAGCACTCCACTTGTGTGGTGAGGTGATGCTGCAGAAGAATTTATTTCTGCGGGTTACTGCATCCCCCACAGGCTTTGGCTTCAGTTAGTCCCCTTACATGAAGGATTTATTTTTTTGGTTTGGCTTTGCTTAAGAAAGCTGGAAGATTACTCTGGTCTGCTTTTGAGGGAAAAAACACAGAGAGGTGCATGTGGTGCACATACTATCAGCACTTTGGTCCTAATGAGCAGCACAACCACAGTCAACAGCCAGAGTTTATGTAGAGTAACTCTTGCCAGAGAAAGCCTATTGTTTCATTTGCTAATTTACAAAATTAGTGTCTGAGAGGAATGCAGTTTCAAGGAAAATGTGAGATATGCAAGGAGGAGAATGATTTACAGAGCTAGAACAGGAAATGAAGGAAGAGGAAAGCTTGAGAGGATACTGGGAGGAAGGAAGGGAAGCAGCCTGAAAATTAAATCAGTTAATATTTGAACAGTCCTCCAAATTGATGCATGAAGCTTGTCTGATAGAAATGATACTTATTCTACTGCAGGAAACAGGTTTGTAACGGGAGAGATACAAATAATCCTACGTGATGTAGCCTGTTTAGTGTGTAACTGTTGTGTTGTTTCACGTAGGTAGGTTTGTTTCCCAGAATTTCTGCTGGGTAACTGTTAATTTGTGAAAGCTCATTACTGACCAAAAAATAGGAGCTGTTTTCCGTTTTGTTGATTACAGCCTGTTTCAACTTCCTGCCAAAACAGGCACCCACTTAACTTAACGGGGTGATGATTTGCACCTTTGCGTTCAGTATTGCTCTCTTTCTCCAAAGCGCAGAGTGAAATGAAAGGCTCGGGATGGTTACACAGAGCGATAAGCACATTTTTAAACCAAGGTGATGCTTAAGTCTTGAAGAGACCTTGGAAGGAATTGCTGCAAATCTTTCAGGAGGAACAGAATTCAGCAGCTGCCTGGCCTAGCTTTGAACTTAGCAAGTTCAGACCTTACATTCTCGAGAAACTTCAGCCAGGTGCAGTTCAACATGCCTGGGGACGCTCTGTGTTACAACACGAGAATATGGCTGCAAGGGCTACACTGAGAAGTGAGTCCATATTTCTTTCATCCCATGGTATGCCCTTCCAGAGATGGATTTGCATTATTGGTGAAGCAGTACAGATTTTTTTTTTTCTAGTAGCGTGTAGTATTTAACTAGCTGAACACCTAACCCTTAAGATGTTGCTGATGTTGTATTTTAAAAGTCTGAGTAAAACTTTCTTTATGCCTTTATCTTACGAAAATGCAGGTCTTCAATTTCTAAGCAGGTATGCTAAAACACACTGCTATTCTTGGTTGTTTTTTTGCTGTTTGTTTTCCTTTAGTAATAGAAACTTTTCAAAAACACAAGCTTTGTTATATTAGCTTTTTTTACTTCTTTTCCTCGGGATAATGTATTTCATTTACTGTCACCTATAACAGTGTAATCAAATGCATATTTGAGTTCCACGTATAAACCATGTCTACATCAAAACCAAGAGATGAATTAACTTCATGTAAATTGTCATACTTGTCTTAGGGCAAGCGTCCATTTTTATATGTGAGGGAGAGGACAAAGAACAAGTCTGGAAGCTTTAATATACTCATTAAAGCAACATTTAGATTCAGTTAGAAAAACAAAATCTCGAAAATCTAATCCAGAAGGGATTGGTTCTGTGATTTTAAAAAGTCATATAATCACCTATTTTCAATATTTTTGGTTACTCAGCTGTTGAGCTAATGTTGCAGTGATTTTTTTTTTACACCTGAGGAGTAGAGAGATGATATTTTGGATTAGCCTGCATTCATTCGAACGCCTTTCTTTTTCTTTTAGGCAACTAGAAGACAATATATTGAAAAAGCAGCAGTCTTGCAGTGATGAAAGTCTAAGGGTGTATAAGTTTCAAAGACAGATGATATCTTTTGTTACCCTAACTGATATGCATGGGAAAGCAGGACAAGCTTTTGATGGCAGTTATTTAGTCGGCTGAAATATCAAAGCACATTCTCTTATCTCTACTCTGTGGAGATAGTATTTTCTAAAATTTTCATGATAGTTCAGTAGTTCTCTAAATATTCCTGTTAAAGCATGTTTAAATCGGCCAGTGGGAATGAAGAACTACAGTTTTCACCACAAGAAGGTGGTGAGTTTTAAGAACAGACTGGCTGAGCTTGGGAGATGTCTGAAAGGTTTCTTCAGTACATGTATCACTAGGGAAACTAGTTGAAATTAAGCAGTCCTTCATACGCTGGGGTTCTGCGGCGGTGTGCTCATTTCACATTGATGAATGGACTCAGTGAGCACAGCTTAACAGTGGTCTGGTGTACAGGGGGAAAAAGAGCTCTCCTGCCTGTCCTGGTGCGTTTGGCCTTTCTTTTAATGGTAAGCTGTAGGAGCCAGCTGCCAAGTGCATTTCCCCAGTGTGGCAACAGGATGTATAGCATATTCCCATCTAGGGATTTCACTTGGGCTGTGTTTCTGTATTATTATGAGGGCTTTTTGTTGTTAGATCTATGGAAGAAAAGAGGCAGTGAATTTCTCTCGGGCAGGAATGTTTAGCATCTGATGAAATGATGGCACGATTAGCAGCAATTTGTAATGTGCCTTTTCTTCAAATTCAGTTACTCTTAGGAACAATAGGGAATGTTTGAGAACTTTAAAGTATATATATAAATATATAATATTTAAGCAGTCCTATATTTCACTGCATACCTTCATTTTTCTTTTGGTTTCTCTGTTTGGATGGCATATAAATACTGGATCCCAGAAGGTCCTGTTCAGGTTGGGAAATTGAGTTGACTTATTATCACTGAGATGAGAATTACAGTAGGAAGAAGGATATTAGCTCAGAGTAGCACAGTCTAACCTTGCTCAAATTCCAAAGCTTCTCACACCAGTATTTTAAAGGAACATCAGCCACTTGGAACCAGTCAGTCTCAAGTCTCTTGTAGAGCTTCTCTTTTTTAGTGTTTATGGTTTGTACTCGTTTTCCCATCTTAAAACCTTTTTCCCTGCTGCATAAATTATCTGCACAAACAGCAAAACTGACAGACTCTAAAAAATAGAAGCTGTTCAATGCACAATACCCAGAATTAACAGGTGTGTAATGAGCCAATCTGCAGTATAAGCTCCTTTTACAGTATCTAGCTGGTGCTGCAGTGGAGCTTCACTGAGTGTTGGTCCTCTGCTGGGTCTCTGTGCATTTTTACTTTAAAAGAGCTGCAATGAGTAGGGGAAGAATACATGAGTTTTGTCCCTGAACTTTGATTTATAGTAATTCAAGGGAGTTGCTGTAACATTTTTAATAAATAAAAAGACTGTGATATTATCCAAATTAGCGTGAGGTTTTATGTACATGTTGTTTCCCCATGGGTTTGCATTGTTGTGGTACCCCTTTTGTCCTTTGTCATTGCTATGATTTTATATTCCCCCATCCTTGCAAAATGTAGAATCCCTCTCCACTCTTCTTGCTTGCATGTGGTAGAGGTAGAATGGAGGGAGAAAGACTGCTTGCCAGCCTGACCCCATGAAAAGCAGCTCTGCATGAAAAACAAAGATTGGTGAGAACTGCTGGCCTATTCCCAGTTCCATGCTGGGAGTAATGGTAGAAGGTAGGGTCCGTCAAACAAAATCAAAAATGCTCTAGTGAACACTTTACTTTAATCTTGCTCGCACAGAAGTCACTTTGGCCTAGTGAAATGGATTTTTGCCAAAGGATCTTTCTCAAGACCTTTCTTTCATGCCTCTGGCAGTTGGGGCCTTGGAGGGGATTTTATTTAAAGGCTTTGGCTTGGAGACTGGGATGTAAGTCATGGGTTGTCTTCTAGCATCTCTGTGCACATCACATAGTTCTGAATCAGGGTCTCTTATGGGATGTCAGGCAAAATCTCATCTAGGCAAAGTTGTGTTTTTTAAATCAAACCAGCGTATGTCAAATGGCTTGCATCAAATAAAAGTCCTTGAGTTAGGATGCCTGAGACGGACTTACCCTAAGTTGTTGAAGTGTGATTTCCTGGGCAGAATCTGCGTTCTCCAGCCTGGTGTCACGGTAGTTCCTCTTCTCCTTTCCCAGTTCCCTTAAATCTTGCACAAGGAGGCTTTTATTGTCTCCCTCGAAGGGGGCCCTTTCAGTTCTATTGCCTCATTTGACTCATGGTCTACTGGTCAGGAAGCTTTACTGCAAGTACCATTCATTTCTTAATGTTTCAGCTTGGAAAGGAAGTTTCAGAAAGCTAGGGAGAATGAGGCTTGTAAAGGATCGTTAAAACGAGGCAAATCAAATGTTTGCTGTATCTGCTATAAGCACTAACCATCCTTAAAGGCTTAGCTAATACTTTTAGAGCAAGCAGAATTTACATATTCCAGCTTTTACGATACAAACAGTGGGAAAATAGTTGGATTAGTTCAGTGCTGGGCGAGAGAACCAGAAATGACTCTTTGCAGTCACCCTTGTGATCCAGGACAGCATCTTTCTGTCCATACAGTGTCTGGTTCGGTCCACTTAGTTGAGGTCCATCAGGCTAACAGGAGATCTCTGTCTTAGGTGTCCTTGTTAAGAGGATTCACGGTAGAGATTGTGAATGTAGTTCACAGAAACAGAATGACAACTCCTAGAGCGTGCTTCATATTTTAGGATTCTGTAGAATTCTGTGATCAAGCAAGTTTCCAGGTTAGGCATCTCAGGTAGATGGCTAAAAGTTGGGTGAAACAATTTGGGGCTCTTTTCAATCTGTATTGAGAAATGCTCTTTTTTATACTTTTTGTTTGTTTACGCAGCAATATAATTACATACTTTGGTCTCTTTTCAGTAAAAAAATAAACATAGAAATAAGAAAATGTTACAGGGGCACAATTCTGATATAAATAATACTTATAGATTGCAAAACTGGTCCAGATAGCCTTTCAATTGCAAAAAAATCAGACTTAAGAATCCACATAAGAACAACTTCCCTGTCTGCCTTCCCCACCTGTTGTTTTTGGTTATTCTTTTTCCAATTGCTCCCTACTTTTCTTGAATAAGAATAATGGGTTTTATGTTAGCAACAATTATGTTATATTTCCCATTTAAATAGTTTTATGAAAGAGAATTTGGAATTGAAAACGGTTTGGATTGTGAGTGGAGAGGGAGAGTTTCCCTTGAGCAGCTTCTATGCTTTTTCTAAATTTAATCTTACCAAATTAATTAAGGATGGTTTCTCTTAAACCTGATCTGACCCAGCTGCTTAATGGAAAGACAAGTTAGTTTTGTTAGACTAAAGGAAAGCAAACTATTCCTTTCCTCTTTCTTCCTGGCTTTCTGCCATGAAAAGAACGTCAATCCTGACTGAGGTTGTAGGGACAGGTAAAAAGTGACACCAGACATTTGTGCTACAGTGCTCAAAAATGGAGTCTGTAAGATTTTTTTAGATTTTAGATGTTCAGAACACTGAACAAGTAGGCCAGCCTGTGGAATCTCCCACCAAAGCATCTGAAGTAGAAAAGTCTGGCAAATAGTGGCCAAAGAGGAATAGTCACCTTAAAGAGAGTAAGGTCTAAAAAGTATAATGAAAGCAGATGACAACATAGAAGGGATAGAAGTAATAATATCACAGGGGCAATGGCTACAGTTGCCTATTGTGCATCAGAAAATCAACACTAGCTCATAAAACTGATACTCAAATGTATTGTAAACCAGGTTCCATTGTCTGTCACCCACAGAAGGATTTTCACAAAGTGTTAGGTAGACCCGACAATTTGCAGGTAGAGATTAAATGTAATTGAGATGTTAATGTCTGAGGAGCAGGTACTGTCTCACTGCTGTCTGCAATGCCTAACAGTAGAGGAGTCCAATCATCAGGCTGCTGTTCAGGTACATTGTGAAGATTTAGATAGCATTTAATTCTCAGCAAATATTCCAGCTGAACTTGAAGTGAATACTGAGATGGAGGTGACACTTCTCCATGGTAGCCTCAGACAACTACCTGCGAAGCATAACATGAGATTGTGAAAGATCTCATTTTATTTTTATGAAAGCCATTGCACAGCTGAACAAAGAGCCATGTCTTCCAGGGTTGCCTGCTTAATGATTTTTAACAATTGCTTTGCGTTTATGGTTTAAAATGTTAATTTCTGAAATAATTTCAAGTTAGGAGGAGACTCACTTTTTGAAACTGTTTCAATTTTATTCCCTCACAGAAGAAACCCCTAACTATATAGTTTATTTGTTTATGTTAGTACCGGTAGAAGGACATTTGTCTGAAAAAACATATACCAGCAGGTTGGCCAGAGCTATGTGTATTCTGGTGATAATCAGATCAATTCCAGCATAAGTTCAGCTGGTTTATGTCCCTTTATGAATAGGAGATCCATCCTCTGGCTTGGACTTGTGCACTGGTACCTGGCTCCCAGGAAAGACTGTGTCGTGTTCGTTAGCCTAGTTGTTACAATTAGTGCCTGGAGAATAGGGCTAGGCAAAATGAACTGTACAAGGAGGCAGGTAAAGAAGTCTTCTGGGTGAGAAATCCACCCAGAAGTTGAAACTGTCCACAGAAAATAAAATCTCCTTTTGTTTTAAGTTTCAGCTTTCTACGCTTTTGCATACATACAAATAAAAATCATATTTCAGAGTCTACACTTAACAGCGCTGAGGTTTAGATGAGGAGACAGGTATAGGCTAATGTCCTGCCATCAGGGAACGACTGTAGAAAAGTCTGAAGTACATTTAGTGTATTTTTAATTGGAATTTTACAGCTTTCCAGTAAGAGGAGTAACTGATTGCTTTTCGCATCTCATGTTCAAGGAAACAGTGCAAGGAAGTTGAAGTGTGTGAATTCTCTCAGTAAGAAAAATTATTTTCAATCGTCTTGTATATCACATTCCCTAGGAGACTTACCATTGGACCTGATGCGAAAATCACAAAGTTTAGTCCTAGACTATGATGGTTTGAACTGTTACTTAATTCACAATTTTCCTTTTTATTCAGTATTTATTATCTGTTCTGTAGTATAGAGAAGGTGGAAGATTATTATGGGCTCTCTCAGCACTGAAGTGTACCTGCAATTTTTTTTTGTTTGGATTGGTTTTTTTTGGAGGCTTTGTTTGTTTTTCATGGCTCTTTGTAATTCTAGAAGCATTATTAGCTGTCTCTTTAAAATCATTATCAATGATTTTAAAATAGGGGTGGGGTGCTCGCTGGAGGTGGGAGAAAGGAAGATACTGGCATCTGTTGCCTGTTAAGTTCATTAATTGAAAAGAAAATACTGCTGGTGCCAGAATGTAGAGCCCTGCTCCTAATTAAGTGCAGGGAAGCAATGGGCTGGTTTTAATTGAGGACAGCATCTCCCTTAATGGTGCCAGCAGTTAAAAAACACAAATAGATTCAAAGCATGGAGCACATGCAAGACAGTGGTGGCTCTTTATTTATAGGGTCACTCATTGTACCATGCTTGGAAACCAGCATCCCAGCACAAGACCTGGAGGAATAATTGGGTCCAAGCTACTGGCAGTCATCTATACTTTTCTGGGTCTGAGAGGTGGGTGTTTACAACACAAATTAGCAGTAGTCATTAGTACTGTGTCCTCTCAGAAACGGTTAAGAAAGTATTTCCTGGTGGCTTTGGTGGCAGGAGGAAGAGCTGCTGTGACTACTGTGTGTGTGGCAGTGTGCTTCCGATTAGCCTAGTCTCCATATTTGAAATGCTTTCTGCCCAGGTTGCTCACGAGTTCAGGTGTCTGTGTAGACCACATTTCAGTCCTGGATCCCTTAATTATCCCTACTTCTTGTAACAGGGTATAAAAAAAAATCATTCTGATATGATCAGCTATTAGGAGTTTTGTGCCAAAAGAGGTCCTAAACCGCTTTCAGCCTGTTTTCTTAAGGGAATGAGACCTGTGTGGCTTTATCATCTGTTCTCATTCTTGTCACCCCTGTTCTAAAAGCTTTTGAATCCACTAGGCAATTTCAGGCAAAAAGTTCAGTGAAAATAGGTAGCCAGTCAAAGCAAAGAGACACAAATTAATCCTCCCCTTGAGGGGAGGGTTAGCGGTAAACTGGCATACATTATTAGACACTAATGAATCCACATGGGATGCATGCCCCTGCTTCAGGAGAAGCTCTGAGCAGAGCTCCCAGTTCTGTTAGACATGGGGAGCCCTGGGAAATCAGTCTTTGGAAGTCCTGTGGCTCACATGCTTTCTTTAATAGAATAGGGTTTGCCTGGCCCACTCTGGAAAAAAATCTCTACGTTTCTCCAGAGCAGAAGGCTCATCCTTTGCCCAGCCATCTGTTTCTCACCCTCTGTGGAAAAACTACAACACTTATCCGCCATTTTGAAGCAGCTTTTTGTTCCATATTCACTGCTTTCCAACACAGCTGCCAGTATCCTTTGCCTAGGCAGATGCATTAGGTATATACTTATGCGCCCCTTCTAGAGGATATGATATGAACCTTTTTTTTTTTTTTTTTTTCCACATGGCCTGATTCTTTAGCTCCAACTAGAGACAAAAAAACAAGGCTCACAGCACCGGAGCAGCTGCTTCAGTCCATTTTATCAGCTAAAATGTCCACCATCATACCAAACTGCAGACATTTAACCAAAGCCAAGGTTTGGGACGCACAAGTATCTCGGCTCCATCTGTTGTCTTGCACTTGATGAGTTAGTTACCATATTGAGTAACACTTTAAAATCTGAGATGCTTTTTGGAACTACAGATTTGATGAGAATATGTACCTTGAGTGATAGGCACTGACCTCCTGGGAGAAATGGTAGCTTAGGGTGCTAACAGCTTACACCTGGATGCCTAAAAACAGCCTCTGCTCATTAAATAATTCTCAGCCAACTCTGAAGTACCTTGCAACAGGAGACTTTTTTAAATGGGACTTCACTTAAGTCATAGTAGTTTCAAAAGGATGGTTTAGAAGAATTGTGTCTGCCTTATCTGGAAGGTAGGAATAAGCCAATAGTGAATTTGCTATCAGTCTGGGATTTTTGTCTAATATTTCTACCACTTAAAGACTGGTTTTGGTCTCACTTCAGTCCAGATTGTTTAGTCGCCTGGCTCATCTGACTCAAGCTATAATGACCTGGCAATGGTTTTAGGCTGCTACTGTGAGCCTAATTGTAGATTTAGACATGGCTTGTGTTTTCATGGCAGCGGTCAGTAAGTCTGAGCTGCATGTTGTGTGCCTTGTGTCACAGTACCTGCTGGGTTTTTCTCTTGGATTGTATTGCTCAAGTTGTTTCTTCAACATTTTTTCCCCCCTTGAAGAAATCCAGTGAGTGATTTATTTTGGGATGTGTTTTCTCACTTTGGCATCCTTAGTATGGCAAGCTTCTGCTTTCAAGTTGTTCATATGCAGATGGCAGCAAAATACTCAGCGAGGAGTAAATTGGCCAAGAAATGTGATTAAGAGTGAGGGGAATCAATATTATTTACAACTTTGGTTACAATTGGCAAACAGTTTTGGCTGAAAAATACAAGAGGATTTTTATTATTTTTTTTCAAAGTACTTGGGGCAAAGCTCTAAGATTCAGAAAATGAAATTGTTTTGGTGTGAGCAAAAATGAAACTTTTGCATGGATCACTGGCTTCCAAAAAAAAAAATTCTTTTGTGTACCTTGAAATTTAAGTCTTCTTTCAGTTCAGCTTATGCTCTGCCAACTGATGACACTCTCCAGAGCTGAGACCTAGGATGCCTCAAGGTTTCTGTATTTCTCAAGGCCCAGTTCTTGCTAACCCTTTGACTTCTCCAGCTATGTCTCTTGAGATTTTGTGGTTTATGTGGTTGTGCTGTTGTAATTTGTGCTTGGGCAATGACCTCTAAGCACAGTTCCAATTCTTGAAGTAAAGTCTTTGACCTTCCGCATAACAGCAGATTGAACTTTACAAACTGGTCCCAGTTCGTGACTCAATAATTCTTAACTCTTCTGAGACCACATTCTGGAAGGCTGGTACCTTGTCCATGCTGACCTGTGGCACTTTTTGTAAGGACAGTAAGGAGGTAGACTTTTTGACATAAAATAAGCCTTGTTTGAATCTGCCAGAGGCTACAGCTCACACATCAGAGCTCTCGCAGAGCCTCTCAGGACATACAATAACCTAGCTGGATGACAGCTGAGGTGTGTAGGAGACAGGTGCCTGTCCAGTGCTGGATAAGGACAGAACTGGGACTAAGAGGCTTTCCAAGAGCCAAACTGCTGCCAGTGCTCCTTGATGTGTCTGCCAGTGAAAGAAGGAAGTTCCAAACTCCCTCCACAGTGGCATTGGCAGGAGTCAGGAATGCCACCACAGACACACTTTGCCTCTGTGCAAGAGAAAAATGGAACCAGCAGACTTTGTATTTTTCCTTCACAAAACAGAAGCCGTCTGGTGTATGACACTTGACGGGCTGCTGACCCCTGAGCTGGTGATTAGACACTGAACCTGAGGTCAAGACATCTTTAGATCTTGTTTTACCCCGCCTGCTTTTGAGCCCTTGGGCAGCCTGATTTACTCTGTGGCTCTGGTTTCAGTTCATCATTTGTCTCGGACATTTAAATTATATGCTTTCAAAGACACTGCCTCTCTCCCTGTGTAAGCATGTGGTACCTATGGAGCCTGTACTAAGCCCTGTTTGTGGCCTGGCTGCTGCTGGTGTACAGAGGGTGACAGTCTGGAAATGATGAGAACCTGTGGATCGTCTTGGCCCTGAAGTCTTCAGGGCCAGGCTGGACAGGGCTTCGAGCAACCTGGTCTAGTAGGAGGTGTCCCTACCCATGGCAGAGGGGTCAGAACTCAGTGATTTTTAAGATCCCGTCCAACCTGAACCGTTCTATGATTCTATGAACATAATTTGTTCCTCTTGACTTCAATGAGATTTGCCCCTCTACGGCGTGCCTGAGACCCCTACCACCATTTCTGGCTGCAGGCTGTTACTGCATCTTGGGAATTTCACATGTTCTGTGAATTCTGAGTGAAAGAACAAGCTGGTGTTTTGAAGGTTCATTCTTCAATAAAACTGCCCAAATAATAATTTTTCTTTAACACTTGATGTGGAGAACAGGAGTATTCTTACCAAAGTGTTAGGGAGCTTCTAATGAAATTAGCTTGTGAGCAAAAGTAAAATGAGAAAAAAAAAACAAAACAGGTTTCCATAGAAAGTGGAAGTAATTGGTTATATAGTTAAGCAAATCAAAAGTTGTATTTCTGCCTGCAGTAATACTGACTTTTCACTTTCACTGTTGCTCCCTGAACACACACATTCACGTTTAGAGTCTTCAAAGGAAGAAAACAAGGGTGGCCAGCACTTGGTAGAGAAACTTTTCCATGGTACTATTTCTTTGTATGTAAAATAAAACTGAAAGTGGATGAGCTGGTGGGTAGCACTGAGGTGTCTGCATTAGTTGCTTTCTAGCTGAACTCTCAGGCTGGTTTCTAATTGATGCTTTCTCCCTCCTGTTTCTGTCTTGCTATCTTTCATTTGTCTTTTGGGGGGCCCTTACCTTTGCTCCAGGAGGTAGCACAGTGCTTTGGGGAGCTTTTTGCTTCTGCTGAAATAGGGGTTTTAAGCTGCTATTTAAAAACATGGCCTGCATTTGCTTGAGGCTGGAATTAGTTGTCTGGAAAAGAAACACGGGTAGCAGCTCCTCTGTGGTAAGTTAGATTGGACAACATCATCCCTTTCAATTGCTTTCTATTTATTTCTGGCTGACCTGAAGAAGCGCTCTCTTATAAGACAGGCCATGATGCCAAATTGAAAATCTGCTGCCTTAAAATCAGTGGGTGTGTGGCAATGAGGGCAAGGCAGCACCTTTGTCATCTGTTCTCGTTTTTCTTCTCTTTCCCCGGGGCACAGGCACACCTCTCTGCTCCTCAGCCTTCCCCAGCAAGTACACCTGAGCCATTTGTTCAGAGACTCCCTGTCTGAAATTACTGTTAGCCCATTAGCACAAATGCCGATTCTCCCGCCCTCCAGTGTGTTTTTTAATGGTGCCCTCTTTATTTTGGGGGCTCCACTAGACAATAGGCTCTCTGGATTCTCCTTCGGGGGACAAGCTTGTCAATCAAATTGTCACAGACAATAATTACCCCCTGCTTTATTCGCTCTGTCTGTCTTCAGAACAGTCAATTAGAGCTATTGATACAGACAAGCTATTCTCACCAAGTTGGTTTTCAGCCTAATTAAAAGGAACTTGTCAGTGCCTTCCCCATAACCCTCAGGCTTCTAATGGCTTCTCTTTGTGTACAAGTGCAGGAGCTGAAACTCGGCCTCAGTCTTGGAGACAGAGGGCTTAGTTAAAGTCTAGTCTTTCATCTCGGCATTTTCCTCAGTTATGGTGAGAGGGAGGATAGAGGGAGGAAGAAGAGGATTTTCTAGAGAAGACAGAGTCCTGTCTGCCTGGTTTGTCCAGTGGTTTTAAAATTCATCATGTGAAAAGGGGAGAAATCCTCTGTACTTCAGAATCCTTGAAAGCACTCTGATGGTAAATAAGCATTAATTCTCTCTGAGCATAGAGACCTTCAAACAGACAAGTAAAGGGCCCTCTTCAGGGATAAAAAACAGTGTTTTTTCCTGCCAAAGTGTTTTGTTCTGCTTCATTTTTTCTTAAAATGACTAGAGCACGCAAAAAGATACATCAAAAATCCCATCATCTTGAGGATACTGCTGATCTGAAGTGTATTCAGCAAAGTAAATACTTCGATCAGGCTTTCATTGTGATACAAGAAAGACACTGCCACGCTCCACAACTTAAGCCCATTTCAACAAATTGAGACATAAGATAAACTCGCTGTGCAAACTTCAGTGGGAGGATTCTGACATGAGTTTGCACCTTCTGAGATCCAGCGAATCAGTTGTAGTTTCTGAAGAGACAGTGAGCAAGATCTTTAGGCCTCAGCTCCTATAGGACCAAGTTATACATGTTTTGTAAGTCTGCTGTGATAACTGATTGTTCCTTTTCTGAGTTAACAGTATGTCTTTTTGTTTTCTTTTCTATTCCATGTTTTGAAACATACAGGTAAGTGCAAAATCTTATTTTACAAATAACCATTATCAGTATTTCTTTCTTTTTTGCCTTTCCCCCAATTGTCTGGTGTTATTGCAAGTTACTTTTGAGGAGCGTATTGCATGGGGAGAGAAATGCCACGAGAAAGATGTGGTGTGATCCCCAGTGCTTTATAAATACATGTTCCCAAACAATAAGCCATTTCGCAAAAAGAAAAGAAAATCCAAACCCAAGTTTGCCATTTAACCCAAAAACAGCGTAAATTGAGGCAACATCTTGCCAGTGAAATTGCTAATCCTCCACTTTGTGTCAGTGTAACAAAAAGCACTGGAGATCACAACTCTGTATGCCTTTACTTTCCTTCAGTGAAGTAGACCTCCATAGCAAGTCACAAAATTATTTCAAAGTGTAATTCAAAACAGGAGTGGGATTTTAAATGTAAGAAAACCTACCTGTACATTTCATCAGTATAGCTTTGAGCTCAAAAATCTTGGTGCACTTCCACAAAGTGTTCATTGACAAGTTTGTTGTAATATATATAACATATACACAATCTGTTGAAATTAAAAATCTGTCCCAAATCCTTTCCCCCAATCTGCCTCTAATTACTCAGTACATAAAAGGGAATAAGAAATGTTTCATTTCTGGAGTCTTGGAAAACTTCTCTCTTCCTCCACCTTTGAAGATGTGTAGAGAGCCATAAAGGTCTGTGAGATCTGAAACTGGAACTTTCAGTGAGGCTTTTGAAGCCTGGGTTATAGCACCTGAATTCAAGAGCACAGGATATGTCCCAGGCTTCCCCCATCCTCAGTGTGACCTGAGCTATGGGCTTTCTCTAAGAGCTTTAATACTTGTTTTGGAGCTCCTGGGTGATGACTGCATTCTTTGGAAGGTGCTGCAGGTATCTCCCACATTACTGCTCTTGTCAGCATTGCAATTGATTTTCATAGCAATTTGTAGACAGCTGCTTGAAAATTCAGTTTTGTTCTCAACCTTGTGTTTTCTGCATCCTTCCTCCCCTAGATATCTGTGACTGCTGATGTTATGAGAGCAGAGTAGCTGTCTTTGTGCTGCTCCTCACTCACTAGTCACAATTTTGTCTAAGTTGGATTAAATCTTGTTTGAAATGTGTTAACTTTAAAATATTTATTTAGTACAGTACTGCAAAATGATACAACAGCCAAGACACTTAGAAATTCCCATTGTTTGAAAAGCTTTTCTTTGCCACATAAGTGAACTCCTAAGCAAAGGGTAATTACAAGTATAAAAGCACTCTTGTAAACTGAATGTTTCAACAGCTGTACATGTCTTACTGTTTCAAAATTTGGCGTGTAACAAAATGTCATCAATATTGCACATACCATGTATGGAGCATACAAATATCTGAACTGTGTCTATAAACACAGACTTTGAAGCAATCTAGCTATGTAAGCTCATGTGCACACATGTGTATGTAATCTTAATACGCTTGAACAAGTATATATTGTTGTGTTTTTGTGGGGCGTTACTCTTCTTGAAAGACAAAGAGTAAAAACAGCTGTCCTGGAGCATGAGATAAATCCATTGGGTGTGATAGCCCAGGGAAGAGTAAGACAGGGCACGTGTATGTGGTACTTCCCCTAACAGTTCTCCAGCTTTCAGTTATTTTCAGTCTAGTGACTTCCTGAGCATCATGGAAGTAGGACATTCAGCTAAAAATTAAACTTACCAGACAAATGTGGGTCAGAATATGGAGTTTCTGACCTAAGGTTTTAAACACTGCTTACAGCAACATACTGCTTTCTTCCCAAAGTCGCCCATTCCTTAAAGTCTCCCAGCGCTGCAGCCCCTGTCTCCCACCAATACTAGCTTTCTCTCAGAGGGGAAAATAAATAATGTTCACCAATTCACAGGTTCCTTTGATGTAGCGCTCTCAAAAATCATTTCAGTGTAAGTGACAGTTATCAAATAAAATTGTAGTCAGTGCTGAAAGATTCAAAGCGGTTCTTCTGTATCTAGGGAAGAGGAAGGCTTTTGCTCATGTCCAAGGCACTCCATGGGCCTGTGTCTATGCTTAAGCCTTTGTGACTGCGGATGGCTTATGTAGCCTTAGAAGTAAATCTCTGAGGAGTATCTATTCTGAGGAGAAATGGTGTGTTGAGAAGAGAACATGGGCTTTGGTTACCAGATGTGGTGAGGTGTGGGTGTGAGGAGCGGGGCTGGCCCTGCCTGTGGCGGGGAATCAAACAGCCGGATTCGCCCGCCGGAGGGGGGGCTCCTCTCACATGCACCTGGCCCATCGTGGATCAAGTCTGGGTGGCAATTTGTGGGCTTATATGGTAGATTTTTGTTTGTTTCTTTTTAAATTCATCTTGAAAATGAAAGATCAGGCTTTCCCAAACAGTAGTTGAGGGCTGTATTCTCTAAAAAGTGATGCTGAGTAGAGGCTTCTTCAGAGAAACAGTAAAGGTAAGAGTGATTTAAGTGCAGGAAAATCAAGTAGTGCTGATACTGACAGCACCGTTATTCTTCTTACAAAATATGCATGTATTTATATTTGGGAAGGTTACATGTTGGAAAAGAGCAGAACTATGGTTTGCTTTAGGTAGATGTCAGAATGAGAATTGATTGCTGGGGGTTGAAGTATCAATTGGCCTGCTTGAACGTGTGGAAGATTTCCAGAAATGTTGTCTGCCATTTTTGGCAAACTGTGCCCTTGGGGTGCTGTCAGCTGTGACTGGGAGGCTTAAATACATAAAAGTCCTGTTTAGAAGGAGCTGTCCCGATTTATAACAAAATTTTCCATGAAAAATGAAACCAGTTTCTATTTTGCCTCAGTAGAAATGCACTGACTCTCAGCTGGTTTAATGACCTTGACGTTTTCCCTGCCCTCTTCAATTCCTGAATGCTTCTCAGACTCTGGTGTTTTAACACACTTTAAATTGAATAAACATATCAAAATGAAACGAACTTTTCCTGACTTGGCAATTAGTAAGGAACTGCAAATCCTGAGATGAACAGAAATCTCAAGCTGGACAAAATCAAGATGAATTACAGCAGGATGAAGACAGTGCATATGAATCCTACAGATTGGAATGAGATTTACTGTAGATGAGAGAAAATGTTTTAAATTTCATATATTTATTTAACTCTTCACTTCTTTTGTTGTAAGTAATTGCAGCATTCCCAATCTAGTACCTAACATCATTGAGTCTTAGCCTGCATTGTCCACAGCCATTAGTGCAGTATCAGCATTCTTGGTTAAAGCTATATTGAAGGTACTAACACCTCCTTAACTGAAATATTATCCTGGCTTGTTTAGACACTAAACTTGGATATCCATATGTAATTGTGTATACGAGGCCTCATGTAAACGTTGAATACTCTTGCACAGCTACTTCATGGACTTTCATAGGAAAATTCAACCAGAATTTGTAGTTTGCTAAACCTGAATATGTCACGAAGCTCAGCTGAACATTGCATATGTTCTCAAGTTGAATTAAGCGTAGTTGGCTTAAGTTTCTGGAATTGATGTGATGAGTGAAGAGAAAATGTGTATCAGTTACAAGTACCCTGGACTGACTTCTGGTTTATTTACTTCAAAGTGGCATATTGAAAACTGGAAAACAATTCTTGCAATTTCTTTTGATATATTATTGTGCTGTTCAGCCGAATAGTGTACATGCATCATGCCCAAGAGAAGATACGCTGTAATAGGTATTTGAGAAATGTAAGCATGTAATTAAATATTGTACCATAACACACACTCAAGTGGGAACACAGTTAACATCATTCCTTAGCATAAATATTTTTCTTCTTTAGAGCATTAATTATACAACAGCAATGCTTCCTTAGTATGTTTTGGTTTATAGCCTTGCATTCAAAATACAAACATTACTGAAAAAATTTACTTCTGTAAATTGAATTGCCTTATCTTTTACATTAAATTGTCCGAAAACTTATTGGCAGGGTTGCTGCTGGTTTTCCAAGTTTCTCATGACATTGTTGTAAACAGTTACAGAGCTCTGATTTTGATCACAATGAGATAAGAAAGGGTAAACAGGCTTCATGCTGTTGTATCACCTCTGTTTTCTCTCCCTTGCTTTTACTCTGGCATTTAACTTGGCTGCAAACTGCAGAAATAAAAGCAGGCTCAGGAGGAGGATGCAAAGAGGCTTGTAAAGCTGGAGATGATACAGGTTAAAGAGAAGAAGAAATGGAAGGTTGACAAGATATCTAAAAGACCTAGCAGGCTTTCTTGCTAAGCTTGTTTCCCTGAAGACCCAAGTGGCTCAGTGTGAGTCTGCGTATGCTAGTGAGCGGCCTTTGCTATGAAGCCTGTAGAGCAAAGTGTTTTGTAACCAAGCTTTGGTCCTTTTATCCAGATGATGGATGTTGTGGTGAGAGGGAGAGAAGTTGCAAATACCCTTTCAGTCTGGATATTTGAACACGTATGTGACAGATAATACAGTGGACAAATGGCCTGTGTTGCAGGATGATTTTGTTTTTCCTATGCAATTACGTGGTGATACAAATGCTTTATTTGGTTAAAGAAGAAAATCGTAATACTTGGGGAAAATTTACTGCCGAGCCCAGTTGCTGTTTTGGAGGCTGTTCTTCCAGTTTGGTGACTATGGTCTCTGCAAAAAGCAGCACTCAGTTCCCTCTTGTTGGGATACTGGTGGGTGTCCCCAAATTGTACAAAAGTGAAACATTTTGCCTTTTCAGAGGAAGGCTGCTTTCTTTCCGCAAGTCTGTCGAAAGCTTTGAACCTAGAGAAGGTCCATGGGGAAGATAGGTTAGGAACCTTGGTCTTTCACTGATCCTTTCTGCCTTCACACTGCCAACCTCCCCTGCCGCTTTCCTGTGAAAGTAGCATCATGCACAGCTTAGAAAGTCTTTATACCACAATATTATACTCCATGGATCCAGCTGAAGGTGAATTGCTGTCCTATCAGGAAAGGTACAGGACGCTCAAATATCACAGTTGCTTCATTTGTGTATTTGCTAAGTGGGCAACCTGGAAGCCAGATTAAGTCTCAGAGATAAGCCTGAGTGATGAACAGTTTTGCCCTATCTTATCACAATGTTTCTCAACTCTTAAAGATACTTTGCTGAATTATAAAAATAGATGGAAGTACGGTTTCATCTCTTTCTTTCCTTGCCGTTTTTGTCTAGACTGCAAATTTTTTTTTTTATTTTTTTTTTAGCTAATTTTTGGAGAGACTTGAGCTGGCCTTAGATCTGGAGGTACAGAAGATTTTAAGAGAAAACAAAACAAGAACTATTCAGACATGCTTCAGTGAATGGGCCACAGACATTAGTTTGCATTTGTGTGTCTTGGAGAAATGTGCGATGTAATTTTTTCTCCTTCCTGTGGGTTTTGTGGTCCTGAAGATAATTACTGAGACTGGGAAGTGCCTGGCAGTACACTGGCTAAAACAAGGCATTCACATCTGGCATTGCTTAAACCTCCTACATCCCTCTAGAATGCATTTTTGCAAGTCACTATTTCCTAGGCAAAATGATGGCAATCATTCTGGATTTAAAAAAAAAAGAAGGAAAAAAAAATTAATGAACCAGATTCAGAAATTATTTATGGCTTTCCCTTCTGACTATCAGTGGCTGGCAGCATCATATTGAGAACAGACTAAACCAATTCAGCTCAGTTCCCAAGCAGAATTATCACATGAAAATGTGCAGTTTATTAATACCAACACACATCCTCCTGCAATATTAGCAGATGGTTGAGTCAGACCAGCAAAGAAATGATACATCTCTTTGCAAAGAATGAAGAAAGGGAAGGGAACAGTAAACCAAAATCTAGAGTTTCTTACTTGATGTGTTGGAAGTTCAAATGTTCAGGGAGAACAAACAAGCAGTATAAGCCATCAGAATAAAACAGTGGACTCAGCCTCTTACCCTTTTTCACCAGTCTCTTGACATCAGCTGAGATAAACTATACTAACTCATAGAAAATCACACCCATTACTTACAATTCTCAAAGGCTTAAATTATTCTGATACTGCATCTCTAACCCTTTTATTCTTCCCCTGGAGAGTGTGTTTCTGAGCAGATGCCAAACAAGTCAGAAGATGAAAGACCGGTCTGCCACTGGTATATTGTAAGGCTGGAGGGTTGTCAAAAGGTTTGAGAATTGCCATGCCAAATGGTAACCTGCTGTCAAAATTTGTGCACAGATCTGATTTTAACAGCATACACCTTTTAAATCATTTTTTTTTTCCACAGTTCCATGTAAAACCTCTTTTTCTTTTCCTATTAGAGCCATCGTTGTCAGCAAAATAGTAGCAAGCTGCACTGCTGCAATTTTCTCAGGCTCTTATAGCTGGAAGTTGACAGGGATGGGACCTGATTTGTCTTTCTTCAGCCCCAAATACATTTTTCTTTTGTTTTCCTACTACCCCTGTATAGTTTCCTACAAATATTTTCCTGTCTTGGGGTCTTGTTTCATCTTTTTAACCTAATGTAAATTAGTAATTTAGTATAGACAAGAACTTGATTAACAAATATAAACTGGCAAATACTTGTTTTTAAGGATGATGAAACAGATCTCACTAGGGTTTTTAGACACAAATGTGGCTGGTGGTGCAG
Source organism: Pedionomus torquatus (assembly GCA_013398155.1). NCBI lineage: Eukaryota > Metazoa > Chordata > Aves > Charadriiformes > Pedionomidae > Pedionomus > Pedionomus torquatus. The sequence continues at coordinate 38,695 of VZRU01015236.1, forward strand.
TTGAATCTTTGTTACTCAGTTGAGCTCAATTTTACAAAGTTCACAATCTATAACTAAAATTTAAAAATGGAGTAAAACAACCCAATGAGTTCCCTTGTTGTACTTTACTGTATTGTTGTTCTGTAAAGACTGATAAATTTTGCAAGATGAGAGAAGTAAAGATATAGAACATCTGGATGCTGCAGAAATCTCTTCAGTTCACATGATGGACTAGTACAGTTGACCAACATGAAAATTAATTGTGGGGCTTTTTTCTTTTCAGTTTCACTTCTTTCTGAAGAGTAGCTTGGCTAGAAAAAAATATGGGGAGTGGATTAATTGTTTTTAAAGTCTTCAGGAAAGATGGAATTCAGCAGCACTGACACTAGGTCCTGTTTACAGGGAGTTTTTTGCATAGAAATTTGACTGGTTTGAATGTTGGCATAGAAGCTTTTGCCTGAACCTATTAGACCTGTTGTTTTCATGTGGTATTTCACTGAACCTTCAACCTTTCTGTTAAGATAAAATGTTTTTTTTTCTGTAGGACCAATTTAGTTATTCAAGCCTATTACAGAAATGATCTAACCAAGTATAAACCTCATCTGTTTCTCTCAGCAGTCGCGTGCTGGAGGGTAATAACAAAGGCAGGTTGTAGAATATTTAGCTGGGGTTTTGTTGTAAAGGCTAAATACAATTCTGTTGCAGATACTTCACACAGATAATTTTATTTAATTCAAGTCACTTTTAGAAAGATTGTGACATGCCTGCTAACAGCAGGAGAAAATCCTCTCTAAGGCTTTGAATCGGTATGTCCAAAAATATCTCCAAAAACATAAAGGAGAAAGTGTGTTACAGAATCGAATCCTGATGAAAAATAGTATGAGACATCCTCCATTGTTTGTAGTGTAAGGCTGCTGCTGGGAATTAGCCACAGCTTGTAAAACTGAGTACGAAGCCACAGTTTAATTTCAGATTACGTTATCTGCTTTGGCATTTAAAATACATGCTTCAGTACTCCAGAGTCTTTGTTGCCATTAGTGAGGGACAGAAACTGATAATCAGTTCCATATATAGTAAGGAAATTCCAAGTTTCTAGTGACAGGTTTCAGCTAGTGGGTTCAAAAGTCTCTTAAGCAGGAATACAGGATAGAGCAAGCATTTCACTTTGGGGTTTCTTGAGCCACACCCTTAGGCGTAGCTTTGTACTGATGTGGGCCACAATTCCCCTGCTCACTCCTCGACCTGCTGCCAGGCTCAGTATTCCCTGTGCATCCTGCTCTAAAAAGAAGGATATGTTCTGAGTGGAGCAAATGTTGTGAGACAACACAAATGAATGTTGCTGCTCAGAGTTTCCAAGTAAACTGTTAAAATCAGTTGCTAATGAAACCCTTCTCACCAGGCGCAGGGGAGTCCCTAGATGTTCTCCTTCAAAACTTATAAACAGCAGTGACTGGTGCCATTCTACAAAGGAGAAGATCAGAAGATGCTATTTATTTGTATGTCAAAATACTGTTCGTTTGTCACCGATTCCAGTTTAGACTTTGGTCAGTTGGATGTTTGGCCCCACTGTCCACTAGCAAGCCTTTCCATGCTGTGCACAATTTCAGTGTAGTGGAGTCTGACATACAGCCCCACACCTCGTTGGGCACCCACTAGTGTAGCTGTGGAATGTACCTCCATGTGCAGGAAGGGTCTTTGGGGCTTTATCCCCTGGATTGTATGTTTGTTGATGGGGCCAAAAGGATTAACAAACTGGGGCTTGGAAATACCACAGTGTTTCTGCTTTGACCACCCTGACAGGGTTGGAAATCTTGTTTTTAAGATAGTGTACTCAAACAGAGAAAAGTATATGGAACTGCTTCTGGTTCCTTGATTTATTTATTTTTTTAATCATGTTGGCTTGATAGCCTTATCTTAGCAACCATTTCTGAAATGGGCCTTTTTGCCAGTTTTACAGCCTTGTCTACTACATCAGTCACACAGCTTGTCTCGGGGTCACAGCAGTCGGTGACTTGGCCAGCATTAAAATCCAGAACTTTCCTCCGTGAGCACACTCCCCTTTTCATAAGACCAGATGACAAGACTGATCCAGCATTTGTTCCTAGCAGCGGATGGTGTGCTGTGTCACTTTAGCAGGCTTTGTGTGGCTCTGGTGTCTGTCTCAGTTGATTGTCACCTGCCCACCATCATCCCTGGTGGGCCTGCTCCAGCCTGCAAAGGGAATAACCTCACAGGTGTTTCAGGGGAAAGCAAAAAGTGGCAATTAGGAACTGTATGTCTTAATTTCCATGAGAATCAGAGGTGTGGTACTAATAATGGGTGGTTTTCATCAAGCAGATTCTTGAGCTTTTTTCCCTGTTTTCACTGCCTCAGTGACATGTAATTAAACCCAAACAGAGACAATGGATAAGCAGCATGGGACTCTGGCAGGAGGGAAAATGCTGTATTGATCTGCTTATAAACTGCACAACAGAGTAAAGCTTAGTGCTAATAATATTAGTAATAGTGTATAGTAGTAGCTGTCTGTAAAGAAGCAAAATATACAGTCTGAAGGGCCCCATTATAGAGCTGTAGCTTGAGGTGGTTTGGGGGGCATCACCCAAAACTGATCTGATTATAGTGGGCTTAGAGCACCTGCTGATCTTGGAAGTTAAACTGTATTTGGTTTGTGCAGTAAAGGAATGAGAGACTGCTCGGCAATCTCAGGTATTGTTGGCAAAAAGTGAAACAGTGAGGAGTCCAGGCTGAAGAGCTGTTCCATATTAAGCACTAGAAATCAAATGAACTCAAGCAATTAATTCACCCCTGTCACCAGCGCTGAGCTGCAAATTGTGCAAAACAAGATACCTCAAAAGTCCTTTGTCCTGTTACGTGGAGATTTTTTTTAATAACTTAGTATTGTCAGCTGGTATTTAGATTGCTACCAAATAAAGATGATTTCATTTACTCCAGAAATCCATGCTCAATAATCCTAAACTTTCTGTGTGGCATTACACTAAAACTTAACACAGTCCAGACAAGAGGTGGTCCTGGCAGTTGGGTGCACTGGGAGATTCTCTGCAGAACCAACTTCTAATGCAAACCAATGGGAAAACAGAGCAGAGGCAGGAGGAGAAATAAAGGCCTGGAGAATCATAGGGACTGTGCTTTGCCTGTAGCGGGTCAGTAAAAGGTTTGGGAATATGAGGTCTTGTGACTCCAGCTTCCAGAAAGGTAATAAGCCATTACAGCCTGCTGGTATAGCTCCTGGCTGGCTGTTAGGACTTTAATCATACATCTTCATTCCAAGTTCAGCAGGCAGATACCTGGCTTTTTTTACAGCATTTGAAGCAGAGGAGGCTGCTGGAACATGCAGTTATTTGCTTAAGGTGGCAGACATACCTGGGTCCTGGAGGACAGGAGTATTTGAAAACTGGCAACCACAGACCTCTTTGTGTTATGTAGAGGCATCTGCCTGAGGTGATGATACCAGGAAAAACAGTGAGAGTTTGGAATGGTGCCAGTCCTCTCTGCCAACCCGTCTCTCTGTGATGCTGCTGCATGTGGCATCCTGTGGCTTTTCTAAACAGCAACACTAACTTGGTGGTCTTGAAACTTGACTACAAGGCATTGTGGGGGGCAGAATTTTTATCCACATTTGGTTAGGTAGAATTTCAGCATAGGCTCTGTTCCTCTTTAACTAGTTGCAGTTTTGCAGCTGGTTTCTGAGGCAGCTTTTCAGATTACATTTTTTCTCCAAATTACAAATGGTGTGAAATATGGAATATGCTGCAAGAGCACAGGGATACTGTATATGAGGGAAACTACTGAATTTCTGGTAACCTTGCTGTCCTTTTTGAGATCTTAGATTAAGATCTCATCAAGGGATAGGAACTAGTCTAGTTTTTCCCAGAAGTTTCTTGTAGAAGTTTCTTGTATCTGTATTACCTAAACCATCTACTAGCTCTCTCTTTGTTAAACCTTTTCTTATATGAGGGGTTTTTGTAAGTTATCAGAGTGCTGCAGCTTCCGTTTTCCTTTTCTGTTTTTATATCCCCAAATTATGCTGCTCTTTGAAACTGCCCGAGAATGGTTAAAAATCTAAATTCTAATAGAACTAACTTTTTTCAACAAGCCCAAGTACATTCCCCCCTCCTTCCTCTTTTTAACCAGCCTCTCCCTCTTTTATGGTGCTTTGCCTATTGTTTAGTCCTTTCCTTTTTGATTGTCAAGTAGTAAATTCACCGTGAAGAGCATTAGGGATGTATGGAATGCATCCCTCTTTGCGTGGTGGGGGTCTGTATTGGGGAGGAGGAGGCAACGGGTCAGCCTGGCCTTCATCCTCTTCCAGCACCCTCCAGACAGATGTCAGTCAGGGTGAGCAACATGGTGGAACCAATGGTAATTATGCACATTTAAATACAGCACCTTTTTCCTCCAGAAGTTGGAATTGTTGGTATACTCAGGGAAGTTAAGTGCATTCTGCCAGGGCCCCAGGCAAAATCTTTACCTTTCTTCTTGTTACAAAAATGCTTAATTCTAATTAAACACTCTAGTCTGCTTTCCCCTGTTCTGTGCATCCTGCTCCTGCTGTGGTGCGGGATCATTTGGTGAATGCAGGTAGGGAAGTGATCACCGCATGAAAGAGCAGTGATGGGTGGCAGGTACAGTATAGTCTTTTCAGACTCTGCTGACTAATTCTGAGTAAATGCCTCTTCCTACTAAAGTTTTGTGAAAACGAGAAGAAAAAAGTAAGGAAACATGTATGTGGTTAGAGTTGTAAACGATTTGGCTATAACTCTAAGCTTTTAAAGCAGTCTGTTAGAACAAAGTTAAGGAGCTACCAGAGGTTTATAGAGCCTTGCTTGATGTATTGCCACTTTGAAATGTTGCATGGCATCTCATAAGGTGCTTTCTCTTGGTGGTTATAATCATGAAGTGTACCCATGGAAAGACTCAGATTTTTAATACACATGTGCTTTCCCAAGTGTCATTTATTCAGGATATTGCGTAAAACATTTCGATTTATCTTAATTTCACCTGGTTTTATTGGATTGTGAAGAGCTGTTAGTTCCTCATTTAGACTGCCACAAAGCATTTAAATTCATTAATTGACAATTATCTAACAAGCAACAGGAATAGATCTCTTGCTGAGCTGAAGCCTGAAAAGCCCATATAAACCTTTACAAATGTTAGCACATTTAATGAGCTAACAATGAATTTGAGTTTCTGCATGTTCAGTGGGAGCTCTTCCTAATTGATGGCCAATTGCATTTTTCTCCCTAATCCAGGAGAAGCAATGAGACTGGGACAGTATTTGGAGTAGTCCAGAGACCCTCTCTGTAGAAGCCATTCCTTCTTTTTCCATCCTGAGGCTGGATTGAAGAATGCCTCCCATTTCAAAGGGTTAGCATCTGAAATACATTATTTAGAGTTCCTGTAATTTTATTTAAAAGGAAATTGAGGGTTTAGACATCAAAATACTACATTTCAGCATCAACTCAAATCCATTTTGTGGCCTAAACCCCCTCAAAAGTGCTTGCTGCCAGGGTGGGGAACTGGAAGTAGTATTGTAATTAGCACTGGACGAGGCAGCACAGAAGTCTGATTCAGTGCTTGCCCAGACATTCTCATCTGGGAAGTAGGTTTCATGTCTTGACACTAGTCCTTCCTTTGCCATAACTAAATCTCATGCCTCATTTATTTGCCTTTGGTACTTCTGTGGTACAGATACTTATCATTTTATGATTTTGGTTTGTCATGACGTGTCTGAAACATTGGGTGCTAATTGCATCATGCAAATGCTGAAGATCAGCCAGCAGTGTAACACATCAGAAGCACACAGCTCTACCTGAAGGCAACATTGGTTGGGGAGGGTTATTTTAAAGGAGCTTTTTCTAACTTGCCAAGTTCAAGTTCTGAGTCCTGGCTGAAAGCTGGAGTTAATACTAAGGGTAACCTAAGAATTGCTAAGAAAGCTACACCAGAAGTGCTTTTTCAGGGAAAAAAAAAAAAAAAAAAAAAAAAAAAAGAACCCAGCATACTGACAAAGTGCTCGTGCTATGGAATCAGCTGTACTGGCAAAGCTGTTCTTTGTACTGTTTTAGAAACACTTCTCCCTGGAGTGCACACACATGAAACAAGCTTTCCAAGCAAAAACATGTGTGCTGCCAATATAAACATGTCTGAGCAGAGGGGCTTCTGCTGGCTTGGCACCATCCTGCACAGACCCACCTCTTCTCACCCTTCACAGAGTGGGCTGTGCCAGCAGAAATCTATGGTATATGCGTGGCCTTGTTTTAGCAGAGCTTATTTATTAATCCATTTTTGTAAAAGGCCTTGTGTCATTGAGTATAGCATGGCACAGTGCTGTTGGTGAGACCCAGCCTCTCAATGTTAGTCTGTCTATTAATCCTTGCTAAACCTATTAAACGCTGCCTCTTATTATACTTCCCACCTGCTTCACTCTGCAGTATGTGTTATTAGGGTCAATGGGAGAACGTATACCTTGATAGATGAAATTTTCACAAGTGTTTGAATTAACTTAGTGACTTCAGACTCTTGAGAATCTTACTCTGTGTAGGTCTTTAGCCTCGTTCAAGGTCTACAGTCTTGTATCTATATTGACTGTTCACTTGCGTGGGTAGGCAATCATCTTTACACTGATTGCGGACAGAGGGAGCCTAATCATTGCTGATACGAATCAGCATCACCCCATAAATTTCAGTGATAAAAAGCTCATTTACACCCAGTGAGGATTTGGTGCTTTATGACTGGTTGTATCAGGGAAAACATTTGTATGGAGCATTGGAACCCTAAACTCTGTTCAGAGAGTCTGTCATGCTGCTGCATTTCAGAAACTGCAGTCTCAGATGGCTTCCCCTCTTACAGCATAAGTGTATGCCATATGATACGTGAGTATAAAATATGTGTGAGTTACAAACAGCAGCCTGATTTCATGTATGTTCAAGGCATCCGTAACACTGCTTGTCATTTGTTATTGGGAGTTACTTGCCTTTTCTGGGGGACAGAAAACAGATTGCGTTATTGCACGTTCTGATAGTGAGCCTACAGGCCATCGCGCTGCTTCCTTCTTCAACATCACAACATAAATTTTCCCAGTTCTTTCAAAGCACTTTACAGATCTTTCCACTTTTTGTCAGTCTTATTCTGTGTGCAAAAAAAAAAGATATAAATTACTTTGTTTTCAGAAGAATATCCTTTTGCTCATACCTGTCCCAAATACGAAGAGGTCTTAAGACTCAAGCGTCAGGTCAATGAGCAAATCCAGTACTGTTCTAGAAGGATTTTTTATGTGCATCCAACAGCACTGTCAGTCCATCCAGAGAAAGCTGTACTATTCCATGCCAATACAGAGTCATTCTCTATGATCTGAGTATTGCATTTTTTGTTTGCTGTGCAGGGTTTCTGCAAATGTCTTGTGCTGCCAGTGTCATGGGAAGTTTGTCAAAACCATAGTGCTAAAGTAGAGAAATCCAGTCTGGGATTTGCATTGGACTTGTCATAGTTGTCAGTGTTTTCTATCAACGTCAGGCAGCAGGAGGGAGGAGGCAAATGGTTCTATTTCTTCTCCTACTTGGAGTGACTTGTTAGCTAAAGTATATCCCAAGGTTAGGTTCTGAGCACGGTTTCTCATCTGCTGTGCTCCTCGACTTTGGAATGGACCCCGAGATGTTTAATTGGAAAGCTAGTACTATCTTTAATTCTATGCCAGATTCAGCTAAAGGGGACTGTTGGTTCCCAGGGCATGAAGTGAGAGGTCTGACTTCATGTGAGGGAGGGAAGAGGTGGTGGTGAGATGTTTGCTCTCAACTGAAGTTTCAGAATTAAGTGCATCTGCCATCCGTGTAACAACTCAAAGGACTTTCTTGCCTCTGAGAAAGACCTTTTCTGTCACAGATTTCTAATGCTTCAAGAAATAAGGCTTTTTTGTGTATAGTGGAACTTTTGCCCTTGAAGGGTCTGCTGCCTTTGTGCTCAAGCCCTCCCAGCCTCCCTCCATTGAAACTGAAGTGATCCTGATCAGAGGGGAAATCTTCAGAAACAGGACTGGGACTTCAATTCCCTGCCCTATCCCTGATCTGCCATGGCTTTCAGCAAGTCACTCTGCATCCTTAAATTGCTGTTTTCCTCCCCATCCTCCTACTGCTCTGTCTGTTTGGGAACTTGAGACTGAGAATTATTTCTTCAGCTCTAGTTACAGGGAGTTATACGCTAAGTATTCAGTAGAGAAGATTCTGTGAAACACTTGCTTTAGATATCCACATATTGATGGGCAGCCAAACACTTCCTGGTTCCCTGAGGAACAAAACCGAGAACTGTGGTCATCACCAGTGGTTTATGTCCTCGAGCAAGCAGAGGTTTGTACAGTAAAACCTTAGGTCACTGTAAAAGGGGACTGTTCCCCCTGCTAGAGGGGCCACAACAAAGGAAAAAGCCTGGTCTCAGGCATGGAGAAAGCTTTGTCCTTGCCCCCATTAGGGACCAGTGAGATGAGTATTATATATTCTGTTTGTGGCAAGGTTTCTGGCTGTCTTGGTGTTTTCCTACTATAAATAAATATTAATGGGTATAGATAAAGGTAATTCAGGTCTGTTTTTTTCATGCTGAACTTGTGCCTTTTTGTGAGCACAAACCAGCAGCTCTCAGTAATTCCATGTGTTTGGTGTTTTTAAAAATTATCAGGCCTTCAATATTGCCCAACTAGCACTGGGGGGAAAACAAAAAGTAAAATAAGTGAATAATACTCAGAAAATGCACTTTCTAAATCTTTCTCACCCTTCTATACAGCATGAAGTGAAAGGAAGAAAGGCATAAGAATTGAATTTTAGAGATGATAAAATGCATTGAAAATTTTAATGTGGCCATTTAGTAAGCAGTGAGACGCTGTCCCAAGGCAGCCTGACACACTGATGGCTCGGTATGAAATGCAAGGGAGAGGTTTTAAATAATTAATAAGTGAAAAGAGCCCCGCCAGCCCAGTTTTTATTCAGCAGGAGGATGGATGTGAAGGAGCAGGGAGGGGCCATTTCCCAGCTAGGCAGTGGTGAAAATATGCTCATTCAAATGTGAAGAATTTTAACTGGGGGAGCGGGAGGCTGAGAGCAGGCGGGACAGGAACAGAGGGGAGAGCAAGGAGGGGGCAGAGTAAGGGAGCAATGGAATGACAATTCTTAAAGATGCATTTAAACTGCAGGGAGCCTAAAGCAGGCTTAGGGATGAGCCTAAGTAACTGGGACAAAGTCTGCTCAGAAGCCACAGATGGGCCTTGGCTTTCACTATTATCTGCTTGAACTCACAAAGGGGAGGAGAAGGGAGGGAAGGGAGCCAGGGGAAGGTGCGTCTTCTCCTCCCTCTCCCATGCATTTGCATGGAGAGAAAAGGATTGTTCCCTTCCACTTGCACAGAGAGAGGCAGGAGGGCTGGAGGGTGAGAGAAAGCAGCAGCTCCCAGTAGCTGAGAGGATCAGACAGCCCTGGCTTCTTCCATCCTGCTTTTGCCAGGCAGGGTGTTAATGTGGCGTGAAAGCAGTTTAAAGCCCTGGGCCCCTCTCTCAGTCAGCAGGGTGTCCCATGCAGGCCAAAGTCCCCGGTGGGTGGCTGTCAGTGGCAGTTCGGTCGGTTAGGCAGAAATTTATTAGTATTATATTTTCCCCCATTTTTTTTGTTAGAGCAGTGGGGAGAAAGTGACAGCTGTATTAAGGGCTGAAATGCCTCCAAAGGGGATCAGAAGACATCTGGAGAGAGGGCTACTGACAAAAAACCCTTTCAGAATGCCTTAAATGCAGCTTCCAAAGATACCATGGAAAAGAAAAGAAGAGAAGGTTTACTACTTCTGGAGGGCACGGGCTCCTGCCTTTTTATTTTTCTGTGTATTTTTCTGTTTCTTTATTCCTTCCCAGCCTTTCACAACGTAGGCATCCTTCCTGTTAGCGCCCCGGTGTCTGAGAGAAAAAGAACTGCTCAGCTCCCTCCTCTAGCTTGCTCCTCTCTTGCTCTTTGTCTGATTTCCAAGTAACAAAAAGTGGAGGCTTTGAGGAAAAAGGTTGTCTCAGAGTCGCGTCTGAAGGCAAGTCCTCCCAAAAGGCAATGCTGTGTTTCTCTGCTATCAGGCTTGCCAGAAATATTTTAAGCAGTCAAAATGGCTTTGTAGTTTTTAATCTTTCAGTTCCTAACCATCCTTCCCCCTCTCACATCCCATGGTGTTCAGCTGTGGAGCTTGGGAGAGGAAAAATAAAAAGAAGGAAAAAAAACAGCAATCACTTTTATCATTAACCCATTCAGCTGCAAATCCCCCTCCCCAAAGAAAATTCACACACAGATTTGCATATGCAATCAACTGTATTCTTTATTTCTATAGTGCCTTTCTTATTATCCACCTCTCTCAAAGGAAGTCTTCAGGAAATAAAATTGGTTAGAGATTAAATGCAAGAAGTCAACCTTTCGTGTTAGAATACTGCATTTCTTTTTGTGAGGGAGACAACATTAGCTGGCCTTACTGGTAACACTGCTCATTTTCACATCTGCTGCCCCATTGAGATGGGACATTTAACAGCAGATTGGGTTCTGTGCCAAGTAGCTGTGAGCAGCCTCCGTGCATTAGTGATCTTAATCCTTCATTACCTTAACAGGTTTTACTGTCTAGAATTCTGATTATTTTCTTATCCTTTTTCAGGCTTTGAAGCACTGTAGAGCCTAAAATACAACAATCTTGTTTGGGTTGTTTTTTTTTTTTTTTTCCTATTAGTATTTCAGAAGGTTGCATTCACACCTGCCCAAGTTCTGTTTTAATACAGTTTATTTGGCCTTTTGTGGGTGCGGGCAGGGAGCTGTGGGTGGATGAGCAGTACCTGCTAGGGTCAGGAACCTGCCACAGGTACCTGGGGGTGCCAGGTTGGGCAGCTCTTCTGACACTTGCACCCCCCAGCTTAGGCCAGAGAGCTTGTCACAGGAATTTTTGGTAGTAGGCAGGTGACTTTGGGTCTTTCTTCTACTGAAAATAAGACAAAAATACAAATAATAATACAAAAACCTTTTGAGAGTTAAGATCCTAAATAGTAGGGATAGCATTTGAAATAAAAGAATGAAGATTAATATGAAAATTTCTTATATATATAGAAGATATAGAATCATAGAATGTCTTCAGTTGGAAGGGACTTTAAAGATCATCTGGGATACAATACATAAAGGAAGGTATAACATCATATATAGTGCCTTTCTTTCCAATTGCAAATATGTGATTGCTGAGCATTGAAAGAAATTCTGCAAAAGAGTATTTCTGTGTTAATTAATTCTGTATGTTGTTATTCTGGGTATGTTTCTTCATTTTCTGAGATCTTCTTTTAAATCTGTGATTGTTAAACTCCGTATTTGAAGCCGTAAGTGAAAATTTGTAATATAGGAATTCACAGCTGGAGGCTCATGTGTCAGTTACAGTTGGACTGATGCTGCGTGCTTTACTGCGTACAAGCACAAAAGACCACTTTTCGCATAAAGAGTCAGGAAAGTGGAAGCAATTACTTTTCAAGTTCTGTCATCCGTAAGCAGCAGTACCAAATACTGTCATTTGTTAAAAAAAAAAAAAAAAAAAAAAAACCAAAAAAACCAAGCAGGTAATTTTGAGTAGTCTCATTTAATGTAAGAAAGATAAGAAATTCCAAAGTGCTTGCCAGGGGGTTACTGAAAAACATTGGTATTATTAAATAATTTCTCATTCAAACTCCAAAACAGAACTCAAATGGATGTCATTTTGTGCATAATCAGTATCCAGAGACAGCTCATTCTTTCATGATTGTTTATTTTTCATTAACTGTGATGACAAGAAGAAATTTTGCACTAGTATTTGTTCACTCTTATTTATAAATGGAGAATAAATCCACATTATAGTAACAGCAGTGCTCCCCAAGGCAAATTGTTCACACTCCAGAAGGTGCTGGAGTTTTATTGTGAATATCATGTGTTTATTTCCGTGGACTTCAGTTATGGTTTAATAATTGAAAACTGGTAAGACCAAGGAAGCTTTTGGAAAATTTACAAACCTGAGGTAAAGCAACATTAAAGAATGATGGAAAAAGACCTTGAGAGTTGGTGTACTTGGCACTTGGCCAGTTTCCTTTTAATAACACATACACTCACTTGGTTAGGTCTTTGTAATCCCTATCTAAGAATAAACTGACGCTACAGCTGGAGTCAGTGAGGGAGGTGTCACCACCTCATTTCTGCTGTTTACAGTGAAACTTAAATAGTTCATGGTTTTGAGTTACTTAGTGGAATTATCGGACTGGAGGCTTTTGGATAAAAGCAGATACCTGCCTGTATCAGACAGTGATGAAAGCTGAAATGTTCCTTGTTTTAAATATTTTTATAGCACATGGGGAATATTATGGGAAATTTTGAAAATCGTAGTTCAATTGAAATAATACAGTGAGAATTGAATCAGGATGGGTATATAGATAGTGCTTTAGCTATATAGCTATAGCTAGCTAGATAGCTATTCCCTGGTTTGTCTCAATGTATTGATGCTTTAAATACCTTTAAAATCCCTCACTAACCCTTCTCTCAGAGACTTCTGGTCCTTGGGTTGCCCTTTGGCTAACCAGGACCCTGCCCATACACTGCACAGGCTGGTTTTGTGTTTCCCTGAGTTTGTGATGCTGTTTCGGGTTGGTTTTGAGGTCCCTGAATGTGCTTGGAAGCATGGGTAAGGGGGACAGCACTCTCCTGGGCTAGAGTGATTAGGGGAAAACAGTTAATGTCTGAAAGACGATGTTTAGACCTAACTGCTTTTGTTGGAGCACTAAAACTGGAGCTGCACCCAGTGAACTGAAAGCTTAGCAACCTGTGTGTGTCAGCAGAATCTTTGTTCAGAAGTGTAAATTCCTGGGAACAAAAATAATGAGTATTCTGTTCCACTGTTGCCTCTCCTAGCAATTGAGTAACCACAGCCTAAGGGTCAGAACCACAAGAATGTTGTGTCCCTGCTCTGGTTTTCTCTTTGCAGTCCTCAAATGCAGGCAATCCTGGCCCAGAAATTCAAACCACATACAGAGAATAGGACTTTAAGAAAGAATCTTCAATTTTGAAAATAAGTGAATAAGGAGTGGAAACCCAGCGAAGTCCCGCTGCACATGTAGGGCCTCCCTCCTGGATAATTTGTTGCATGTTAAAAAGACAGTGATCAAGAAGTGCTCTGTTTTGAAACAAATACGGGAATTGGATGCAGCTTCCCTGCCACCTGCCGCTGTCACCACTACCATGCTCGTTCAGAGATCAAGGAATGAACAAATAACACAAACCACCTCTCCTTGATGAGGCGTGATCTCTACCGATGCAACATCAGTCGTAACAGGGGTAACAACATTATGGCCAAAATGATCAAAATATTTAAGAGGGAAAAAAAGGATTGTAGGTATAGTTAGTTTGTTTTGTTGGGCCAGCTAATAGAGCTGGAAAAGTGGCCAGGCTTTCAGATCAGTACAGCTCTTCATTAGCTTATGTAAAGTACTGTTCTGCTGTTGTCCTCCCTGTTCCTGCTCCTGCATGAAGACTGGAGTGTAGATTTTGCCACTGTCAATCAGGGACGTCTTATGAGTCCCTCAGAAACCTCTGCCTTAAAGCTCCTGTGGAAGCAGGCACACAAGATGACGTGTGCTTGAATGTGTTCTCCCTTGAGTGTGATGAGCAGCTTTGCAGCTGGTTCTGCTTCAGGAAGGATGTCATAAAGGAGGGGGGAACAAAATCAAGAAAAATCTTATGCATGCGAACTGACTTCACATTAGTAAAACCTGAATATTGCTATTCTAGTACTGTTTCTTTGGTCCTTCTGTATATGTACCTTTTCTTAGAACTAGGGAACACAAGCTTCATCCTTGCCTTAATACTGTCCAAGAGAGATAATCATTGCAATTGTTGAAAAGGGGTAGGAAGGGGGAGAAGTAGGGAATTGCCATGAGAGTTACTATAAATAGACCTTTGCTGTAGCAATGCTTTTAGAGGAGTGTTCTTGCAGACAGGCTTGTAACGAAGAGGGAGCAGATTTATTGTGCAAGACTGTCAGCCTTTCTCTGAAAGATTTGTTGATGTTGTGCCAGTATGCTCAGTTTAATTCTCTTGTGTTTCTGCCTAAGAATCCCCTCTCTATGCTTTTTGACTGAGATTTTCTGTATTTGTAAATTTCCATTGCAGTACAAGGAAGGGCACTGTTTATTTGGGCAGGATTGTGCAGTTCAATTTAGGAGAATGGTTCATCTACCTTACAGGGGCACTTTCTTGCTTCAAACTGTTGAAGCTTATCTGAGCTACTCTTGGTGTACTCGATGCTACCATGTGCTTTGTGGAAGCAGAGATAGAAAAACCTTTTTCTGAAGAGGAACAAAGAAACAAAGAAAATACTCTATTTCTTTAACAAAAAATTAATATTTTTTATCTAATCGTTCAGTGTAGCTAAGGCAATAATGAATTCTGCATTACTGTCTGTAATTTCAGACCATCACATGAAAACTTTCTTTTCTTCCTTGTTCCCCCACAATCGTCGTTAATTTCTATGGAGATGTTCTTTCACTGGGAGGCAGGCAGGCCCTGCTCCTTGCTGCCAGAATCAGCAGAAAGATTCAACCAAGTCAACTTTGATTGGCTGTGGACACTCATTCAAAAGCAGGTATTGAACAGAAGCAGATAATTTTGTTTTATTTTATTGGTTTTGTTCTTTATTAAATTGTGTCTGCATCAGCTCCTGCATCTTTCTGAGTTTAATGAGCATATTTTAATATTCTTTTGTCAGAAAGAAATCTAGACTAGACCAAAGCTGGGCAGAATCCTGACACTACCCTCCCCATTAGCTCAATCCCAGAGGTCAGAGCACAGGAGAGCCAAAAGGAGAGACTCTTGCCCCTGTCTTCTTAGCATGTCATACTCCTGGCAGGTCAATCCAGAATCATCCCTGAGGAGTAACTCTTCTCCTCGTTTTAACCATAAAATTACTCATTACTATGTCCAATATGTTAGTGGCAATCGGTGAGTCCATTTGTGTTCAACGCAGTTTCCTGTCACAGGCTGTCTTTAGTCACAAGGTGTATCAAGATGATTGCATTTAGGAACTGGGGTGGATGGCAGCTATTCAAATATTTCTTGAAAAAATGTTACTATACAGGTCAATTATAAATCTCACCAATGACCTCGTCCCGCTGTTACAAAGACTGAAATGCCCTGCACTTGGTTGCCTAGAACTTCACAGTTAACTCTTGCTGACTTTCCTCTTCTGGAAAAAATACCTTACATATTGAGGTTTGCTGCTGGTGGTGATTCTTCCATGAATGGGCTCCTCTGAGTTGTTGGGTGTCACAGCAAGGTACCCTCCCATGGCAGGACCAGGACCTGTGTGAAAAGTATCACATGAAAACGTCAACTTCAGAGATGCCCATAAGTAGGAAAATGGATGTATTTGGCACTGCCCTTTATAAGAGAGTATTTTTAAATGCTCAGGAGTAGAAAATTCAATTTTCTTAATTTATTTTTCTTTTTTTTTTCCTCAAGCCTGTTTCTAAATGTCAAAAATCCAAAGAGATGCTGAGTGCCTCTAATGCTTGCTGCATTAGGCTGATTGTTGTGGGGGGAGACAGCTGTGTGCTATCTCAGTCCATAGGGGAGGAAATCCAAAGTTCAGCCCGGAGCAGCCACTCCTGTCAGTCATAACGCATCGCTGAGCAAGATGAACCTTCCTCTTCCCTCCTGCTGGCAAACGCTGGAGAGGGGCCCATTGTTGCAAAACCTGTTATCAGAACAGACATGCTACAGTGGCATATTTAATCCACAGGAAGCTGCAGCAGCTCTGTGTGTATTGATCACAGCCGCTTAATCGAAGAATAGCTGATGAATGAACATATGGGTAATGCCTAAAAGGAGGCTGCTAGTCAGAGCTAGAAGCATTGTATTTTCATCAGATTTGTAGGTTTGTGCTCATTACAGTGTCTCAGGCCTATGATAAAACGTCACAAATATAATTGTAGTTGACATATCATCAAAAAGGAGAGAGGCCGCTCTTTACCCTAATGTTGACTCGCCTTGACAATCCAGTGACCCGTAACGTTTGACCTCTAGTCTCAACAGAGTTGCAACAGTAAGTGGGATCAAGTCCAGTCAAACCTTCACAAGGCGGCTCCAGGAATGTGTGAGGGTGTCTCAGGAGGGGACAGTCTGTCTGTTCCCAGGTTACCATTGTACAACACTACTGTATGGTACTTTAAGAAACTCATTCAGTTCAAGACGCGTCTTATCTCTAAGCACTTCCACCTTGGAAAGACTTGTGCAAAATGTTTCTACAGTTGTCTGTCTAAAATAAAGAATATAGAGATAGAAATTGTGGTTGTGACAAAGTTCCTACCAGCCTATTGGTGACTTTGGTCAAAGGTTTTGTTTAATAAAATCATCTGCCTGCCAGAAGGAGGGATGTGATGCCTTACTCCAGGTACACAGGGTAGCTTCCTTTTGCAATTGCTCTGTGTCACATTTGAGGCAAACAGCACTCTTCTTTTCCTCAGTGTGTTTCGATGCTCTGCAAGAGATGGCGTTAGAGTTGCCATGTATGCTGCAGCAGGTTGATTATCACAGCTATATTTCCCCTCCCTCATCTTTTTTTAGGAATACCATCTGTTTAGTCATTAGCCCCATCAGCTCTCATTAATTGAGTCATGTCTCATTTAGGCTGCTGTATTAGCTTCTCATTGTTCCCTAGACAAGGAATTGCAGGCTTTTTTCCAGATGCCTTGCTTCCTGTTGAGCTCTGTCCAAAGTCAGGTGTCAGCTGGAGAGCAAGGACGGGATCCAAACCCAGGTTCATGCCAAACTGCCAGCCTGTTCCTTCAGGGCACCAAGTGCCAACTTCTCTGCGCTGGCCCAGCTTTGGGGAGTCATGGGGAATATGGAATGGCCTTGTCTAAAGAGAGAAAGCCTTCTGTCTCCTTTCCCCTTTGATTTCCCCGCTTTTCATCATCTCTGCTGCAGCTAATAGGGTTTTTGCCTTGCTTCCAATGGCACAGTGGGTGCATCTAAGTATCAAAACCCTGATGCAGAACAAATATTAAGAACAAATCACCTAGAAGGAAATGATGGGTTGCATTTCAGTTACCACACTTTGGTTACACAGAATTAGTCCTGTCACAGGACTTTATCAAGAAAGCCTTCAGAAAAGCAAGGAGAAAAAAGGAGCCCTCCTGTGTAGTTGAATTTCAACACTGGAGGGCTGAGGGTTTGTTATAAAATCTTCTGTTGAACTCAGTTGTTTCAGGCTTGTGGTTTTTCACCATTAGTTTTACTGAGCTTGCTGAGTTGATTTCTATTTTTTGAAGGGTAGAAGGATTAGTTGCAGCACGGCCCTTTGATTTGATTTCTTATCCTTAAAAGAGCCCAATTTGAGTGGGAGAATGTGTTAGAAACCAACCAGTCCATTGTTAAGACTACAAAATGTAGGTGTGAGTTTGCGAAAGCTGCCTGAGAGCGGAATTAGGAAGGTGTTGAAGTAATCCAGGCTCCTCAGAGTGATTTACAAAGAAATGAATTAATTAGAGCAAATTGTGAGTTCACAGTTTTCTTGAATGACCTGCCTGGCTTGTCTGTTCAGAGGCCTTCAGACTTTGCATGATCCCTAAACATTTTAAGCACTTTGCCAAAAGAGCGAGAACAAAATGTGGACTACTGAAAGAAAAGTGTTAATTTCCGCAGGCATTTAGATGAAGACCTGTTATGTCTTTATGGTTTTACCCAACTTGCTTAGCTGTCAAATAAGTAAATAAATTCTTCTGCTGCTTCTGTCGTTCACATGCACATCTACTTTCATTTTCATTTTGCTGCAGTGATGTGCCCAGTTTCTTCCTAGGGCTTCACTTAATGTGTCAAATGAAGGACATAGATTCCTCTAAAGTTGTGGTTCCCTGTAGATATCACATTTGTCACATCTTCTAGAAATAGCAGTGTCCAATGTAATGATGACCTTCACTGGTGGGCAAAAATCTAGGAAATTCCCAAATCTAGAATGAAAGAGCATGTAGACTCTAAATCTAGTGCTAGATGTAGCCAATGCTGAACAACCAAATTAATTCCCGTGGAAGATCTCGGCTATCTGTGCCTTTCAGCTTCACCTTCCCTCCCAGAAATGCAGATGCAGTGTTTACTTGGACCTATCATACTGGGCATTTGATGCCAGAGGAAGATTTACTAAGACTTAAGAGGACATAACTCCTTGGCCGTCTGTTCTACGCTGTGCAGCCTCTCTGCTCACCTTGGTGCCTGATGAGTGCTTAGCAGGGCTAGGCAAGTTATTTCTTCTCCCTGCAGGACTACTGGTTTCCACTGCTGCTTCCTGTATATCACTGCTCTAATTAACCTCTTCTTAATGTGAAGCGGCCATAGACTATCACAAGCTGTTTGTGTTGCATATATTTTATTGTTTGTCCTGTCTTCTTCCAGCCCCTTTTGATTCCAGGGCAGAATAAAATACTAAAAGGCAATTTTCTTCAGCCAGAAATCGTGCATATTTTCTACATGTGAAAAAGCGTACAATTTACTAGTTCCAGTTCCTCTGATATCTTTATAGATTGTATTATAAATGCATAAAAAAATGAAGCTTCATGATTCAAATAGTTTACAGTCTAAATAAGAAAAAACAACATAAAGTTTGTAGGATAAAGCATAGTTTATAGAGATCTGCCTCAAAACAGAAAACTTAAAAAAAAAAAAAGGAAAAAAATTTGCACCCAGTTCTTTCTTAAATGCTGTGACCATGATGTTTCATGTCTTTATTATCTGCTTTTCTTATCCTTGCAAGGACTCTACAAAATACCTATTCTAAACCAAGGTGTGGCAGGATGAAGCTTCAAAGGTATCGATTTCTTTACAGGGAAAGCTTTCACTGGCTTCTTAACAAGCCATCTAGCTTTAAAGTTAATCGTAAATGGATTCTGATCCACAAAGATGCCATGGTGTCCATAATGTTTCCATATCTACTTGTTTTTTTGCAAATCAAAAGAATGCATTAATAGTGATGAATACACAGAAGTCAAGTTGAACAGCACCTGTGATTGTGCTGTCTGGGAGAATAAAAGAGCTGAAGGATTAGCGGAAGGCCTGAGGATGTGCACTGAGCTTGGGATTTGCTGATGGACCCAGCTTGCCTTAACCCTTCTGTCAATGGCCTCCTGTCTTTTTCTCCAGGCTAAAGCAGAGGGGCAAGTAGAGTTATTCCTAGAGCCAGCAAGCTCGTGCTCCTTAGAAGGTTTAAAATCAGCTTGTCATAGTGAGCCAAATACAGACATTTCTCTGATTATCATCTGAGGAAAAAGAATGAGCGGGGATAGTTGTTTGCTTGTAAGTATCGTTTCTGGGAGCTGAGAAGCTTAGTGGATTAATCTTCCTTCTGGGATGTGGATCAGGCTGAAGTGCAGGGCAGGATGATTATTAAGACTGAAATTCTCTGTCAATTTGTTGGCAGAGATAGTTTCTCTGCATCAAGGTGGTGGTGGCAGAAATGTCTCATCTCAGAGGCAGCACAGGGGAAGGGCACATCTGAGATGAGAGTAAGAACGGCAGGTTTCTTTCTGGAGGGGAGGGAGGCTGATTTGCGGTGCCGCTTTTCTTTAAGTCATCCTGCTATAAGAATTGCTTTCTTTTTTCCTGCAGAGTTCTTCATAAGGACTACAAGCATTGCAGAGAGCAGCACTGATTAATGGCCTGCTTGTGATGCTCTTTTGAGGGCTAGAACTGTTCTTTCTCTGTCTCTTCAAGGCTGGAGGTGTTTCTTTGTTTTCCTCTTGAAGATCAGAAGGTCTTTCTCTCTCATATTCAGAGTCAGAATGATGGTTGCACTCAGGCTATGCTAAATGCCACTTGGGTGCCAAGCAGTTACCCAGCAAGGAGGCTTCCTTTTTGCCTCCAGCTTCTCCATCCCCTTGAGGAGTAATCATTCATCCTGGACCATTCATTGTTGTTTCCTATTAGGACAGATATAGAGAACATATTATCTTATATTTATTTTTGCTGTATTCATTTTGCACTGTGAGATGTTCTATGTCAGGAAGATGCTGAGATGCAGTTTGAGCTGCAGTTGCAGTGACATTGGCTGCAGTCCTGCTTCATGTTCACACAGGAGCCCAGGCAGCAGAACAAGACCCTTACTGGGCTGGGTGCTGGACAAGCATAGCAGGAAGACATCCAGTACTTTTGGTCCTGCAGGATTTCTAATTTAAGTATAAGGTCTGCAATTGAAGATGAAGGTTGGCGTGCATTACACAAGGAGCCAGTATGAGAGTACCAATTATGGTACTCTTGCAAATCATTTTTTAATTTGAGGGATGTTAAAAATAGAAGACAGGTAAAACTGAGACCTCTTTGTTCTGTAATATTTAAAAAGTGCCCTTTTGATTTTGGTGTTTTTTTTGTGTTGAAGTGTATGTTAATTCCTCTTTGAAATAGGTGGTGTGTTAGCTTCTCACTTAAGAGCTTGTCTGTTAAATGCTCTTACAAAACATGATTTGCACAGGACTCTGTAATAGAAGGAGCGGCAGGTTTGGGCTTTGATAGTCATGGGAGCTTGTAGACAGGTGTGTTTGCGTCCTGAGGCAGAAAATATCTTTGAGTGCAAGTTTTTGTCATCATATTTGGTTTAAATGCAGCCAGCACCAGAAACTAGTTTCTGGGAAGGTTTTAACAAAATGTGGCCTGTCTTCGCATGCTTGTCTTCTCTTTTAGGGGTGTGTTTGTACTTGGGCTTCTCCTTCAGGCTAGTCTGAGTTTAGATACCGAAGCACATGTTCAAATGCTCCAGAGACATTTTTAGCCTGCTTGCATATTTTATTTTAATTTTGGTGTGGTTTTTATTTTTACAAGATTGAGAAAAGATAACAGCAGTTCTCTTAGCCATTTCCCTTCATCTGCAGTTCAGTTTTTTCCATTGGGCATTGTGGGAAAGAGATGTGTGTGCCTGACCTTGGCTCAGCCCTTTCTACAAAGCTTTCGAGTCAGGAGACTTAATCCTCCTTTTCATGCCTCACTTCTGCACAATCAAGGCCAACCTTTGAGGAGAGAGCATAATTATTTAGTGTGGCAGGCTGGGCAGATGGCAGGGTAGAAATGTGTGTGAGGTATTTTGGTTACTTCTGGGGAACAACTCCCATCATCTAAAAGATGGTTGGTATAATTTGAGCTGTGCCTTCAGTTCTCTGAAGGGGCAGTAGCTGGGGTATGTAGCTGTGCCTCAAGGCTTTCTACAGTGTTAGTTGCCTTATAAAAGGTGCTTTTTAAAAACTCTCTGGCACCAGCATTTAGAAATGGCCAGATGGCACTGAAAGGGTCAAGTCAGGCCTGCAGCTCCAGGGCATCCCACTTGGGCTGTGTTTTGTATTTCTATTTTAACTGACAGGTTTTTAATCCTAGTCTTCTTCTATTTTAATGTCTTATTAAGTACTGGAGGCACATACAGTATCACCTAAACCAGAAGCCCTGGAAACAGGATGACCCAGGAGAATTCACACACTGCTTGAGGACCAATTCTTCTCTGTCACATCGGCTACAGGTGGATTAGTAAATACGTTTTAATAGGGAACATTGGGCATGAGAGCAAGTTCACAAACAAGTGCTTGGTCAGGTGTGTTAACTGTTTTCATGAAAAACAAAACAAAACAAAACAAAAAAGCTAACTGCAGGCCAGGGAAAATGATGCAAATTGAGGTGCAAGATTCATGCCTGCTCATGCCTTTGTGCAGAATGCAGTGCCCTGCTATAAATTTTGATGAAGCCTTCCTGAGGCAAAGAGTTGTTGAAACACATATCAGTATGCTATAACCTGGCAAACCCTGGAGGGCAAAGCATGCTACCTGAAGCTGAGAATGATTAAAATATTAGGCTGACACGTGTGTGATATCTGAAAAGTTTTCTGCCACAGCCATTAAGCCCCTTAACACTGTGCTTTGGAATGTGGACACGAGTCATAAAAATGTCTGAACAGGCAAGAGGGCTGGCAAGTATCATAAATAATAATGACACTTTTTTCTGAATGTGCATGAGCATGGAGAGAGAAGGAGAAATAAGGAACAGAACGGGATGACACAGGGAGATTTACTAACCTTAGCAGATGTAAGATTGGAAATTTCTGGACAAAAAAACCCAAACAAAGTACCGTAAAGTCTCCTAAAATAAAAAAAGGAAGGCTCTGATTAGTGCTTGGTATGTCACTGGCTGACGTTTATTTTTAGTTGCAGCTATAGTAAAAGATCTCAAAAGAATTGGGCTCTGTTAGTTTAGTTGAGTTTGACACACTATCCTGTTGCTCTCCTTAAATCTACAGTGCGTGCCGGGCAAAGGAAATTCAGATTCCAGGAACAGTGCCCTCAGTGGAAAGTAATATTTTTTCCTGTGTGGTGAAGAAAATGCAGCAAAACTGTCATTTTCAGCAGAAGCTGCTAGCAGTAGCACTAGAGGATATTATGCGAGTAAAAAGTCTTGTCCCAGGCTGCATGCTTTCACACAGAAGGCATTCTGTGAGCAGCAAAACTGATGAACCCTGGTTTCTTAGAGACTCATGTCCTGTGGATTGATTTTTTTGGTGTAGCAAGATCTGGAAATCTTTACCTGAAACTGGCATGCGTAACAAGCCTCTCACATGCAGAAACTTTGGTGTCTGACAGAAAAGTGCCTTGCCCACTGCGGTTGCTGTAGACTTATCTGGTATCTGCTGCTGCCTGGGGCTGACAACAAAACATAGAAACAAAAGGTCCTGCTGTGGACCTTAAGAGGAAGTGTGAGGATGGTTTTGCTAGCAGTCTCAAGGCAGCACCAGAACTAGCTGTGCGTGCCGGGACACCTGATCTTCCCAATAGCCATTATGAAATCATCACTTCAACTCCTTTGGGCACCCTCTGTGTTGCACTTGAGGCTGTGCCTGACTTTCCATGCATCGGGTGGTTCTTACATAGCTGCTTCCATTTGCAGCGTTGTAAATAGCCATCTGCAGACAAAGAAGGGTTTATGGACTTTGTGCTTATTTATTCAATATGACCTTAATCTTTCTGTATCTTCCTGTGCTCTGTTAACACATATGGATGCAGCTTGCAGACTAGCATCTCATTGACAAGAGTCAGCTTGCACTAATTTAATCAATTTATATAAAACAACATGACAGGACAGTTCATGAAATCCCTTGCCCCAGTACTGCTATTTTATGTATTTGAAAATACTTTGACAGCTCTGAAGGATATGAAAAATAACATCAACTTTTAGTAGTAAGTAGTGTTTTCAGCTACAGGCCAGGCCTTCTGCACACAGAGATGGACAGGCCCAGACCCATCCAGCAGAGCAAGGAAGGACCAGTAGAAAAGCCAGGGGTCTATAGTAATGCTAATAGAGCTTGTGGAACATTTTGGTAGAGTTTTGGATGCTTTATAAGGAAGTAAGTTTTATCCTTTTTAAATTTAGATTTTTAGAACTAGGTCAGAGAAAGCTGGAAATGGTCACAGGTGAGAAGCTTTAGAAATTGTGAACTTTTCACCTCCAAAGAAGTTAGTTTAACCACAGGTTACACAATCAGGCAGGTCAAGTTACCCACAGAATCACATCAGACTAAAGATAGTCGCTGAAAACAAAGTGATAAGTGCCCCTTTGTTGTACTTGGTGCAGATGCACCTTAGTCTTTAGATGGTAAGAGAGGATGCTTCTCTGACACTAATATCTTTTTGCAGGAGGCAGTTCTCAGCCTCATCTGTAATGAGACCCTTTCTACCTAAGCAACTTAACTTTTCTTAAACTTAGGTTGTGGTTATTGGTAACAGGCCAGCCAATCTGTTAATGTTCCTTAAAATTTGAGAATTTCAACATTTTTGGTATGAAGATTCCTTCCTTCCTGCAAAGTTTACGCATGCAATGCTGCATACGGTATTTGATGCAAAATTAGTAATATATTCTTCATGATTCATTTGCTGTATTTTGTCTGTATTTTCTGCAGAGATCATTTTGTCTCACTTTGAAGTGCTTGTTTTCGCTATGACTGGATCCTTGTGCTCTCCTGGCCTCCAGCTCAGGTCAAAGTGCAGCTGAGGAGGTTAAGTAACAGGACTTTTTGCTAATGCAGAGTGTCGGGTCCCAGTAGGTCACTGGAATACACTGCAGCACCTGTTAAAGTGTGCACTGGAAACCATTTTGAAATTTGGAGATTTGATATACCGAGAGCCAAAGGCCAAGTTACAAAGAAAAGTAACACTGGACTTTGGAGATTTTTTGCATTGCAGCATAGATAGAAGCTGCCTCCCTGCCTCCCCTTTTCTGTGCTGTAGCAAACAAAGCCGGGCTTTTTAGCTCTGTCTCTGGAATAGAAATGGACATCAGAAGCCGCATGTAAAATAACCAAACCAATATACAATTGCAAACTCGGATAATCTCTTTAGCCAGGTTTCCTCCAGTAAGCGTTGGCTCTGAATCGCTATTGAGAGACTTAGAAAGCACCCCCGGAGCTGTGCTGCGGGAAACTCGCTTTTGCTGACTTCCAGGCTGCATTTCTTTTTTTGTTTTTATTCTTTTCTCCCCACGCCTCCCGTCTTTGCTTCTTTCTCTATTTTTGTCCATGCAAACATTATAAAAGGCCTAAAAGTGGATAAGTGTCTGCTTCTAGTGTATTTAAGAGGGAGTACCATGCAGAGAATCCCCCAAGACAGCTGCTTTGGTTCCAGGCCAAGCTGGCATTAGCGCTAGAGGGAATTAATTATAATATATTAATATATAAACATAGAATGTATGATGCATTTATCTCTTGAAATAGACTTGTTCATTAACTTTGTTTATAATTATTCTTTGCATTTGAGTTCTTTCACCTGAGGATCTTGTTACACTTTGTCTGCCTTTAGGTACGTGCAAAATATTGTGTGAGGCTGGGAACCTTCTGAAAACCTCTGCTATATTTTGATACCTTGGGAACAAACTGCTCAGTGTATGTGTGCAGCATACAGCTGTGAGCATGGGACTTCTAGGGCATTGAATTACACTGCTGCGTGAGAATAGCCGTGAAAGCACTGGTGGGATGCAAAAGCAGCATCTTTTCATTTTAGAATGCAAGATACAAGAGGTACTAAGCTGTTGAATTAAAGAAACAGTTTGTAGAATGTCCTAGTTCTTAATTGCAGATTTCCTTTTGGTTTTATTACATTATCTGGATGCTTCCCAAGCATGCACTCAGAGAGTTCCTGTTTCTCTGAGTTTTCTCTTTTTTTGTTCTTTAGTTATGGAAATTGATTTTAATACAATAAATCGACACTAAGTATATTTAGTGAATGCAAATCACAGGAACAGTTTCTTACTCCAGTGCAAACTGCTAATTATGATTGGCCAGTTCTTTGAACTACAAATAGGTGTAAGAATCCCAGTTTCCCTAGTTTTCTGTTGAGAATTTCCTGCACTTTATTCCCTAGCCCTGGCAGTGTGTGCAGGCGTCACCCAGCCCAAGGGTATATTCAAGACCCATGAATCTCACAGATGTTCACAGATGGCAAGTGCTCTGCCTTCACCTTCCCTGGGGCAACACATGGCTCATTTTGTGTGCTGTCAGCAGCCTCTCCAAAGTGCTGCCCTAAAGTTGTGAGGGGTAAGAAGGAGAAGGCTCCCTCGAGCACTCCCTCAATGCTCATTTACTGTTCCTCTGTGGCACCATCTCCACACCCTCTTCTAAACCCACTAGTAAGGAAAAGCTGAATTTCACAGCCACAGGATCTGAGACAAAATAATTTCTTGGGGCAGCATGTGAATGGGGTGAGGTGCTCCCCACCTTCACTCCCATCCCACAGGGCTGGCCACCTCCTTCCTCTTCTGGGAAAGAGGAACAGGTCTGCAGCAACCAGATTTCACCAAGCATAGTGAGGTCACCAAGCAGCCAGAAACAGGCAAAGGATGTGAAGACTATCATCTCCTCACTTCTTCCCCAGTCTGAAACTGGTCAGGGGGGCACACTCAACAGCAGGCTGGTCTGTTGAGGGCAATAGCAGTGTCTCCTAGCTGTTGTTCTGCTCTGCTGGAAGGATGGGGGAGCAGGGAGAGGCGGGCACTGCACCGGCCTGGGTCTGTCTCAGCTGGGCTGCCTGCCTGCCCACACCGTCTGCCACTCCAGGCAACCGCCGGCTGTGCAGACACTTGATGCCAGCCTCAATCAGTTTATAAATGTACGTTCTTGCCTGCAGCCAGTGAAACTAGATTCATGGCAAAGTTTTAGGTAAGACTGTTGTGGTGGGTAAACTGGTTGAGAATACTTACTGGTATATTTGATCATTGAGGAAGATATGTTGCAGTACTCTTTCATGTGAAAGAAGTATATTCAAACCCTAGCCTCTGCCCCATCCCACCACCCATCACTGCTTGGGATGCATTTTCAGAAGGTCTGAGCCAAAATGACAACTAACAGCTGCTGAAGGGACAGACATAGTCATCTGTCTTCCCTTTTCTGCTCCATGCTCATCTTTTCCTTTGCACTGGCTCTGAGGTACGATCGGCATTTTATTGAGTGGATTTGCCTCACTAAACTTGCAAAAAAAAAAAAAAAGTTGGGTGCAGATTATGTGCTGACTTGGTGTGCCTGGTTTTTGCATAAAAAGCTTGACGTGCTGACTTGGCTCTGGAGATGTTAGATGAGCAGGGCCAAAGGAGAGATCGAGACCGTATATCCCAAAATGGTGAGAGGAGCAGCATGGCTCCTGGCAGAAGCAGCAGGCTGTTGATGTGCTCAGCTCCTCCCACTGGACCATGTTTGCAGGGTCCCTGCTGCCATCCAGTGCTGCTGGGGGAAAATGTAGTTAATCCTGAACTCCTTAAACAGAAGGTACCTATCTCCTAGTCATAAATAACGGCAGTGATACTGCCACTTGGGACTGAGCGCTCTTGTGTTCATACCTGTGGGTCTGTGAACATTTAGTACTGTCCGCCACCTTTAGGCCATTAGTTATGATTTCTATGAGCTTTCAGCAATAGGTGACCCTTCTCAATCTTCCTTACCTGTCAAAAGTGTGTTTGCAGTCTGCCATGCTTATATCCAAGCAGGATTCACTTATTTCAAGGTTTTGGTGTTTGTAAAATCCAGCTCCAGTGTGAGGGATGTTCCGTCTCTTGAATGCTGTATTTTTTTATGGTATTAGGAAAACAAAAGCCAAAGTAGTTGAGAATTCAGTACTGTGTTTTTCCCAGCTCCTGCTAACTGTGTGGGGAAAACAGTTGTCCACACAGTATCTTCTAGGGGGTCATGGTTGCAAATGGATGTCATTATTCTGGGAGTCTTTTCATTAAAAGCCAAAGGGATGGGATCTCTCTCCATCACCACCCAAGGCCCTGATTCCCCCAAAGAAAGAAAACCCAAGACCCCAGGCAAGTCAATTAAGCATTGTATGGACCTGTCAGACAGATAAGAAAGGGACTCTTTGGCCATAGTGAGGCCAAAAAAAGGGGAATGAATCCCAGAAAGTCTCTTGAGCAGATAATAAATAGCCTTTATCTGGGAGGTGTGTCTGTGTGTGTTTTTTGAGGAGGTGTGATGTCAACCTCCCAGACTTGCCTTCTTTGTTGGGCAGATATTCTTTTTAATTAAAAACCTCCAAGGGAATGTTAATTGGCCTGGGGAGGGGGAGGAAATAATTACTTCATCTTCTCTCTCCATCCAAGTCCATGTACACACATATGCACGATTACACATGCTTTCTTTTACAGCAGAGAAAAGCAGGGACAGCTAGTTTTCTGGCAGGGCCTCCTTTCCCCAGTGTGCCTGTTTGCATGTCACAGTCTGGCAAAGCCACAACAAATAGATGTGGTGCTTTGTTTCCTTCTTCCTGAGGAGCAGCAAGGGAAGATCTGCCAACTCCTTCTAAGAGTTTTACTGTGACCAGACCCCATGGGCCAGCGTGAGAGCCCTGTGCAGCCCAAGCTCTGCAGCAATGCCAGAAGCGGGTCCCCCTGGTGGGATATGGCATTATAATAAAGTGGAGGGGGACCCGCTTAGCTAACAAGCATCCTTTGGCTTTGTTCCTTCAAACATTATTTTCCATTAGTTTATTTTTTTTTTAGTTAGATCATTTTATCCCACATTCCAGAGTGGGAAGCAGACAGTGAGCTTGCAGAGAGGGTTCTCTAACCAAGGCAAGCTTTGCTTATTTTTGATTCTTCTTTTCCGCTGTTCCAAGATAAGTGAAAACAACCCTACCCAGCTTATATCCTGAATCTATACATTATCACAGCATAAACTAACATCCCCCTATCATCTAATTTTTTCTTTCCTGTCATTACTGAAACCAGTAAGGACAGTTTCTTAGGTGTACCGTGTTGGAAGCAGCAGTGGTTGATTGTCCTGCTATGTGAAGTCTAGTCCTAATGGGAAACATGGTTTCTAAATGCTTTTTTCCTATGCTTTTTTTCTTTTTCTCCTGGTTTGGGGTAGGTAGAGCAGTGCCAGCTTTCTGTTCAGTGAGGCTTTTGCTTATACTTGTTGCTTTGGCATCTTCCAGTTGTAACCTACTTAGGTACCAGTCATCCTTGTGACTGTAGCTTTTCCTAAAGCTGTGTAGTTTCAAAATACTGTGATTTTTTTTTTTTTCTCTGCTTGTTTGTTATCCGTTGTGACAATTTGTAGAAACAAATCCCAAAATAGGATGGGGCTTTGAGTAGTTTGTTCTAGTGAAAGGTGTCCCTGCCTGTGGCAGAGGGTTGGAACTCGATGATCTTTAAGATCCTTTCTAGCTTTAACCACTCTAAGATTCTACAAAAATACAGATAATAGCTGAAATTATAAAACCCTGTGCCTCCCAACCTCAGTCATCTCTCTCTAACAATAGATGTGTTCCTTTTCTTCCTTTGCCATAATTGTAGAGCAGAGGACTTGAAGTGCGCAGCAAACTTTTACCTTGAACTACTGCTGTTAACAGTTACAATGTTACTAGCACATTGAGTAAAGAGGACTGTGAAGAAGGGAGTGCAAGCAGTTATAAAAACATGTATTTTCTGCCAGGGCTGGGATCTAGATGGGAGTGAGAGGGGCATGAGCCATCCCTGCTAGCTCCCAAGTGTTAGTAACAACACTGACATTTTGTCAGGAAGAAACCAAAAAGATAAGAACTGATGCAAAGCCAAATTCAAAAAGAAATGTGTGGCATCCCATTAGTAAGTAGATAGAGGTTCTAGTAAACTGAAAAGCAGAGGGACTGCATATTAGCCCTGTGCTGCTCCCAACCTGGCAGCACAGGTCTGATCCCTTGTTTACCCAGCTCCTTTCCACCATGCTACCCTGGAATGTCCCAACCAGCACCTTCCCCTACACTCAGGAGCAACAAAATAGTTAAGAGACACCCACACAGGGTATACATGTATGTATATGAACATACAGCATAAGAACATACAATTTGTAAGTCATGATTGAATTTTATCTAGCATTTTCCATAATGTCCTTGGTTTTGAAGTTGCTTAAGCACAGAGATACATACTCATACTAATTTACCCTTAAGATGGCCTAACTTGTAACTTTAGACCATTGCAGCTAGAGCAACAACACAGTATCTAACTTCAAGGGCTTTATATTGTTAACAGAGAGATAGGCTTCTGGTTTGCGTCCTTTGTATCACCATCCAGCAGAGTCTTTCTCTGCCTGGGAAACCTATATTCCCAGCACAGGCAATTAGAATCAAAGTCAAAATTTGGATGCTTTGCATCCCATAGAACAGGAGTACCTGTGTACCAAGAACTCAGTATTACATGCAGGTGTGTGCAAAGCTGAGGAGCAAATGAGGCCTGCTTGTTTCCCCAGAATTATATCTAAAAAGAGTGAAAATGTGTTAGGCTCTTAGGGTAGGTAACACAGTTGCCCTATATTGCATTCTGGAATGTCTTTTAAAAGTGGTCTTTTCAAAGGATGGTCTTGTGCTTGAGACTGGTATCCATTTTTGCTCCTACATATTCAACCATGAGTGTGATCCTACTTGATAATTGAAAGAGTAGAGCTGTTGAATTGCTAACAAGGACTTCCCCTCTAAAAAATGCTCATTAACTGTTGGAATTTTAAACAAAATATTAGAGCTTTTAAGGAGCCCAATTTGAAAGGTCTTCTCAGTAATGCAGCTTTCATTTTCTTGGTTCTTGTGCTGTCATAATTTTTGACATTAGCATGACCTTTCAGAGTAGGCAAGACATAAATCTGTATTATACCTAAGAAGCAGAGAAGGAAACTTAGTGAAACAAAACAGAAAAACTCAGGATCCCTTATCATTTAAGCTTTGTTTACTCATCCTACAAAGTACAAGCCCCATGAGGTTTCTTTGCAACTTCTTAAAGTAAGAAAGAGAACACCTTTTTAATTCATGCGAGATTCCTTCATGCTCAGCACTATCTTATAAAATGCACATGGGCAACAGGACTAAAAGTCTCGTCAGTCTCAACAAGAGCTGCAGGTTTGAGCCTCCATGCGACAGACTGCACAGAACAGTCTTTATCCAATTACTGCTGAACACCTGTGTTGCTGCCAAACCTCCTCTTCACATGCCGTGTTTTATCCCTTCCAACCCAAACCATTCTATGATTCTGTGACTTTTAAAAGTATAAGATAAAGAAAGTCTGTGTAGACATAATTTTGAAAACTAATTACCTTTAAAACCACAAATTTCTGCTTTGTTGACTCGGGGCTTATTTTTGTGTTGTAGAACTGTCTCAGAGATTGCTGGTATTCTTCTTTATTGGACTACAACATCAACATAAGCCTTTCTTTCCACAAGCCTTGCAAATCAAATAACTTCAGTCAATCAACAAACTGGGTCTGCTGAAATACAGTTAATGAGATCCATTAGGGTCCTAATCTCTTGCCCAATAAAAACCTGAGATAAAGTCCTCACTTGCAAATCAAATTGGCTGGGATGATTGTAGTTCTTTCCTAGAAGCATACCAAAAGCAAGCTGGGTTTGGGACGGGTAAGGGAGCAGTGTCTGGGAGAACAGCAATGGACCTGGGATAAGAAGAGCAGGGGGGATGCAACGCTTGCCTTGGAGGAATATTGACAAAAGCTGCAATGAGGAAGATTTACAGGCAGCCTAATGAATGGTGCCTTGCTGTCAGGATGGCTCGTCCTTCATCTTCAGTAAAGTCAGCCCACTTACATTATTTAAAAGAAAACGGGACCTATCTCAGTGGTCTATAATAGCTGTTTTGTTGTTATGGAAGAGTTGTTGAGTGTTCATGTGGCAGGACAAAACAAAACGGTTTATAAAATGAATCTCTCAGCCTATAGCATGTGTCAGCGTGAGTAAGGAGGAACACTTACAGAGTGCAGGCAGTTTGCCTGGGGGCTTACTGAGAGTGAAAATGGGCAGGAATCATGCTAGGTGATACTTAGGCAATTTGTCATCTATTTATGCTTTTTAAAGTATATTTTTGCAAAATACAAGAGTTAACAGAAGATGATCCTAATGACTCAAATTTGCCATTTTCTCCCTTCCGTTCCTTTTAGGAGAGCCCATCAAACACCAATAATTCTAATCTTTTACAAGTACCTAATGGCTCCCAGCCAAGAAAGGTTTTAAGAAATAAATAGGAGCTCTTAATGCAGTGAATTTCAGTTTTGCCTAATCTGTGCAAATTGATGAATTAAATCCCTTTGCATCTCAAACCGACTTGGGTGATTTGCATGGTGATTATTTCAGTTTTCATAAATTTTCCCTAGTTATTTCCTGTCATTTCTTGAGAAGAGACGTCTAATCTCTGCAGAAATGTGTGTGTGTGTAATACTTAAATAGTGTTTAAAACTTGTCTATACATATTCAGCTATTGCACAGTCATAGATAATGTATGTAGATTCACGCAGAACACCAGATATGTCAGCTGTCCCTGATGAGTCCGCCTACAGTATCTGTGTACGTGTCCTCTTCAGAGAGCAGAAGCATGTTTTGAGATATAATGAACATGATTCATCAAGCAGCAATACAGTTTGGCTGCCCTGCATTTCATGAGAGCCTAAGTGGAGGCCGGTTGCTATGTACAAATCCTATACTGTGTACACTTACCTGCAAAATGTGTTTTAGTAAACATTTTACATGTAAGATGCAAGACCATGTATTATAGCTCAGCAGCTGGCATGGAGCATGTAGAAGCAATAACTGAACAGATAAGCCAAGAAAGATTTTTCTGGCTCCTGTTTCTGTTCTGTGGTGTGATTTAGTGAAGTTCTAACCACTGCTCTACTCAGGCATTAACTGAAAAGCAACCACTAAAACACAGGGAGCTTTTTCTGCCTTCTGGGCACTTCACACAGTAGTTTTGTTGTGTAAGTTTGTCCCTCTCCTACAGCTTCTCTCAGTATGACATGACCTGTAGAACATTGCCTTATCTTAGAGCTTACATTTTAACGAGTTTGCCGCATGCTGGCACAAAAGGGAGATGTTACTGATACACCTGATGTTATTGAGTATGATGGCTATGGCACACCATGGCAGTTGTTATTTGTTCTGACTCCAGGATTTGTAATCACTCATTTGTATTTAGGAGAAAATTTTGACTAGTCTGACAAGTAAACTCTCCCTGCTTTAGAAATAGCCATCTTGAGTAGCAGCTTTAGATTTATTGTTATGGTATCTTTACCCTTAATGCTTTGCTTTTCCATTTTCATTCTCATCTACTGTTTTCATGATTATCTGGAATGACTCTTATTTACAAAAACAGTGTATGTGTGCTTTGTAGACAAATGGTTATGGATGTATATTTAGCTAGAGATAAGTGTGTAGAGCATGTATGTATTTCTTTCTGTGTATATGTACTTTACATGTTCATATGAATTAGGAAGCGCTTTAATCCTGTTTTATGACAAGTAGAGCAGTCTGAGAAGCTAATGGTAATTGCAAGAATGAATGAAAAGTCATTGATAGAGACAGGATTGGAATCAGGCTTCTGTTCTCTTTGTTTTCATCAGAATTACAAAAGATCGACCCAGAAAGGACAAGAGGCCATCTGTTCCATCCTGCTGCCCCCCAGGCAGGATCAATTCCAGTGAAACTCCTCCTGACAAATATTTATCTAACTTCTTCTTAAAACCTCTAGCGGTGGAGATTCCAGAGGTCCTGCAGGTGGTCACATTGGCTGCGAGCTGCAAGCTACATATTGGCCCACAACAGACTATCCTGTCACTGGGTGTTGCTTTGCCATGCACAGGATTTCATAGCAAACCTCAGAAATGCAGGGCGACTTAGGAGTGTAGGTTGGGTGGATGCTGTATTTTGGTATGTAGCGCTGGAGGTTTAATAGACTCTTGTCTGTTGAAATGGACTGTGTTGTGACATTTCTGAGTCTTCTCTGCGTAACAGAGTCCCTTGGGTATCCGTTTACCAATTCTGAGCCTGTTTTTAAATCTAGAAAAGGGATGTAATACTGTAGCAGGTTAATGGTGGAGTTTGC
The DNA here is from genome assembly GCA_013398155.1 of Pedionomus torquatus. Lineage (NCBI taxonomy): Eukaryota > Metazoa > Chordata > Aves > Charadriiformes > Pedionomidae > Pedionomus > Pedionomus torquatus. The sequence goes on from VZRU01015236.1 coordinate 72,096, forward strand.
AGGAAGTTCTGCAACTTCTTGGTAAATATTTATAAAATGATTGTTCTGTGAGTTTGATTGAACTCACAGGAAACCTGTGTATAGGGGACATACAGCTGGACTTCAAGGAAGAGAGGGATACACTTGTGACTGAGAAAGACCCAGAGCATTGTGAAAAGGAGCAGGATGTGGTTTTATATGATGTTTTTGGAGTTATCTTTTGATCAGTAAGTTGGAGCTACACAAGATGAATTTAATTTTCCAATTGCCTGTTTGGTCCCTCGTTGGAGCATGAGTCTGTCTGTGTCCTACCGCCACGGCACTGCACCCCACAGGAGGGATGTCTGGGCTCCCAGACAGGACATCGGAGCTTGGAGAGGGCCTTATGGAGAAATCATCTCTTTGAAGGACACTCTGGTAGCAGGCAGTTAGCAGGGGCTGCTTTTTGCCAGAGACAAATGTGAAGGAGGGCCAGAGATGCTCAGGGATGTACTGAGGCACCATGGAGTGGGGCCCAGTACTGCAGTGTCCCATCCCTGGTCCCAGTTCACTACTGGTGTGTGGTGCCATCAGAGCTGTTTTACAGTGTATGGACCTGATGCTGAGGATCAGCTCTTATATCTCTTCCCTCTTATGCTGCCTCTTCTCTCCTTCAGGACCCTTGGCACTTCTGGGTGTTCAGAGATGCTTGACGTTCATCCTGCCAGCTCCCAACTCTCCAGTTACGCAGGCAGAGCACTGATACTGGGATATTTCACTAACTCATTCTTTTCTTAAAATACAAAATAGGCCAAAAAAAAATAGTGCAATTCCATGAGGTTGGAGGATGTGGGGTTTTATTAGAGCATGGTTTGGAAATCTGATTCCTGCTGGCTTTGCGGGCTGTGACAGTACCTTTGCTGTCCCCTCCGGTCTCTCCTGCAGCTGCTGGCTGCAGGCCTGGATGCTGAACTGGATTGATAAAGCAGTTGGGGCTTGTTTCTTTGCTGGGTTATGTTTAACTTGTCTCAGTTACCAGATCAAGCCCAGCATTCAGCCCCAAGAAGCAGTTGTTGTGGCACTGCTGAAGCAGGTGCTTTGGGAGTGGACAAGAGCCATGCAGGGCAAGAAGGGATGGTGGAAGCTACTTCAGATGATCTTGCTTCCTAGAGGACTGTAGATCATTCTTCCACCTAAATGCAGCACAGCTGAGAAATGCTGCCTTTCAAACACTGGTGCCTGGGCTCCCCTCTTCTCCATTTAGACTCATTATGGAGAGAAGAATAATAGTTTTCCCTGCGGTCCCCAAGCAGAGCGCTTCCTCTTTGGCATGAAGAAGCCCTTTTAAGAACATTAGCTGAGCTATTACAATGATGAGGATGCATGTAGGTCAAAGTGGTCATTAATTTGCATGTCCTCATTCCTTTGCATCTCTCCTGGCCTTGCCAGTTACTGTCCACCAAGTTGTGTAAGCGTTTGTTTTTTAATATAGATACGTGTTGCCTAGGGACTGGATTAGGAGTGCTCTCGTTTACGTTGAGCACTGATCAGTCTCTAGGTAGAGAGTCTGGACGTGAGACTGTGACCTTGGAAGGGGAGCCTGGCTGCTTATTATCTTTCGCCTTAGCTGAGTCGCATTCTCCATGTGTGTAATCCTAGCGTTTGCATATGTTCCATAGAAGAGATTCCAGTTGGCCTTTGAAGTTACCTTGAAAATATTTATAGAGGACAAGTCAACTCTTTTATACAGTAAGTGTTGCATGTACTCAGAGTGAAAGTGTAAATGATATCTTTCCAAATGCATGTGCTTACTCTTGAGTATCAGAGCTGGTCTTAAAATACATACTGCTTGTAAAGCTTTTCATTAACATGATGACAGAGTTAAATGTCAATTTAGAGTAACATCTTTTTAAGCCTTATATATGAAGAGGCTTTTTCCACCTGTGGTGTCTTTGCCAATGTTTGTAATACCACAGTACCCAGCAATTATACTGACAGTTTTGGAGTCTACCCATAACTAATTTGCAGTGCTGAGTACTGTTACACCACTCAGTGCAGATATCCTGAATATTACAAAGGAGGAGAATTTTACGTACAGGGGTGGTTTTAACTGGATTTCTCAATTTGCAAGAAAAAAATGCAAATTAATGATACTTTCCTATTGGAAACCTTTGCAATATATTAAAGCTTACCCTTTCCCACGGTTGCTATCCAACCATTCAAGATCAAGAAGAAAGAGGTTACAATAATCTGACTTTTGCAAACTCAGAGAAGGATGTTAATTTCTCCATATACGAGATCCATCAGGGTGTTATGCAGCATATGCCCAACAAAGCATGAAACTTGTAGACTGAATATAAGAAGTATTTTATCTTTGAAAGGTAATTGTATAAAGCTGGCTTTTCAACTGGGCTTTATATTGGGACAGCCTGAGTTTCCAGTCACGTCTTGGTTTTGGTAATGAAAGCTGTGCTCCTAGAAGGTGATTTGACAGGGTACAAGTTAGGGGTGAGCAAGCCAGCAAAGAAACAGTAGCCCCAGAGCCTGCACTGGAAATCAGGCTGTTTGAATGCAAGCCCATGTGCTCAGAGTGCTGCAAGAGGAGTGTGATGTGGGATAAATGCATTTTACAACTTGTAAGGAACAGTCTCACCCGCTTCCTTTCACAATTATTATCTGGATTCATAATTAGCTTAGTACAGCTTTTAACTCAATAGTATTCTTGTGGTTGAAAAAGTGTTCTGTCCTTCTGTCAGCACATCTGATGGTGAGCTATTGCTTGGTTTCATTTACAGAGATTTCCCCAGTTTAGCTGCTTAAAAGCATTACTTTAGGAGGAGGCTGCAGGATTTCATGAAGCCATTTGTCTGGCATTTCTCAAACAGTTTGCTTCCTCTTGATAGTAAACTGATGTAAAAATGCCAGAGCTGTAATGAACTATGTCCACTCATGCACTACAGATCTGCTTAAGATTTGCCTAGAAGTCACTGGGACTGTGCACCAAGTGCATATTTTTCTTACTCTTTTTATTATTTTAGATAGCAAAGGGCAAAGATAGGCTGAAGGTCAGTTTATTTCTCCCTGCAAAAAGGTGGCATGTCATTTTTGTATTTGGCAGTGTTTAGTTAGGAGATAAACAGACAAGAGAACCAGCTTGCTGTAGGGAGCTGTGGAGCTTACCCAAAGGCATTCAGCCCCTGAAAACTATTTTGGCAAGAAATAGGCAAGTGGGGACCGAAGCAGACAGCATGCTGATCCTGGAGCGTTTGCGTAGGACATAAGCATGGGAAGTAATAAACTTGTCACAAGGGTCCATCTGTAAATGCCTAATGCTGCGAAATATAAAAGCGATACTTGTGAGTGAAGGTTACATCTGTTCCTGACTTCTTTGGAAAAATGATTTTTTGAGTCTGGCAAGGCAGCTACATGAAAAATTGGCCTGAGAGAACAGACAGCACAGCCATTTGTGTTGCTGTGCCTGGAGCTAGTCCCGAAGGTGGGCGAGGGGGGGATGCTCCTTGTACAGAAGTTTATCTCTGCCCTTAAGAGTTTACTTTGAACTTCACAGTGATGCAAACGAGGAGAATATAGAATTAAAATGGAGTTGTATTGACAGTGTACAATAATAGGTTGGCCAACCTATCTCTCTCTAGAGGAGATATACAGGGTGAAATACCAACAGTAAACATACAGGGGAATAACTAGATCCTGCTGGTAAATCTTCAGGTACTAGAATTATGTAGCTTGAGTGTACACAGGAGATGTGAAGCAGAAGCCACTCATAAAATAAGCAGCAAAATTACCCACACTAATGCGGGGGGGGGCTTCCTGGAGGTTGAGCCTGTATCATCTGGTCTGGTGTCTCAGACAGAAGTTTCTTTCTAACACCTTCAGAGAAGATCTTGTGTAATGTTGTGCTTCAAGCTGAGAAGTTCTTTGAGCCAGGGACCACCTTCACTATGGGTTTGTGTTATGTGTGTCAGCTGAAGCACCTGGGCATTGAAGAAGTCATGCAGTACTTCACAAGGAACAAAATATTCCACATGGAAGTGGTTTTGCTGCTGTGTTCTCTGTGTCCTGGGGGAAAAAATACTTTGCAGTGGTGGAAGATGAAAGTAGCCATCAGTCACAGACCTGGCAAGCATCTACATGTGTAAGTAAGCATTTTACATAGGGGCTAAATAACGAAGCTCCTTTCTTGGTAACAGTTTGTTATGAGAAGGCCCTGCCAACAATGCAGTCAAGCAAGGAAGGTCAGAGCCAAAGCTAAGTCCCAGATGTTTTCCATGGATGTTGCTTAGTGGGGCAGGGCCACTAAAGTAGCAAGTTTTCAGCTTCTCTGTAGCTCCTTCTGTGAAAGGAGCCATGAAGAAAAGGGAAAAAGAAAACTGGGTAAGTTTGGTCATGAAGGATTGTGGTGGGGTGACCCTGGCTGGATGGCAGGTGCTCACCAGAGCTGCTCTATCAGCTGGACAGGGGAGAGAAAATGTAAGGAAGGGCTTGTGGATCAAGATAAGGACGGGGAGAGACCACTCACCAATTACTGTCATGGGCAAATGAGTTTAATTTATTACTAAGGAAATCCCAATGAAATCAGAGTAGGGTAATGAGAAATAAAATCAAATCTTAAAAGCATCTTCCACCTACCCCTTCCTTCTTCCCAAGCTTAACTTTACTCACAAATTTTCTACCTCTCCTCCTCACGCTCTTCCTGTGCTCCAGTGTGGGGCCTCTGCCAAGGGAGACAGCCTTCCACAAATTCCTCCAACATGAGTCCTTCATCAACTGTTCCAGCATGGTCCCTTCCATGGGGTGCAGTCCTTCAAGAACAGGCTGCTCCAGTGTGTGTCCCCTATGGGTGCACAGATCCTGCCAGGAGCGTGCTTCAGTACAGGCTTCCCACGGGATCACAGCCTCCTTCAGATGTCACCTGCTACAGTGTGGGGTTCCTCCATGGGCTGCAGGTGGATATCTGTTCCACGATGGACATCCATGCATTGCAGGAGGACAGCCTGCCTCACCATGGTCTGTGGCCTGCAAGGGAGTCTCTGCTCTGGCACCCAGAGCACCCTCTCCCACCTTCTTCACTGCCCTTGCTGTCTGCAGAGTTGTTACTCTCGCATGTTCTTGCTTCTGTCTTCCAGTGCAGTTGCTCATTTTTTTTCCCCTTCTTAAATTCATTACCCAAGGGGCACTACCATTCCTGATGGGCTCAGCCTTGGCCAGTGCTGGGTCTGGCTGACGTTGGCTCTACTGGACACAGTGGAAGCTTCTAGCAGCTTCTCACAGAAGGCGTCCCTGTAGCCCCCTCTCTGCCAAAGCCTCACCATGCAAACCTAATGCAAGAATGCTGAGACAGGGCTTCCCCAGACAGAACTCCAGTGAAAGGGTGAGTTCAGGAGAAGGCAGAGGACAGACACACTGGGTCAAGCCAGATCCACCTTTTCTTAGTAGTAATCAAAAGTGGTGCTGAGGGATGGCCTGGAAGATGTGAAAAATGTAGGATACCTGCCCATAACACCCTCTCCAAGAGTATTTTTATTCCTTTTTTTCCCCCCTTTGTGTGTTCAGGAAGAAAAAAGACTTTACTGTAGATTCTTGTGTAGTCTTACTTATTTGCAAAGAGGTATTGCAGCTATATCAATTTTTCTTGGAAATGAGACAAGAAGGCTTTGACTTTTGCATGCTGTTTGGGCTAAAAGGGCAACAATATGAAGCATTTTAATACACATGCTATGAGTTTCTTCTAATGAAAAATATCAAATAAGCAAGTTAAAAGAGTGCCAGGGCTACTTCTGAAGCTTGCAAAATAGATAAAAGCCAAGAATTTAAAGCATTTCATTAAAAATGAACCCAGAAGTTTTTTGAAGCTCAACATTTTGTTCTGCAAGCTCAGCAATATTCATTAACCTCCCACTGAAGATTGCTGAACAGCTGGATCCAATTTCTGAAAAGATAATCATGAAGAAATTAGATTAATAGTCTTCAAGTGGAGCAGTTGAGGATCAGTTGTGGCAAGCTCTTTTATATGTAGCATGTTGTTAGCTACTTCCCATGTGAAGATGGTTACTGCAATCCCGAGAGGAATGAGGCCATATCTCAGTGATACAGATATCAGTTATCCTAGACTGCAAACACAGCAAGGCACCGATAAGCAAGATTGCTGCTGGCTCCCTTTCCTCCTTCTTCCTGTCTCCTTATTCTGGACACGTCACCTCCACGACACATATGCATATTCACTACAAGGAAATTGCTGCCCTTTCAATATCAATGACAGCACGTTTCTGACATACCAATCAGTGCAAAAAAGCTCCTGTTGGCCCAAGTGAAGATTAAGTGCCTTTGTGTGGGGCTTTATTATAGTACAGAGAGGTAAATGTAGTCAATGACCTGTTCCTCCTAAGGCACAGCCAGAAATAAAGTAACATTCAGTACTGGTTTCACTCTTACTGAATTAACGGATAGAACTCCACAGAGTTCAGCAGTAGCTGAATTGGGCCAGGGCAGAGCTCCTCTGAATCCTGCGTTAGGCTGTCTTATCCCTAGTCTTGTTTTTCACTCACTTTGAGCAATTCTCACAGAAAGAGCTGTGCATTTTCTTCTGTTCTCAGGTCAGTGCCGGATACCTCAGTGGAAACCCAAAAGCCTCTTTTGGCCCTGCTCCCACAACACATTCTTCAAACATACAGCTCCTGTGGGGATATGCGTTTCCCTCCACATCCCGGTGATGCTGCTTCTCTTCACATCGCTCTGCTCAGTCCAGACAAGCATGAGATAGGTGCTCCCCACGCTCTCCTCAGTCTTCCCCAGGCAGCCTCTGAATACTCTGAAAAAGTGGCTTATTTTTACTTGCATGCAGTGAAAATAGTCAAAGTAAGCAAATACTGTTCTAAAAACATATTTAGGACCCATACCAGTGATATCCTCTTTCTCTTCATGTCCTAGTAGCTTTCTGTCAGCTATGGGATGAGCCACCAGAATTGTCAACGTTAGGCAGGGATTAAAGCATGCTCATTTTTGCCCAAGGGGAGCATCCTCATGGTGCGTGGCATGGCACATCCTTCAGCACCCTGGTTGCTCTCTGCTTTACTTATTAGCTCTCTCATTCTCCAACCTGTAAGTATACTCCCATTCACAAATAGATGCAGAATAACCTGGCAAACCTTTGGGCTTTGGTTTTCCTGAATAGCTGACCAGAAACAGTTTGCTGCTGCTTGCAGTGTGGTTTACCAGCAATGTTTGAAAAACAAACCTGAAAGTCTAGCGTCACCAGCTTTCACTCATCATTCTTTGTTCTACAATTAGCAGAACAGTACACTGCTGCTTATCCTCTCACATTCAGTTATCGCCTGTGCAAACGTATATCCTTATACCACCATACAGGTTTTAGGGATAAACTATTGCATTACACCTTTAGGTGACATGTTGTTGATGGCTTGGCTGTCAGATGCTCCAAGGTCTTAGCTAAATGCCAGCTGTGGGTGTGTGCTGGCTTTGATACAGGACACCCCAGAGCTGCCTCTTCCAAGCCTGCCAGCGTGTATGTGCCAGTCCTTGGACCAGGACTCTGGAATATCAGTTCTGTCACTAAGGTCACTCCCCTGCCCAGCACACACAGGCACGTTCTCCCACTTGGGTGGTGCATTCTTGGTCAGCAAATGGCTTAAGAACATGCCTGCACTTAAACATCACCTTAAAGGCTTCCTAGCCCCTGTGGGAATGGGGGTGGGGTCAGCTTGAGTGTTTCTCTGAATCAGGGTTGAGAGAAATTCACTTTTTATTGCTTCAGGACCCCTCATTTTGAAGGAAATGGGGCAGCAGAATAGGCCATGCCTGACTTTTGACAGTGCTGGAAGCCAGCCAGGCCTCTAAAAGTGTTAGTCTTTTTTTTCTTTGCAGCCTGAGAGGAACATTTGAATAAGCTGACAGAGCTAGGTAAAGAGGCAGAAGGGTTGTTTGTTTTCCTTTTTCTCTTCAGAATTTCAGTACACACTTAAAATGTGACACTCTTGTCTGGTATATTCAGTTAGACAGATCGTGGTTGTTTCTTGGGTTGAAAAATTGAATTCCAGAAAGAAATAATGCTTCTGGCAAAGGAGACTGCATTCCAGTGCATGATTTCATCTGCTAACTAGTCCAAGAGAGTCAATACTGGCTAATATGACCATGACTGCATGTATTTCTCATTAGTTTTCATCAAAATTTGCCAGAAAGTTCATGTTTTGGTGCCAGCAGATCACTCTTCCTTTCTATGTATTTTGTATTGTCATCATTCGCTAACCCCAAAAGCCTCTCTAAGGAAAAGAAAAAGCTGTAAAGCAACGTGCACATCTTCTCATTGCTCACTGAAGAGTTACAGAAAGAGGCAGATAGAAGCCTTTTAGTAGACAAGTGGGAAGTTCTTCAAGAAACTGGGTTTTTGAATCCCTTGCAGGACCAATATTTTCTGGTGTGTGATACAACGTGATTCTAAATGAGGTCATGAAGTACAAGGCAGCTGTGACACTCCCTCTGTTTTCTCTTTCTTCATGAGCTCAGAACATAGCCTTGTTGATCCCTGATCTAAATTTTATATATGTTTGGCCCAAATTCCCTCAAAATGTCACTTGAGAATCCTGGGGATGTTCTCCCTCTCCCTTTGAGACATGTGCCGGCTGCTTCCGCTGTACCACGTTCCCCAGCAGTGGAGTGCAGATGTGCAGATTTTGGGGCTTGCTCACTGTCCCATAAGTACATGGAAGAACGGGAACTCTCAGTGCCTGTACTGCCTGCAAGAGTCCTGAATTTGAATCAGGAGACACATAATGTGCCCATAATTTGTCAGAGATGGAAGAGTGCAGTGGCAGATCTGGGAACAATCCATGAAAATAGATCCAAACTTCTGAATTCCCCTGGTGCTTAAGTGCATTTCAGTGTCCCCTCAAGCAGCTAAACAATTTCTGTGTCCTCTATCCCTAAACATGATTTAATGATACCTTTCTGTAGGGACCAGTTAGGGATGAAACTACCAAAAAATTGACCTATACAGAGCTTTTTTGAAAATCCAACTGAGCAGTCTGTTATTTCATTAGTTGTCATCCTAACCATGTGGTCAAGATATATCCCAGGCTTTGCTTTGCTGCCTCAACAGGACAGTCTTTCCTTTGCCTTTTGGTTATCTCTGGAAACTGGGAAGTCAAACTGTCCTGTCCCAGAGATTCTCAAAATGGATCCTAAGGTTTCTTTTACAGCGCTGTCAGCTGGCTGGCCAGCCCTTCTCTCTGAATGTCAAAGCTCTTTCCTTGGGGAGACAGCCAGTGTCTCCCACCTGCCTCGGGAGCATGCCGGTCTCTGCGGTCAGGCAAACAGATATGTGTAGCGATCTCCTGACCTTTGCTAGCCACCGTGTGCTATGTACAGCAGCCAGGGCAGGTCCATGTTTGGAAGAAACATGCTTCAGTCAGGCTGACTGAAGAGCCGGCATTTCTCTTTCCCACTCTCCAAAGAGGAAATTCCTTCTTGTAAGGAAGAGTTTACATCCCAGCATATTGCAAAGTAAATAACTCATCCTTGGAGTTATTTCAGCAGAGATAGACCTGGTGACCCAGCAGCCTGCCTTTCCTCCCTCTCTCATGTTTCATTTTGAGGAAACTTTTCCTGCCTTTTTTTACAGAAGGAAGGCCCTGAAAGTGTGGGCTGAGGCTGGTCTTGAGCTCTGCTGGTAAATGAGTGGTTTAGCATTTGCAGCTGAATTGACGAAAGAAGCAACTCGGAGAAACTCTGTAACTGAAGGTTGCAGCTCACCTTTAAAAGCAGTCACCTTATCCTCCGAATGTGTTTCTTTTGTCTGCTTGCTTCTTTTGTGAAGAAAACGGCTGTGGGTGATCCATGAAACAAAATTACATTCACAGACATTTTACAAATGTGGCAGATGGCAGATAAAAATACCTATTTGTTTAATTATTCACTACACCGATTTCACATATAAAAAGTAGTGCTTATATCACTATATACTGTACACAGAGGGAGGTTTATATTCAGCTTCAGTAAACTGAGTCACAGTAGTTGAAATATACATAAAAATCAGGAACATATATATGTGTTTGTATCAGTATTACTAATTGGAGGCTTTGTAAATAGTACCACTATTACAAAGTAGTGTACCTTTGTAAATAGTACCACTGTATCCTTAAATCTGAGCTGCTAAATTACGTTACCACTTTTGACTCCTGTTGTGAGGAAGGGGCAGTTTTAAAACTCAGAACTTAATATTTAATAAAAGTTATGACTATAGGTGGAAGGTTCTAACTAATTTTTTCCATATTTGGCCTGGCACTGTTGTGCATGAGTGTGCAAAGAGAATTCAGTTGAAGGGGTCTAATATGCCTAAACTCTTGTTGAAATCTATATGGTAGAGTTACATGAGGGAAAAGAAGTTCGATCACGGCTCATGCACCAGTCTCCCTGGTGGTGAGCAGTACGCTTGTTATCCAGCTGATCAGATTTTATCTTTTTCCCACTATGTAAAATTAAGAGGTTTTAGAGAGCTATGCGCCAAAGCTCCTTAATACCAACTCTATTATTAGCAGCAATACTGTCATCACCTGTAGTACCAGCTCAGCTTTGCAGGCAGTCCTGGTAGGGGCCAGCAGGCAGTGGAGACAGGAGTAGAAGGGCACGCAGCTTTGGGGGGATGCTGCTCTGCTGTTCTCCCCCTCTCCTCTCCAGCGGCACACTTTGGGTAGGTTTCTCTCCTCTAAGTAGGATTTCGGAGGCGGGGATATAGAGAGAAGGCTGAAGCATTTGTGAAGCACATTTGTGAAGTGTTGAAGACTCTCCAAAGGGACAGGAGGAGAGAGAACAGTTTTAACAACCCCCAAGAATAATCTCTGTGCCATCCTGCAGACCTGGGTAATTTGAATGGTGTTAAAAAAACCAACCCTCTTCCCACCCCCCAATTTTCTCCCTGACATTTCCACTTAGTCACAGAAGACAGTTACATCAAATGAAGTAATTGGTTTGATGTATATGGCACCCTGGATGGAGTGTAGAAGATGTGTAGCACTATTCCAGCTTCCAACTGCTTACAGTCTAACGAGATGCAGGAGATGTGACAAACTCTGCTAGCCCAGAGGATGGACTGTAGGGATGTTCCAGGTGGGAAAAGAGGGATGTTTGGGAAGCAGCTCAGTGCTGTCAGGGAGTCCTGTCTGCCAGAAATGAATCCCTTGAGTGGTGGCTCATTGCAACTGTCTGCAGCATCCTCAGCCTGGATGGGGCAATAAGAGTAGGTGAAAGCCCACTTCTTTTTCTCTCACTGAGATTTGATGCAGAGTGCCTTTTGGCCTGACTGTCAGTGATGATGCTGAACCCAAAACAGAGCACTACGTGGCTCTCAACCCCCTGATGATTTTTTTCTTAATACTGTTTCTTATTCTGCTCCATGTGGGCAAAGCCACATCAGTCACACCGTGCTGGCTCTGGTCCTAAATTCCTGTCAGTGCTTTCCTACTTACTTATTTTAGCTTTTCTGAAACTTGAAGTATGGCAGATCTTCCTGTGATGGCAGTTTTTTGTCAGAGTCCTTGTAATGAAAGGTCAGACATTGTGATATGTTAGATTTGCATTTTGATCTTTGCACTAATGCTACCTTTGGGCTAAAACCTGCAGTTTCCTTAAAGCAGTGTCCTCCTCCTGTTTCTACTTCTCAAAATATAAGGGGCTGTAGGATAAGTTTACTATTTGTAGATCAGATCAATGTCCATTTAAGTTGTATAATGATGGATTCTACTGAAATACCAAAATTAGATGAGGTCTCAGTGGAACAGTTCATCATGTCTCAGGAATGCCAAAATACATGTGAAGACCTGCTGAAATCAGGGAAAGTGAGGTACAGGCTCAAACTTAAGCATTAGTCCTGTCAGCCATTAGCTGGTTGTATGGTTTTTTGCCCCTGTTTATTTGCCATCATTCTGAAACTAATTTAGAAGGCAATGATTAAATACTGTCAGAAAGCATATAGATGCAGAGGAAAGGCCTCCCTAATTGTGTTTTGACATTTTTTGACATCAGCAATTCTTTTGAAGGAAGGAGAAGAAAAGAAACAAAACAAAATCTGTTCAGTCAAGATTTTCTGCTTTTGTTCTCTTTGGCTAAGAGAAATCAGGTTGCAGAGAAGCTCGTGCTGCAGAACCAGAGCTTGCCTCCCAAGCAGGAGTTTTCATGTACTCAGCTTCCATCTAAAGGCAATTTTACAGACATTCACACTCTTGAAAAGTGAGCATTTTCTTTGTAAGCGATACAGCACTCAGCTTTCACAGGACCTCGGTGCTTTGCCCTACTTCAGTGACTTCAGGGACATGGTAACTAAGATTTGCTTAATACATGGGTCTGTAAACACAGTAGGATGTCAGCTCTGTGCCTGGGTTTTGCATCACTAGGTAAATAACTTTGCAAATGGAATAGTACATCTGTGTTTTGTGAGATTAGAACCCTGCCTAAAAGAGACTACTATATCAGCTTTTAAGGAAAACTGTAGCAAAACAGACGCAGGATCTTTAACTTGGAAGGCTTTCTATGGAGTTATTTCTCTTACTAGCTTTTAGGATTGGTTTCTAAGATATTTTCTAAATATCAAACCCAAACTGTAACAATAAGATCTGTAATTAATGACAGAACTATCAGGTAGCATGTAGTCTTGCATGCTTTTACAGCACTCCCGTGAAGATTAGCAATGGCTTCACACAGAAGACAAGTTAGGCCAATAGCAAGTCTTAACACCTAAAGCAGGATTAATTTTTAAATCTTGGTTTGTTGTGGTTTTTTTTTAATCTTTTGGGGTTTTAGGATTTTTTTTGTGTTAAATTTTGAAAGGCAAATAATGACATTCCAACCTTTTCTTTTTTTACATTTGCCTACCAAACTTTAGGACTGAGATGGTATTCCTGCTCTGTAACAGGAAATTCTGCTTTGCTACGCTGTGACTCTGATACTAGTAACAGAAGCAGTTAAATCCAAAATCCTGGAGTTGTTGGTCCATTGTAGGTGGCTTTAGGAAAAGACCCAAAGCCACAGTCTCTCCTTGATACCAGTGGATCACACTGGGCTGGGAACAGGGAAACATTACAGAACCCTCTGGGTCAGCCACAGGCACATCTTGATAGATGCCACCACAAAGCAGGTCCTTCTCATCTCCCTCCAGCATGCCTGACGGCTATCAACACAGATTTCTTTCCTGTAGTTGTTAAGGTTTCTGGTGCCTGGTAAGCTTTAATACTACTTCTTTCTTGGGTTTGGCAGGTAAATGAGAGCACAAGCCTGAATCACATTAAAATGTCTTAATTTCAAAATGACTAATAGAACCTGAAATCTCCTGAGACCTAGGGCTTTTCCCTAGGATTAGCCTCAAATGAAAAGACCATTACTGTCTGAATATTTCCAAAGTATGTTCTAGATGCTTTTTAAAATTTTGACTGAAAGTTAAGTGTACAAGTTATTTTGAATGGCCTTTCTGTTTAGTTGACATGTGAGTTGAAAGGAATGAGTGACCAAATTTGAGCAGAACTGCGAGAGTTGTGGGATTTCCCACAAATGGGATCAGAAAGGAATCTGAACTCTTCCTCACCTGGTAGCTTGCAGGATGTGGTTTTGGAAGCCATTCATGAAATGAAGTATGTGCAGGGAGCACAGCTTCTGGCACTTCTGCATGGCAAACAACGTTTTAGAGTCAAGCATCATTTCAAAAGAGAATGAGAAGAAAAAAGCACAGATTTTCCTAATAAGCTGTAAGTAGTTTGTGAACCCCAGGAACTACAATCACACTCTGTTCTCTGCCACGTCTACATCAAGGCACCCCAATCCTGTCAGTCAAAATGAATGAGAGCATTTTGCACATTAACTTGCTAATGAAATGAATCATGTGAATGAAATTATTCAACCACAGAGGACCTTCTGCATCACATGTACATTTGAGTTTCCAAAAGTCCACAGGTTCAAATGTCTGCAAAGTGATGTGCATGAGGGATTGAATTTGTTCCCTGAATGTGTTCCCACAGAGTTAAGAGTCCACTGTCTGAAAAACTGGGTTAATATGTAACATGACACAATTTCTTAATCATTTTGCAGCTCCTTAAAAACAATAGCATGAAGTGCAGGTGATACTCTCTCAAGTCATTGCTTTGCTCTGATTAAGGAAGAACTTTAAAGCCATATCCTATCTCACTGTCATGAAACGTAGTGACAGCTCTGTCACTCACTAGAAAACTTCCTTCTGAAGTTTGAATGTCTTTGTTGTTTGTTTTTCGGAGGTTGCTTTGTTGTTGCTGCTGTTTTTTAATGGTAGCCTTTTCTTTTTTTTTTTTCCTTCGGTATTTGTACATCCTTGGTGCTTTGCTGGTGATCCCACCAGCCTGTGAGGAGCTCACTTCAGCAATATGTAGCTTTCTCCTTGTGGAATACAAGCAAACAGTACTTCAGTGCATTGGTGCTGGAGGGATATTCCAGGAGAATGGACTGGGGTAGACTTCTTCTATGGAAAAGGAGCAGGCGGTTTCTCTTGATTTACTCTCCTGTTCAGATCTTAGGAACAATTTGGCGTTTGTAGGATTCCAGAAGTTATTGTCCTCAGAGAGACAGAACTCTCACTTGTTTAGCTGGCGTGCCAGGGCACATCTAAGTGCTCTTCTCCTGCAGGCACATTTTTGAGCATTCTCTTCTCCTTGGCCAAAGCTGACAACCAGGATACGATCCTGCTGCAATTTCCAAGACCGCTCTTTCATGCTTCTGACTCCAACCCTGAATGAGATGTCTCATGGAGCAATCCAGCCTTTGTAAGCTGGCATGCAGAAGCTTAGGAAGCAGTTCGATTCTGCTTTTCATGCATCTCTTCACAAAATTAGGGGCTGCAAAAGGCATTGTGATTCAGAGCTGTATTAACAGCCAGATGTAGGAACTTTAAAGAAAGGCATTCTGCAGACTGATCACAGCAATGCTATTACCATCAGTGGTGTGTAAAGTGTCAACTGCAGCTGTGTTGAATTATTCATTATTTCATAACTACAGTGAGGTTTCCAAGGGCATGGATTTTAAGATCCATTTGAAAAGTGCAATGAAAGATGCTGTAATTAAAATTCATTATTAAACTTCATTTATTTAACTTCATTTCAACTTTTCCCTATGTGATTATTATTAAAGTTATTATATTTATTGATTTTTCTACTCCCTTCCCTTTCTCTCCCAGCTAATGAGAAAAAAAGTGGTTTTGAATTAAGTAAATAATCTTGCTCTCCTTAGAGAATGGTTCTGTGCTCTCATGTTGACCCCTGGAAAAGAGATTTACTGGGTGATGCTCTTATTTTTGCTGATAGGAGACACTGCTCATCAGTACAGGGCAAAAGAAAATAAATTAAAAGGAAATCTGTGTCTTGATGTGCTTGAACATCTTAGACCCTTAAAACTGTCTTTAAGTTTGGAATGACTGGAATCTGCCCTGGGCTCAGCAGGGAACGAAGCGCAACAGACAGAGAGCAGTGCTTTCTTGTTTTAAGAGCTAACGCTGAAGACAGAGTGCATGTCCAATTCCATACAAACAACATTATCTCTAGTTCATCTCTACTAACAGGACATATTTCCATCAGTAGTGTGCAATTCAAGATTTAAAAAAAAAAAGTCCCTTTTAAACCTCAGCCATCTTTATGATCGTGCTTTGGGCCTTTTGAGATCCAGGCTGGGGAGGTCTTGAGATCCTTAAAATAATTGAAACTGAACTCCATTGTGTCGAGGATCACCTGATTCCTGTGTCTCAGCTACTCCGTTACAACTTGTAAGGCGCAGCCAGATCAGCAGCAAGGATGCTACCAGAGCAGCACTCCTGTCCCAAGGGCTCCCAGCTCCCCAGTTTCCTCTGGCCTCTTCCAGCCAGCATCACAAGAGTGGCAGAAATCCGCTGCCACCATGGCTTATCTCTCCCTGCTTCCTGAGCCCCTCACTGCAGTCCCACCACCCCTTCCCTGCATAGCAGCTGAAGTTAGCCCCAACCAGCCCCAGGAGCCAGGGCTGGGGCTAGGGGCTTTGCTGCCCCCAATATGGCTGTACGACACACACCTGCTTTGTATCATTACTTATGGCTCTCTTACACTCCAGTTTTCCTGCTTGCCTATTGGAATTGCTGGTCTTTGCCCATTCCTCAAGGATGCTGCATGGCTGTATTTAATCGTGTTTGTGAGGTTCCTTTTGATCCTGCAGTGGGAGGTGCTCTTAAGTGTCAAGAAGTTGTTGCTTATATTGTCACCTTTATAAACAGATGCATTCACATGGCTCATCTTGCATTTGGAACAGGAACAAAGGCAAGTAATTCCATTTTGTCTTTCCGTTTAGTCTTCCAAT
Source organism: Pedionomus torquatus (assembly GCA_013398155.1). Taxonomy (NCBI): domain Eukaryota; kingdom Metazoa; phylum Chordata; class Aves; order Charadriiformes; family Pedionomidae; genus Pedionomus; species Pedionomus torquatus. Next base: position 88,416 of record VZRU01015236.1, read on the forward strand.
TGTGCAGTATTACCGACAGTTGAAAGCCAAACTGGTAAAGCCTTATGTATTCACCTAGAAAATGGGATCTTTTTCTGGCATTAGCTGTGCAGGGCTCATTTCTTCTGCTGATTGTGTAGTGCAGCCTTAATATTGCACCTCCAGGCACCAGAGTACCTTAGAAATGCAGAGAGTAGATTTTCTTGATTTCTGTGCAGTGTGTACCAGTCCCCTGCAGGAGGAGGATGTGCACTCTATAGCTTGTTCTAGCTCTCCACGGGGAAATGGAGCTACAGGGCCCTGTTGAGGCAGAAGAAAAGATAAGTAATCTTGTAGAAGTTCTTGCAAAACTCCCTGTTGCTTTCAGAGGACCAGCTGATCCAGCATGTTTTTTTCCCCAACCCAGAGACAAGGAATGTCCCTGGAGGCAGATCTCAGTGGGAGGGAAAAGCCCTCAGACAATCTCTGACCAAGCTCCAGATCTTTTGGTTTCTCTGTTCTTTTGAACCATTTTTCTCCATTCTCACTACTTTTACTCTCAAAAAGAGACTTCACTGAATGAACTGAATACACTGATTTGTATTGAGGCAATAACAGACTGCCTGTAAAGGTTTTGGGGTGAAAGTTAGAGACAGTTAGTGCTCGCTTTTGTGACCGTGTGAACCCAGTGAAACATACGTCTCCTTACACATGACCTTACTCATTTCTCATTCGTCTTTGCTCAGTGAGATCTCACTGAGGAGCGAGAGCTGGGATTTATTTAGAGCTATGGTCTCTCCACCCTGCTGGGTCCTTCAGCAGAGTCACTTTAATCCAAGATTTCACTTCCTCCTTGTGTTTTTTGCATAAACAGAAGAGAAGGTGGATGGAAGCGTACACTGGCAGAAGTGCTTTGGCAGAAGGCCCTTATTTTCATCATAGCCTCACAATGAGGGAGGGCGAGCATAATAGCTGAAACTTGCCCGCTGCCTGTCACCACATGAGTTTGGTGGCTGGAGGGCCAGTTTCTCAGCACCCAGTTGTGCCCTGAGGGAGGAGTTTCACAGCTCAGTCCTCATTATCACAGAGTGTTTCTACCCTGTGAACTGGAGCCAGTGCAGAGATGCCCAGGCAGTGTTGTGTTGCCATCAGTAGGGCTAATTAGCTCGGGGGCAGCGCTGAGCAATCATAGCCCCCACCGAGCTGGACCAGGTGTCTAGTTAACATATTCCTGCAAGGCTGTGATGAACGGTGTGAGTGCATGTATTTCTCCATCCTCCACTGCAGACACATTTGCTGTAGTATCCCAGCACATTACAGTTGCTTTCTGAATCTGTCTGTGGTCTTTTTTTCTTACATCATGATCTTAGTTTCTTTGGAAGAACATCTCTTTATATGTCTGGCATTTAGGGTAAAGCTTTGGTACTTGAGTAGAAAAAACAGAGATACAGTACCATTTTGTTAAAGCTTTCCATATAAATGCAAACTTGATTTTGCAGGTCTTGAAAAAGGTTCCTCTCAATACTAAAAAAAAAATTAATTAATTTTGGTTATAATTTTATCATCAGTGAAAACAGAAAGCATTATTGAGAAAAGTGTTATGCATTGAGACTGGGAGAGGGACTCTTTGTTGTGAAGTGTAGTGATAGGGCAAGGTGTAACAGTTTTAAATTGAGAGAAGATTTAGATTAGATAGATTAGATATTTGGAAGAAATTTCTTACTGTGAAGGTGGTGAGACACTGGAACAGGTTGCCCAGAGAAGCTGTGGATGCCCCATCCCTGGAGGGGTTCAAGGCCAGGTTGGATGAGGTTTTGAGCAACCTAGTGGGAGGTGTCCCTGCCCATGGTGGGTGGGTTGGAACTGGATGAACTTTAAGGTGCCTTCCAACTCTAACCATTCTGTGATTCTATGATTAAGAAATAATTCAAACATGCCATGCCAAATCCATGAAACCTGTATTCAGGCATGGGTGGGACACACACATGTGGTTTACTTGTGTTTTTTCCTTTATTCACGAACAGTTATGTCAAAACTTTCACCACAGTATTTGAGCAGTAGTGAAGAGACAGTTAAAAGACTTGAGCCTCCTGCTTGGTTCCTTCAGTAGCACTATAAGTCTTTCTGTCTCTCAGATAAATTTCCCAGGAAACACGCAGATTTAGAACTGTCTTTGTTTCTTTTCTTGCAAGCAATTATTCCCCTCCCCTTTTTATCCCTTCATTGCACCAAGCTTCTGTTGTTTTATGGATTTTTGGTTTAGCTTTAACAGGTCTCCAAAGCATTTTTCTTGGTTGAGTGCCGGAAGTACACATATAGAGAAAAGTTGCTGGATGTTAAATCTGTGCCTGGGGCTTTGAAATAACACGACAAATGCAACGGGCTGGGCTGGTACCACTGAGAACTGGAGTTTTGCCAAGAGGTTAATATTGTTAAGTGTGTGCAGACAGCTATATTGATACATACCCTACCTTTTCTCTCTATCTGCATCCATTACTTATACTTAGTGTTCAAAAGTGCAGTGGTATGTGTCTGTGTTAAATTCTATAGTACATAAAAGATCTTCCTGTTACTCCTTTGATGACAGCAAATCAGTGTCATGAAGAAATGCTGCTGAAAAATTATTTGCATAAAGCTTTGAAATCTTTATCCACTGACAAAAGCACTTTGTGTCACCCTATTTTATTTGCTCCGTTGTTTTTGCTTTATCATTTGCTTGGAGAAAGCAAACTAAATTGAATTAAAATGTCTTTTTTTTTCCTGTTTAGCTGGCATGTTCATAGCAAAATACAAATCTAACTGGTTTTTTCTCTTTCTTTCTCTTTCCCGTTTCTCATTTGACCTGGATTTGTCTTCTGCTGGCTTTGATATCCCTGTGCGATCCTTTCTTCTTCACTACTTTAAAGGTAAGATCATTATTTCCTCAGTCAGTTTATGCATGTATCAGAGGTACAGAAATACAACTTGAAAGCCGGATGGGGAAGAGGTTAGTAAGGAAGCAAAATAATTAGTGGCCGTTTGGAGTGCAAGAAGTCCAATTAAGAGGTACATTTTATATTTTGTCTTCACTAACCATTGGCTGCAAGTAGGGATGCTCTCAACAGAGGCAGCTCTGTTTTTCCTGAGCAGCCCCTGGCAGGGCACTGCAGGCAGAGCCTCTGTGCCATGGCTGGACTTTGCCTCCCTCCTGCTGCTTCTTGGCTCTGCCGGAACCTCACCAAATGCAACCGAGAGGCAAGCGAAAGATTGGTGGGGACACTGGACCAGCCTCGGGGCAGCAAATCTGCCCAGGACTGTAGGAAGCAAGACAAGGTCGCTTGATGTTTCCCTTCACACAGGAGTTCCAGAGAATTTTGGCTCTTGAGAGGGGGCTTAGTGAATTTAAAGATACATATAGATCTGCTTGTTTAAATTCCAATAGAGAGAAAGGATGCCAATCAAGATCAGAACACAGAGTGATAGGTGTATGAAGACAGGCAGGAACATTGTCTCTTCCTTGAAAGCTTGCAGTGTTTCCTTTCTGTCGCTGTTACAAGTATGTCTTTGGTTTAGACTGCATTTTTCTGCCGCTCTTGGGAGTCTGCCAAATCTGAGGTGAAATATCTCCAAACCACTCCTTCCCAGAGCTTGCTGCCTTATAATACCTTTTCAGTACCCTCTGTTCCTCAGGAACCAGGACACTTGGAGGTGAGAACCTTTTGCAGCAGGAATTTAGAAATGTGCAGATGTTGGAAGACAGGGCTGTGTATTTTCTGACAATTTCTGAGCACAGAATTTTGCTGAAGGCAAGCAACAGAAACCAAAGGAGGAAATTTTATTTTAATGAGCGCTTTTAGATATAATCGGCAAGTGGCGAGTAGTGAAGTCTTGACACTTCCCAGCTTGCATGGAGACAGTCCTGGTCTCTGACAGATCAGGAAGATACTATTCCAGACTTTATACTTTCCCCTCTCTCAGAGGTCCAGAAATACGTGCTGTAGTGTCTGGGTCATCTCTTCAGCCCTGCAAAGGCCTGGCTGTGTTCCAGAGAGTGACTAACAGAGAGGGTTAGAGCTAATCGCCTTGCGCCTCTCTCAACAATGGTAGGTTGCCTCCATTTACATAGTGACAGTGGAGTCACGGAAGACTCAATGAATTTAATTAGTAGGAATGGAAAAATGTGTGTACTCATTATGTAAAACATGTAAATTTAACCCTTGAAATGGAATTGTCAGTGACTCACCACTGTGGCTGGATGCCAGCGCCAGAGGCAAAATTACAAAAACTGGAAGTGTGTCACAAGAAATTAAATCAACTACATTAAGGTTCCTGGGTTTTATTGAGGAGGTGGTTGTTCATGCCCGTTGTGAACTAAAAACTCAGTAGGGATATTGGGTTTTCTCCATTAAAAATGTGCCTTTGAAGCAGGATATATATCTGTAAGAAAGTTAATTAGTAGAAGACCAGAAAACCACCGAACTAGTAGGACTCACGTACTGGATCTCTGCCAAAGTGTGCATCCTGAGTAAACGGCCATAATGAACACTGCGCAATATGTGGTCACTATAGGAATACTCAAGGCTCTGATGGATGTTGCAGTGCCAAAAATGGTACTGAGGAAGCCAGTCACTACCCAGTCACTGCAAATGTTAATTCACACACCCTCAGGCAAGTTACATGAGGCTGGATTATCCCCATGGGATGCCCTGGGGTCTCACTCGGCCTCATTGTAGAGGAGATAGAATGAAATTCATGGTGAATTTCATGGTGAGCTTTATACTGTTGTTTTCAGCAAGAAGGAAAGGGACTTAACCCTCAGGCTGTTGCTGACATTTCTGGATCCCATCCAGGAGTGGGTGTGTATAGTTGGAGTTCTTAGGATGGTGCACAAAAAGGAATTTTTAAGGGTCTTTTCAAACTGCTGCCACTGTTGAAAAGCAAAAGAAAGATTTTTTAACAACTTGGAATATTACACCTGTCATGACATAAATGAACTTCAAAGGCTCTAATTTTTCCATCCTATCCCAGTGGTTGATGTGGCTCTGTACTGTAATCTGCATAGGACTGGGAGCTGAAAGGGGTGTCCTGCAGTTCCCCCGCTTCGAGGGTCCCAAGAGGCTGGTGGGGTGACATGTGTCTGGTCCAGCTTTGCTTTCCAGTTCTGCAAATCTGTCTGACAGCAAGGCAGACACTAACCAAGGCTGGCAGGGCTGGGAGCAGCTATCAAAGGGCTAATCCGCTGAAATGGCGTTTTAAAGAGGAAGAAGCTCTGCGGCACTGAAAGGCGAGCCATCTGGGAGAGACAGCCACCACCAGTGGGAAACATGACCTATTGTCATTAATTTTATTCCATCCTCAAACGTGGCCTCAGTTTATTCACTCATTTACTCCAGTTTTCTTATTTTTTATTATTTATTTAAGAACTGCTGTCTTATGCTTTCTCCTGCTCTTGAGGAGTCCTTTGATGTGTAACATTGCTCTGCTTGGAAGCTCTTGCTTATCTTGCAGTTATCTCCACAAATGTTCTGGCAGCTTCCAGAAAGGGCTGTGCACTCCCAGACCTGCAGATAACAATCTTTCCTGACCCCATTTCCAAATGTCATCATCCAGGGATTTCCTGTGCTTACTTCAGAAAAATTCATCTAAATTCTTCTTGGCATCGGGTGATGAGCATAGATGTGAAGCCTGACAGGCTGAGGACAAAGAGCCCAGCTCCCACCATCAGCGAAGCCCACCTCCCTGAGCAGAGAAGCACACTTTACGGAGCAGATGTAACGGCCTGAAATGAAAGCACTGAGAGCACTGGAAGGGTAATTGGTTTCACTCAGAGCCAAACTGCAGCCTGAACTGTCCATTCCTGCCTACCCATCAATACCCTCAGCTCTTCCTACCTGCCTATTTGACCTGGCAGCTCAAGGTGAGCAGGTTCTTAGCCAGGAGTGACATAAGTGAGATTTTTTTGTATTGTGCTGCTGCTTTATTTTTCTGGTTTTGCGGTCTGAAAGCCTGAGGCAGTTATTAGACAAGGATGTTTAACTAGATCAGAGTCCAAGATTATTCCAGTCTCAGGTCACCGTGTCAAGTGCTGCTGTTTGCAGCAGTAGTTTGAAGGATTTAACTTCTTAATTTCTCCAGTTACCTAGAGAACAGGCTGGACTTGCAGTGGAGAAATGCTTGCTCACATGGAAATGCATGTAATTTTATGTCTATGATTTAGACCACACCTCAGAAGGCATGGAGAAGGTCATAAAGGAAAGTTTAACTAAGGAGTATAAAGAAACAGTTATGAGAAGATTTTCAGCACATTTTTAATATCTAGAAACAGTTCTGCTCCTCTCCCCAAGCCTGTCCCAGTGCCCCAGCAGAGTTACCTGGGCTCCATATGCTCTCTCTATGGTTCCTATCCTCTCCTGAAAATTCTGCAAGGTGGCTCACCAGGGACTTAAGGTGGCTGGGTGTAATTCTGAGGTCAAAGAGCTTGCCCCTGCTGAGATAACACATTTGAAAGCGAATCTCAAATTGTGTGAAAAATGTGAGAACTGACAGCGGTGGAGATCAGGGACAAGCAAAATATTTTCATCAATGTTTTAACTGACTCAAATGCTGTGGGTCTGACAGTTGTCGTCTTCTGGAATAGTACTGGGCTTGGGCTTCATGTCAGAAAGAAAAAATAGCCAGAGGAAAATACTTTTGGGGAAAAAAAAAGGTGAAAATCTCAGGCAGTCAAACATTGAGAATAAAGCACACGGAGGAAGGAAGGGGACTTGCCCTGTGTCAAGCACTCATGGCAGTCCAAACTTTTGGAGGGAAAACAGGCACCCTCCTCACTTGTATCACAAAACTTTGAGAAAGAGATTTCTTTTTATGTAATGAAAGTCCTCTTGAAAAGTGAGAATACAGTGATCTATATGAGACAGTTTCTTTGAGGACAGCTACACACTGATCTCCTGGCCAGCCAAATTAAAATCATCCAAGGTGATATTGCAAAACCCTGAAAATTCTGTGGGCTCCTGGACTTCCTGGCTTAGAGCATCACTATCTGTGATGCCACGGGTTTCTTCAGAAGGTACCAGTGCTGTGCCTTCCCACTCACTCCAGTGTGGAGAGCTGGGCATATCTGCCCTTCCATCGCTTCTGTTTGTGGTAGTCATCCTGGGTATTTGCCCTCTGGACTGAAGCAGTAAATGACTTACAAACAGATTACTAAACATTAGCTGCTTCTCATTACTTTTCTTCCAGCCTGGTTATAAGCGTGTATCCTGGAAGTAAAGTCACTGCCCCACTTGCTGTCCTGCAAGCTATTTTATATCCCAGGATTACTTGGATTCAGAATTTTGACTCAGTTTTCCAAACCTTCTTCCAAACACGTCTCTTGCTATAAGAGGAGCTGCCACTGCTAGTCCATAAAGTCCTGTATTCACCTAGCTACTGACACTCATTAGTAGCTGTTAAGTGACAATGAGGTTTGGTTCCTTACCCTCATCTGATTTGAACTCCTGTTCCAGAAACCAAATGCTGTAACATCTCATTTTCAGACCTGAGCAATTTCAGGGCCTTGTTTCTCAGTGTAACAGAATGTAAAATCAGTCCAGAATATCCCTGCCAGTATTTTCATCTGTATGGCTACTTCATTTATACTCTCCTTGAGAAAGTAAATCTGTTTGCTGAGATGGGATCACTTTATGAACGCTGTTTATATCCCAAACTCAGGAGCGTGAGGCTCATCCTAACAACATTTGAAATGGCCCGAGGGATGTTATTGGAATTTGCTGCTGGGATCCTCCTGCATGAGCTGTACAATAGGTACACAACAGGTATCCACACAGAAGCTGTGACTGTAGAATCTCCTGCAGCTTTGAGTGTAGCATTCACCCTCCTCAGTTCTGGCCCTCACAGTTGGAGAAGGCAGAAAATAAATAGGGGAGGACTCATTGAAACATTACATGGAAGAAAAAGACTGGAAACCAGGCCTCGGAGGAAACTTGCAGAGCACAGTCTGTTGAGTTCAAGCTTAAGTGTAAAGGGCCATTGATTTGCAATCTGTAAGAGGAACAACAAGCTGGCAGCAGACTAATAGATAAAAGAAAGACAAAGTTACATGAACTCAGACTAAAGATTGTAAAAAATTCACTGAGTTGATCATTGGTACAGTTCTTAGATTGAAATAAGATTATTTGAAGAATACATGCAAAATTCAAGGATAAACTAACTCATGGAAGCCCAATGCCCCTGTAATTTGGAAGTCAAAATTGCAGTAGTCTTTTGTGGTTTTACTTGCTGTGAATGACAGTGAAATGAGTAAGTTCCTGGTTTTGCTGAGATTTGGTCAGGAAATGAAAATCAATACTCGATACTGTGGCATTGACTAGGAAAGATTTTTTTTCCATGGCAGAAAGAGTTTCCACTTTGATTTGGGAGGATTCTTTCCTGCCACACACACCATATGAAAATACAAAAATGAAGCTTTTCATTACAGCTGTGTCCAAGCTGCCGGTGTTTGCTTGTTTTAGCAGTTGGGAGGGTGAGAGTTTGGAGGTACATTTACTAAGTTAATGTCTGTGTGCTCTCAAAAGAGAAAAGTGAAGTAGTTGACATGGTAAATATTAATACTGAAACATAAGTAGACTAGTTAACATGAGGAAATGGGCTAAATGTAGATAGCTCTTCAGTGAATGACAAAACGTGATGGTGCAACTGATCCCTCTCAGCAGGGCAGATCTCAATGAGGAAGGCACGAAGATGGAAGGGAAAGACAAAAGTGGGTTGTCTTACTGCATTGCCCACTCAGGGTGGGCTGAGCAACCCTGGAGGTGCATGAACTTTAGAGAAGGTGTGGGTTGTGGTGATTCACCATGAGCAGTGGTATTCACTGTTGCAACCAGGAAAAAGTGCTTCTGGAATCTCAGTGTGAAGGTGAACAAGGGCACAGTCAAGAAAGGGATGAAGCAAAAACTGGGGATTATTCAGTAGCAGCGTTTTCAAAAGCACACAGGTAATTTGGGAGCCCAAGTTCCCATGAACAGCATTTAGGATCGCCTTTCTCATAGATGATTTTAGTGTTGCCATCCTTCTGTTGAAAAAATTGTTTTTTCTTCAACAAAGCCCACTGTAGCACCCACCACTTTCAGCAGAAAATTTTGGCATAAAGAAGAGGGCCTAAGGTGTTCTGAAATGCAAGTAGGCTTCCAGTTTATTGATATAAAATCTGGGAATTACTGCTGCATTATCTGAGCCAAAAAATACTCAGTGGAGTGTTATACCAGTAATCTCAAGCTGTACTTAATGTGTACCATAGCAAGGGTTAAATGAACTGGAAACCTCATAGAAAAAAGCTCATACAGTGCAGTTTTTGTTTATGCTGAAATGTTCCCATATGTTTCAGTTAATGCAGAACATAATTGGGTCTGCCTTGGGACAGACACATTTTTCTTACACGATCTGTCCATTAATCAGGTGTGGGGGAGAGTCCACCAGAAATAGCTTCCTTTCCATTTTAGCCAAAAACCCACAGTTGAGACTTTTCTTCCCCTTACATACTCATTCTCCTCTACAAAATGTTCTGCCTTTTTTGCAGTGAAATAACCTGGTGGAGCAATTTCAAACATGAGGTAAAATAGTTCTGCCCTAAATTAGCTTCCAGTTAATGTATTTCCTGGCTCAATTTGCTGAGCAGCTCACATTGCACATGGATGTTCCTAAATTAGAAAATCGTACGTATAAAAGTTTTCTTGTGTTTTTGTGTGTATGTTGCTTCAAAGTCAGGATTTCTGGTTTTGATTTTAGTACCTCAAAGTAGCAGGAATGAATTGTGCTTGACATTAATTACATCCTTCTGCTGCTTTATTATTATTAGAATAAACAAGCTACTGATTTGAGGAGAGAAAAGTCCACAAGGTGTTTGAGGTCTTTATTTCCTTTTCCTTTGGTAAACTTCCAGTAATTTAGCTTGCCTAATTTACAGCTGGAAACCTGCTGCTGGGAGTGTTCATACCTGAGAGAGACTAAAATTAGTGAGCTGCAAAGAAAATTACAGTAATGAGTTGAGAAGCAGAGAAAACTTGGCTTTGTCTGTTTGTTTGCTTTTTGTATGTGAATGTGCACGAAAAGCAGGAGGAATGTCAATTGTCTGAAGGCAGGACAGTGAGCTCTGCGTGAAATGGGACGCTCAGGGATGTTTGGTGGTATAATCAGTCTGTCAGGCATTATGTGGTGTTTCAGTGCCAGGTGGACTATGTAGCATATTCCTTCCATTGCCTTTTCAGACAGAGATAGAGCCCTTGTGGTGTTCATTGTGATCTGTACTGGTGCTAGGTGGGGGACTTACAGCAGTGCAATCGATCGCTGAATTATTATCTCAGCAGAGGGGAGCTCTGTTGCATCCTGGAGTCTTTATTGTGGATTCCCAGGGTTAATTTAAGGGAGTCAGAGTGGCTTTCTCGACATGCTGCCACTGATCCCCTGGTGCTTTATTGGCCCACAGGAGCCACTGACAGCCTATAAACTTAAGCCACCTTTTGTACTGTTGCCATTTACTACTAGACTTAAGGCAAATTCGCAATCGGTGGCATTTGGTAGCCACCTCTGGCCTTTTCTTGACCCGTGCTACACATTTTTTCCTTGTAGCCACAGATGTGCCCTAAAGCTTGGAGGCGGAGGAGGTTGGTGATCGGTTGTGTTTCACAATGTACAGATGCTTTATACCAAATGACAGTCCAATAAGCGATTGTGTTCCTTGACTTTTTGAATCAGTGGGTTGTCAGTGTGTCGACTAGTGCCATTTGTGAAATAAGCCCCTGATAGATCTGGGGAGAGATGAATTGGCTTCACCGAAAACAACCTGAGAAGTAGCTGCCCTGGAAGACTTTCTCCGAGTTTCTCGTGTGTGCACGCTCGTACCCACGCACATAGGTATTTTAGTGAGTTGTTCTGTTGAGCTGTTCATATGGCAAGAGTTCAGTAGCTTTAGCTGACATTGAGAAACAATGTAGTCTATTCAGTTCAATTGTTTTGGAAAGCTTCCTTCTATACTAACTCCCTTTCCACATCTTGAAGTTAATATTTGCTTACATTTAAGAATATCTATAAATGAGATCAGCAGTCACATGTGGGTCCACTGAGGTAGCAGGTAGAATTTCTTATGGTGACCCAACAAGTGCAGTCTGGTATTTGATCATCAAGCCACACTGTCTTAAGTGTCATACCTCACTGTGCAGATTCTTTATGCCAAAATATTTCACTTATTTCATATTTGCAAACTCTATACATGCACTGTTTCAACTTTGCACCACCGTGTGACTAACCCAGTGCCATTTGGGATAGAACTTGGTTATCAAGTTTAATTAACAACAGTTCTATTTATGAGACACAAGACAAATTTGAGTTCAACTGACATGCTTTTTATTATGGGGACTGTAGTGCAAACAGTTGTGAAAATATACTAAAAATGTACCCCAAGTCAGCAGAAATGACACTGAATACACTTGGAGAGCAAACCTATCTATTGCTAAATTGATGTGTTTCATAGCCCTGTTCAAGAGAGGAGCAGGACAGATCACCAGGAGCTCCCCTACTGCCAGGTGCCCCTGCTTGAGGATCTTCGCATTTTGTCTCTGGCTGTTTACTGATCCTTTTCCTTTTAATTAGCACAATTCCCCCCTGCCTCACAGTCTCAATTGCTTAAGTCTTTCCCTGTCACTTCATAGTCTGGTCCACTGCACCCATGTGCTTACAACCCCTTAGGGTCATCCAAAATTTATATCATAGGAAAGAAATTGCCAGCTAAGAGAATGAGAAGTGTAACTGTGCAGGAGGCAGAGTGATGAGATTGTAGGAGGAGGGAGTAAGAGGATATTAGTTTTTAACAGCTTCTAGAAATCGTGAAATAGACCAGAACTGGGCCACAACTAACAGAAATCATGACTGCTTGCTGATGAACAGAGGCATCACTGCTGTGAGAGAGGGAGGTTTGGCAGAAGACACCTCCTGCAGCTTTCATGTAGTTACTAGAGCGAATGACTTGGAGCTAGAAGGATTCTGGGCTACACTGCCAGAGTACTTGGAGTTTAGCAGAATGAGGTCAGTTTAATGTGGTGGAATTTTTCAGGTGGTCTGGTGGTTTTCCAAAGGCCTGAGTGAAGTTTTCTGAATGCATGAATCTGGGAATTCATAAATCTTTTGGCTTTTATAATCTTCAGCCACAAATAGCATAAAACCCACTTTGCATGTACATGTGGGCAGGAGGGAATTTAGGGTCAGCAGATGCTACATGAATGGACTGAGAGACTCTGGTGTTTTCATGGCAGAGCACTGACCGAAAGAGAAAAGACCTCAGCTTTCTGCTAAGGCTTTTATTTTCTACCTTTTAGCTTTGCAGTGAATTAGCAAGGGAGAAGTGTTTAATTTTCTTGGCTGCTGTTGAACAGTTGGGAGTCCCCAGTGCTTTTGCTGAAGGCAATGAGATCAGCAGAGTCCCAGGTGACAAAACTGGGCACAGAAGGTTGACATTATGATAATGGCAAATAAGACGTAATTCTGGGGAGAAAACAGTATTTGGTTCCCTTAAGAAGGCTTGACAATCACTCTTTTCACAAATTGTCCTTCCAAAGGATGTGGGTCACTGCTTCTAAGGTACAGGATAGTTGTGTTTTGTGGCAACCCCTTATAACCTGAGCTCTCTGTCACACTAACAAGGTACCTGCCTGGAGCAACCCACAGCTCCCTTCCAGCCCATCAAAACCACAGCACAGGGGTGGCTGGGGCACTCCTGGACATTAGGACAAATTGGTTATCCCACCTGGATTAAAGTTCCTGGATTTGATGACATAGACATAGCCTAAGGGAACTGGTGGGAGCATAGAAAGCAAAGTTGCTCCAGCTGACAGTTTTCAAAAGCTCTTTGAATATGAGTTGGGAAGGGCCCACATGTCTGCAGTAAAACACATCTGCCCTTTCTGCAGGAAGGTGGTAACACCACTGGCGTCGTAGTTGTCCCTTTCTGAAAAAGGCCCAGCATTGAAACAACATAGAAATACAAGTTCATACACCTAGAGATTATTCTTCTAAAGTAGAGTTTGGGCATGAATGGCAGGATCAGGTGTGATTGTTGTAATGTGTAATGGTTTCTGTCTGCTGCTCTTCCATGGTTCTTACTGGTTTTCTGTTCTGCTCTGCTCTTCTCACTGTTACTGCTCCAGCATGGGTCACCAGCAGGCTGCAGTCCCTCAGGAGAGTCCCTGCCCTGGCCACAATCCCTTAGGGGTTTCCCCTCTTCTAAGAGCATGTCTCCAGCCCTGTGTCCTCAGCAATCTACGTCTCCTCAAGCTTCTTCCCACATGTTCCCTCATATGTCCTCCTCTAGCAATTGTCACTCTTTTATAGGAGAGGTCATACAGAGTGTTTGCTTTGTCTTCAAGGAAGACATTTGGCAGGTGGGCAGGTGAAGTATGATCCAAAATCCCTAGAAGCCAGTGCAAGTCTTGCCTTTGAGTTCAGTGAGCTCTGGATCGTGCCATTATGGAATGAAGATCTGGCAGAAGAGTCTATGGAGCAGTTGTGATTCAAGAGTCAGGCAAAAAGATTTCAGCAAACCATCAGTGGCTGGAACAGCTTAAGATGAGTGCAATAGCCAAGGATTGCAGACAGAGCAAGAGAGGCCAGCACTGACACCCAGAAAAACGCTTGTAGTGGCAGCAATTCTCCATCGGAGTACAGGCATGCTCAGTGTATTAAAGGTGACAATTGACATCTGAGGCGTTCAACTGTCAGCCTGCAGCAAGGCCAGGAATGTTTGTAATTCATCCAGATTGATGTTGATTGTTTGAAAAGTTCTTGTTCCTCACTTTGGACTTGATGCAGTTTTTTAAGACCTGTGAAAATCTTATCCACAGAAAGAAAAAGGAAAGGTAGGATTTTAGTAGATACAAGTCTAAAAAAAAACCCTTTGGATGATAGCATGCACAGTGAACCTCACCCCGATATTCACTAAAAAGAGTGTCATTTGCAGCCAGAACATCCCTTTCTGCACAAACTGGTTTTGCAAGAGAAAATGTCTAAAGTTTTTGACTTTATCTCTTCAAAAGGGAAGCCCTTTGTTTTACAGCCAAGCTGACCTGATGGTGAACTCAAGGCTGATATGTTCAATACTCTGAGTAATTTTGCAAATTTAATCTAAAAAATTTAATCAAATTTAAATTTAATCACAACTCATCTCAAGATCCTCTTTTCTTGTCTTCCTTCCTTATGCTCCCTGTCCTGTCATCTGGATCATTCCTAGTTTTTCTCCAAGAATATTTTGCTACTCCTTAGGGCTTAGACAGACAAGAATCTGTGTTTAAAGAAAACCCGTGTATTCACCAGGGATGAATAAAGTGCAGATGGAGCTGTCTGTTGTCATGGACAACCACTAACTTTCTGGTTAAGAGGAAGGTTAGTAAAAGGTATTGAAGCTTCTTTGGGTTAAAAAATTGGAATGCAATTCATAAATCTGCCATCCACCACCTTCAGTACCTAATCTCAAAACTCACAGCAGGCTGTAGAGGCTCCTAGATGGTGAGAGTGATGCAAGGCACGTCTCTCTTTGTAAGGGACTGTTGGCACCCAGTTCCTGTGTGTGCTGTCAGAAGCTTCATCCATAGAATTTTGTGCATTCATGGGATTAATAGACATTCTGCTCTTAGATACAAATAATCTCTCTTTTATCTGAGACTGAATACTCTGGAAAGAGAAAAAGCCACTTGCAATTTCATGTAAATTCCTCAAAAAATATAATCCTATTATTTTTCAAGTCACATGCACAGCATGATATATATATATATATATTGCATGAAATATGTTTAGGGTTTGTTGTCAGAAACTTCAGCTGAGGTTGAATTCCAGGTCCCATTCAGGAAGGTTCTGTCATATTGTAATGGATTTAAACATGTAGTTTATGACTTTTGGAGCAGGACAATAAGGGGAACCTTCCTATATATTTGAAACACCATATAGTATGTATGATACACATTCCCATATATGACAAGAAAAAATATAGTTACTATTGTCCTGGTTTCTGGGAGCGACAGGGTTAATTCTCCCCTGGCTCTAGCAGGGGCACAGCTATTCCACCCCAGCTGAGCCATGCCCAAGGGGTAGCAGGGAGCTGGCTGGGAAGGGGAGTGGTAACAGGAAGTGTGGGGTTGGCAACAGGTCAGGGATTCGGTCAGTCAGTCAGTGGTTGGTATCGTAATTGTGTTTCTATCTTTCTCCATCCATGTTGCTGTTTTTCTTGTTCTACTTGTTGTTCTGTTAAACAGTTTTTGTCCTGACCCATGAGTTTTGCCTTTTTTCTTCCAATCCTCTCTCCACCACTGTGGGTTGTTAGAGCGAACAGGACTGCCACATGGTTCTTTGTTGCCATCTGAGGCTAAACCACGATAGTCTTCATCAGAATGAAGACCTGAGACTGCATTTAATTCTGATTATGAGATAGAAATATGTCCATAGTCACATCTCTAGAGTTGAATTAGTAGTAAATAATATTAGAATCAAAAGTTGGTGTGCAGTTTTCAGACTAGTGCAATCTCCCATTCTCCTCCCTGTTTTTTCCTCTTTATTTTCTTCTTGCTTTGTGATACAGTTACAATTTTTCAGACTAAATGTTGTCACTATGTCCTTGTTCACTGGAGGGATGGCTGATGAAGAGCACAGAAGAGCATCTTTCTCCAGTCCTTGCAGGAGCTCTTACTTCCATACCTTCAGCAGTAATGTATTGCCAGACTAGCACTCAAACAGGGAACATTTGAAGCTGTGATTTTGATACTTGCTTTATTCTTGGCTTTCAAATTTTTGTCAAGGGAAGTCAGCTGTCTTATATTGGCTTTTAAAGCAAAATTAAATAGGTCTTTTTACTCCTTCAGTGGCAAAGGAGAAATAAAGTTGAGTGAGATGTTTTGCTGCCAGTGTAGCCACATCTCCACTGACTTCATTTGAGTGAAGAGACACATAGAGCAGGAGGCTGCTCCTGCTTCTGTGCATTTCATCAGGGCTTCCTTGGTGGTGTGGGAAGACGCCAAGTGCTTCAGTTATATTTGCAGTGAGGAGATAAGGCTCATGTGGCACAAATAGCTGGAGTCTAGATCTCCTGGTTTCAAGCTGAATTAAAGCTCTACAGGAATGATGCAACTTCTTAGAGGCACGGAGGGAGAGCAGACACTCCTGTAATACACAGCTCTCTGCCATGGACTGTAACTACCTCATGAGAATAAAATCTTGAAATGGGACCCTGAAAATGTCTGCGTGACAGTTAAGACACAGGCATAGCTGTCTGTCTGAAAGGTCAATTCTGTCCTTTGATGTTTCTTGTGCTTGATTATGGGGGGACTGTGCAGGGAGGACAGGAAAGACTCCAACTGTCAGAATTATTTAAAAGACCTCTTGAGAAAGAAGGTCATTATCCAGAGGAGGTGAGGTTTGTCTTGCAGGATAGAGGAGACCAAAACCAGGCATAGCATACAGAAAGAGAGAAAGAACTCAGGAGGACGGATGCGTGTTGGACCCAACAATAAACAGAAATTCCAAGTTATCTTTAATGATGTCTCTTCCTGTCCAGTCACAGGAAAATAGGTTCCCTGGCAATAACAGAAAGGAAGTAAGTCGGTGCCTCCGCAGTTAATTTAGTGCCCTCCTGGGGCAGATAGAGAATATTGTGCATCTGCCCTGCATCTCCTGGAGAGGTTCTGGCTCTTACCAGTGCCTCCAAAAAAGCCCTGAAGTCTGATCCTGCAGCTGGAGGCCCTAGAGCTTCCCCTGAGCAGAGCGACCAGGAGGCTGAGGCAGACCTGTTTGGGAGGATGAGAGTTGGGAGAAGTGTCTGCTCAGTCTCAGCTGGTACCCGCTACCAAACAGCTGTCAAGCAGTGATGGAAACACCATGCATTGCCTGTTTTCCAGACATGAGCTGTACTCCTGGGCCACGGTGTGCGAGGGTGGAAAATCTCTTGGTTAAAGCATATGTTGCAAGAAATGAGCAAAACCCAAAGTAAACAGTTTGCACACAGGTGAGCATCTGCTGATTGCTGATACACACAGGCAAAATGAGGCGGTGTTTGAAAATGGCTCATTTTGCCCTTGCCTGCTTTTTTTTACATAGTGGAATAACTGACTCTTCAGCAAGGCAGAAGGCTCCCCTACTTATGTTTCCACGGTGCATTTTCTCTCCCAAACAATGCTTGCTGTCCCAAGAGCCTAATTATCACCTAAGAGATGTTAACAGCCAGATCATTGAAACTTCCAAAAGGTTTTGATCAAATACAAGCAAGATGTAGTTTGTATTTTGCTGCCCTGTATTCCAGGAGCAGCTGGTCTCCTGAGGTAGTAAAGTGTGGACTAAGTTAATGAATTTAAATATGCTTCTGTTAGATCTTTTAATCATGAATGTAATTGCATCTGGTACTCTTTTTAATTTTGAAATATAGAGTATGTGATTGGATTTCTTTTTTTTCTATTTTTTTCCCTTTTGCTTTTTCAAATCTATTACTACTGCTATTCCTTCAGGGAATTCTCTAGAAGGAAGACCTTGTCTTCCTAGAGTCAACATGATGAAACTTGATTGTACTGATTCTTTCAATATTAATTTTCTATATTAGCCATCCCCTTTCTGTCCCTCTCTACAACTGCTTCTGCCTTTGTTATGTCTGGCGCAAGGAAGGTACACATGTAATAACAGGTACAGAGCCCCAGTGTGGAGCGGGAGGAATTTACCTTCGGTTTTCTGTCTCCAGTACAAGCCTTTCATGGCAGCTCTGGCACTGGTCTCTAGGCTGACTGGAATAACAGGATGCGCAACAAGCGTTATCCCAGCTTCTCAGAAAGACTGAGGAAAGGGAATTTGAACCCAAATATCTGCATGCCACAGTCGACTGAGAGATGCAGCTTTTCTGTGTCTGAGCTAATTAATAATAAAAAACACTATCGGGCTAAATGGAGCAAAGAAAGGAAGCAGTGCTGGGAGTTCCTGTGATGCTAAAAGCTTTTCAGATCTCTTGCTTTTGTACACACCCTCTCTTTGGGAAGAAGAAATGAAATACGTCAAGCTGGGATCCCTCAGAGTATTCAAAGAAACGTATTGCAATGACCCTACCACCCTCCAGCTCCCATTGGCAAAATAGTCAAAGAAAAGATAAATTTTTATGTGAAGGGGCAGTCAGGGGATTGAATGACTGAGGGCTGTGGGATACGGAGCCTCATACAACAAGATCACCAGCTCTCACCCATCCCAAGTTGGTAGTGACTGTCCAAGCTCAGCAGTTTGCCAGTGTGTCTGAAAGAACTAATGGCCCCAGCCCAGCAGATCCCAGTGGGCAGAGACTTATCACAGCATGCTCTAGGGATGTAGATTGCCACATTCTTATTTCAAAATTTACCAAACACAAGAACCTTTTTGTCTGTGATAATTGTTTTGACAGAGAGACTAAGCATATGCCTGCACTCAAAATGTGATTATTTCAGTAGAGCTATGCTGATAAACCCCTTTTGGAAGAGAACTCACACTGGCAAGCAGTTCTCTGCCTCTATAATTTAACCTTTTTCCCTGGACAGAGTAAGCTATACCCACTACTGTATATATGGCTACCCTCAGCTTCTTGCTGCCATTGCTATTTGGCTGACAGTGTTCTTTTATTATTTACTTCTCACAGTACAGCTATGCCAGCAAAACTTTTCCATGTAACCTAAGGCTAGGAAGAAGAAAACTCCTGTGTAAATTTTTTGGGGGTGCTGTTTCATAGTCATGCTTGAGGCAGAGACTTAAGCAAATGGCTCTATAGATACAGCACTGGAGTGTCACAAGGCAAACCCCAGCGCTCCACAGTTATGTGTACACCATCAACCTGCAGGCCTATGCAGTACTTCCTCTGCAGTGTTGGTGTAAGCAATGAATATATGCCATTAAATTGTAAATCGAAATACCAGTGGCGAGTACTGTCAGTCCCTCTGGAAAGAAGGCTGTGTGCGCAGAGAATTGCCTTGGGAGGATGCGCTCATGCCGACCCTCATACTCAGTTCTGCCACCCCATCAGTGGCTGTGGCTGGTACCCAGGCGGGGTGAGTTCTGTGTCGCCTGGGGTGTTAAATGGCACGTTAGCATCACTGCCTCCAGCCCTGCTACGGAAAGGGAAGTATTCACACTTACTGATTCCCATCATCGTTCTCCCCCAGCAGCCCAGTTAAGTGAAATTGCATGTGTGAACTTAATATGGGAGGCATAACAAATCCTATGAGAAGAAGAAAAATCCTGCCACTGGGAGAATTTCCAGTGGGGCAGGGGCGACAGCACTGCCAGCTGCAGGTGACATTCCGCAGCAGGCAGGTGCCATCTAGTGGGAGCTGGGCTGGGCCTGGGGGAAAGCAGGGTTTTCCCTTCATGCTGGGACACTGTGGTATTCCCAGACCACAGGAGGTATAGTCCCACTGTGCACCTTCTTTGGAGAGATGCAAAGGGTTTTTCTCAGTTGAAAGCAGCACTTTGGGAAATCCCACCGTACACTTCTAAGCACATAATTAGACTTACCTGCAGAAGAGCTGCAGAGGATCTTTGTTGCCTTTCATCCAGCCAGGACACCTGAGCCCCTCAAGTGGAAGGTGAGGCAATAACATTGGGCTGTTTGGTTTTTTCAAAAAGTCTCTCTTGGATTTATTAATCAAAAAGCTGTTTTTCAAAATCACATTCAACACATTTCCACTTTACTTGTAGTTTTAAGTTCTCATGCCAGCCACAGGGCGAGGGATCTTCTTTATCACCCTTAGAAGCAAAAGCACCACCCCATGGTTTGTTCGAGTGTGATATCCCTTCTTCACAGTCCAGAGGTCCTCTCGCTGTGAAATACCCAAGAGATATTTCTTTGGACTTTAAATTCACTCAGATTTGCTAACTCTTTCAGCCTCATGATATGTTGATCTGAGGGTTCACCCAAGAGAGGAATCCTGTGATTGTTGAAGTTTTGAAGTTCAAGTACCCCTCTGAAGACCCCAAACCACGAGTCTGATTTGTGATTCCTGCACCTGGGACAGGTCACTGTCAGTGGGAGGATGCTGGCTGGCCTGGAGGGATCAGTGATGGATTTGGAGCAGACCCTTCCAGCACTGCTCAGCTAATGAATTTTACAGTCTTCATTAGCTTCCTCTGTATGGTGATTCACTTGGGAGAGAAATTGTTTCTGTGACCTAGAGCATCACTTTGACACTTCCTGTTGGATATTTCTCCGTGCCTGCTTTAAATGAACTGTGGCTGCTGAGATTGGCAGGGAGTATGAGTGCTGTTTGTGTGAAATACCTGTGCCTTGTACTATGCATGCTACATATTTTCCTTTTCTTTAAGAAACAGTATTAACAAAAGTGTTAATTGCAGGCCAGCTCACACTGTGCTGTTTTCAGGCTCAAGCGAAAGAAGTTGAAACCAAGAATTAACCTCCTGTTTCCAGATCAGTAATTTGTGAAAAAATGAGTAATGATGCCCATGAAGTCTC
Source organism: Pedionomus torquatus (assembly GCA_013398155.1). NCBI lineage: Eukaryota > Metazoa > Chordata > Aves > Charadriiformes > Pedionomidae > Pedionomus > Pedionomus torquatus. The sequence continues at coordinate 108,850 of VZRU01015236.1, forward strand.
CACTTGTGCTGTCAGGAAGGGCTAGTAATACTAGCAGTAACCCCTAATGAATGGCAACCACTTCATCAGGCTACAGCCTTTCCTGCCCACCTCAGCCCTGCTCCTGGGGGGTGGGGTGGGGTTAAAAGCAAACTCTAAGCACCTCCATAGGTCTGGCTCTGGATGTTGTGCCACATGCAGAACACACTGCAGCGTGGGTTTCTTGACGCTGACATGGCCTGTGTGAGATCAGTTGCTTTTCTTTGCATACCCTTTGATGGATTTTTTGCATACGGCTTGTAGTAATGTCTTGATTTCCCAGGAAATAATGCGTTTTAGACAGAAGCCAGGCATCTTGTTACTCCTGCCAACTGGCAAGGGGGGTGCATATATGCATATAGATATTTGGTGTTTAATAATTGAACCTGGATATATCAAGGTTGGCAGCACGTCTTTCAGCTTTAAAGACAGGGCATTGTTATAGGAAAACGGGATGTTTTCCTGTGCTGAAGACAGATTTTTCTTCCCCAGCTAATCCTGATGTCTGCAGCTGCTGTCTAGGTATCACCTCCTAAAAGGCAGGGAATGAACTTCTGAACATCTGTAACAGCTACATTAAGTGGCTTGGTTTATTGTAGAATTATGGATGATGATGGCTGGATTAATAAATTGTAAATCAATCAAAGGCATTCTGATGATATTCTAAACCATGAGAGAGAAACTCATGCAGGAAGAGACAGTGATTTATTGCACCAACTGGTAACACATCCATGCCCAGTCGTTTTTATTTATCATTATTTTGAAAAGATTTCAGCCCTTCATAAAAGCAAATTAAAAAAAAAAAAAAAAAAAGAAATTTGTAATGATAATGAAGTTTTTCTGTAATGAAAATTGACACTCCTGCATTGTGATTTCTGGTGATGGAAAAGTGGAGAAAAGAACTTAAGATACACAAACTTCACAATAAATTAGTTAAACAATTTCCTTTGTTTAATTGTCTTTTATGAGCAAATGAAGGAGCTTTTTTTCCTTTTTATTCTTAAATCTGTTCCTTTGAAAGCGTCTCACACTATCTGTAGTTTTAAACCATTGGTACCCGGGATTTTGAATGCTTAGCAAGTCATCCATTTCCAAGGCATTAGCAACACAGACAGGATTTATTTCAGTCTCTGCAGTTGATTCTTTGATCCGGGGTTTACTTAAGTGCATTCCAGTGCAATTAATTAGAAAAACAGTATAAGGCAGTGGCAACTCCAGGTGATCTTAAATGTAAAGTGACTGATTAGTAGCTGGGCTTTCTTGAGGATTATCTATTTGTGGCTTGACAGCATCTGCTATTCCTAAGCAATGGAGAGTCAGTTAATTGAGAAAAGGGGAGCTTTGCTACTCTTTGTAAGCCACTGTTTGCAAGAAAAGCAGCAGTATGGAAACCTCTTCCAGTACTAATTTTAAGAAGGAACTGGGTAAATGGAATTAGGACCAGTCACCTATCTCATGCCATTAGGCGTAGAACAGTACATGGATTTGATTTGCTTGTCAGTAGTTGTTCTCTTTCACTGGCAGCCCTGGATGGCCACAGAAGAAACCAGTCCTCGCAACAGCTTTCACTGTGGCTCCTTCCAGGAATGGGCTGTGCCATTCTTTGTGTTTCTCTTCCTTGGGATGTCTTGTTTCTTGCCTGTATCCTGGCTGCTTGAAAGTTAGAATGTTTACTTGTACGTCAAGGACATGTCAATCTAGTTTGAAAATTCTGTGCATCTCTATTCTATTTCCCGAGTCTTCCTACTCTAATAAGAGTAGCCATCCATCAGTTTTTGATTGGAACAAGATTGATCCACAAGCAACTCACGGGCGTCCGTGCTGCAGTTACAGCTGCCTGACACAAATACTGCGTCCCTTTGGGCTGAGGCAGGCAGTTGCCGAGGAATTCAATTGTCCTGCATAAGCGATCAATATCTGCTCCTCTGACTACTCTTACTCCCTTAATCTTCCTGTAAGGTTTCTTTATAATTTAATCTTCTTCAAGGAGACATACTTCCTGTCTATCATGCTGTTACACATTTCTTGCATCTTCCTTGAATCTCAGTGGCAGTGGAGCTGCTGTGATTCATAAGAGAAGCTGGCTTACAGTTCCAAAGAAAATGAAGATTCCACCCTGTATGCTTTGTTTGCAGCTGATTCAGGTAAATACCTTTGCATACTGCACAGTTACTCCTGCTTTGTCGTTGTGCTATTTCAACTTGCTTCTGATTTTCTTACTTCCGTGTGGCAATATGCCCATCATTCTTTCTTCTGTGTCTTGAAGCGTGCAGGCGTCAGATGCAGAAATCCTGCTTTATTAGGTAAAATATACACTTGTTTTATTCATTATATTAATCTTGACACCTGAAGAGGCTGAATCCTGGCATTCTCTCTCTTCCCAGGGCAAAGAAAATAGGAAGCTGTGCAGATTTCTGTGCTGAACCAGGGCATCTCTGTCCTGATGACAACGGGAGACTTAAGTTCAGCCTCCCTGCTAACATGGCAGCCTGCACTGGCACTTTATTAGGGGACAGCACTTACCCCTGGAGCTAGAATGAGACCCCGAATGTTTTCCAGTTAAACTATCTAGTGATAGGGTGAAAACTGCTATCTTATGCTACCACCCAGTGCAAATTGGTCTCTGACACAGAAATGGAAAGTTCAGTGTCTTGTTGCAGATGTCTCATTACTCTTCTGAGGTTGATTTGTTCCTTGCTTGATTCAAATGTGGCTAACATACAGGGAGAAACTTGAAAAAATAGTGGGTACAGTACCCTGTGATCAAATATTTTACAGTAAATACAGCTGCAATGTGTTACTAAAATCCGTATTCTGTGTAATGCTAAAATCAATAAAAATGAAAGTCTCTGTGAAAGAGCCAATAAGTGAGGGGAGTAAAAATTTTTCTTATGGCAAGTGGCAGTGGTTTTTTCATCCTGAAATTTCCTACCTTGATGACAGCAGGGACAATAATAAAAGCAAAAGAATGCAAAGGGTAGGCATGGGTCGTGGTCCACATTTCTGCCTTCCGGCCTCTGCCAGCTCTGATGTAATCCTTCTGGCGGTGAAACTTTCCCTTGCAGTCTGTCAGCATTCAGATGTGCTATTGATTAGTGGGTTTACTGAGGTCACTTAGGAATCACAACAAACCTCCTGAAACTGGGGAAAGGTAATAAATCAAAGATATTTGATTTGTAACTTGCCATCATTTTTGGTGCCTTGCTTCGGGAGAAGACAGCAGTCAACACTTCCTAAGCACTTGATATGAGGAAGGTTATGATGGCAAGAGAAAGCACTTGTTTATAAACGGTGCAAGTAACATAAGCTTTTAATGGGTCCTGGAGGAGTCCAAGGCTCCAGAGGGCTCTGGAATGCCATCCACTCCACCCCCATCTGCTCCCCTTACCCTGACCCCCACTTTGTTTTTTCCAAGCCTTTGGCCAATTTTCATCACATCTGTCATTTTGAAAAATGAACCGGCAGTTCGCTCTTAAGGTTCATAACATGTCCTGTATCTTTGTTTAGATTAACTTGTTTGCAAGAGACAGTGCAACAGGAAATTCTTGAGCTTACACAGCAGCTCAATTTTCTTGAAAAGCAGAGATGATGTTAAAACTTGTAGTCTGTGTCTATTCTGCTAATTGGATATAAAACAGTTGTGAGATGTGAGGGTGATAGGACCATACTTGTTTCTTGGGTAAAAGCCTAATAGTACTAGATTGATAGAAAATCTGAACACAGCAAGAATCAGAACTGCACAACACCATGATCAAAGGTTATTTTTTATTTACGATGACCCTGAAAGTGTCAATTTCTGATCGTTTCAGAAGAATTGATACTCAACCATACCTTTCTTGATGCTGCATTCGATTCCAGCCATAAAATGGTCCCATGTATTATCATATGTATCTCATCAGTCAGAGTATTCTGTATCGTGGTGCCACTCCCAAGGTGGGTATCAAGGCTACATATGTCCTCCCAGCTTTGTAACAACCCACAGTTTCACTCATCTGCCCTTCGGCATGACTTACATCCTTTGTACATCCTCTCCAGCTCTGCAGCCTTTGCCAGTACAATACAGAAGGAGTATCTTACTGTAAGAGGAATGTATGGATAATAGTATCCCAACTATTGCTTTGTAGACCTACTTTTCTTTGTAGGTCAGTTTTAAGTAGAGAGGTCTGACATTGAGCTGTTACTATGCTGCAGCCACCGTGTGTGCATAGGCAGGTGCAGACACACATCTTTGCCTTGGTCTCACACCTGCAGGTTTCTTCACTGCCAGGCTGGAGAAGGCCCATGCAGTTGAATTTGATTCTGCCCAGTGTTTGTAAAGCTGTGACTAGGAGCCCCTGCATGTCTCAAGAACACCAAAAGGGGAGCTTTTGTTTAAAGTTGTTCTGAGTGTATGGAGGGCTGGTTGTTCCTCTTGTGAGATGCCCAGAGCTGCTGCTTGTTCTTTTGTCTCCTTCACTGTCAGCTTCTGTTACCTTTTCTACTGCTTTTGACAGAACAATAGGGTTGTGTTGTGTACACACAGGTATGCGCACACAGGAGTGCTAGCAGCTCCCCAGCTGGCACTGCAGCATGACCATTTGTGGTGTGATGAAACGCTGCATCACCAGGGTTGTGAAGCATTAATCCTGCATGTTTTATGAAATACACAGGAGAAAAAGGAGAGATGTGGCATGCCTACTCACAGTTAGATTTTTTTTTGACTCATAGTTAAATAGTACTGGTATTTTTTAAGCATATAGTTAATGAATATAACACATTTTAATTCCTTCTAAAAAATAGAACTATGTAGTAGATTCTGACTCTACGGCAATTTATATCCAAAAGACCAGAGCTAAGTAATCTCAGGTTCATACACTCTGAAAGCTGGTGCAGATCTACTTACACCTTCAGCCACTGTTTGTGTAGCTGCTGGAATTAGAGTTGACTCTGTTTTTCCATTTTTAATCTGTTCTTCCCCAAGAGGTTTTAGAAAAGGACTAGACTAGACTAGACTACAATAGACTAGACTAGAATAGAATAGAACAGTTGAGTTGGAAGGGACCTACAGTGATCTAGTCCAGCTGCCCTTCTCCTGGGCAAAGGCAGCAGGTCAGACTGCAGCCCCTATAGCTATATAAAGTGCTCCATAGAAGTGCTCCTTTTTCAGGGTATGCTGGTGCTCACACCCCATCCTGTGTTTCAGAGGAAGTTGGATGTGTCATGTCAGCCAGAATCTAAAGCTCTGGGCACCCAGCAGCGGCCAAGGCACTGGATTGCTAGGCCAGGGTCTTCCAGAGACTCCAGAATCTGCTTTGAAACCCCTCTCTTGGGAATGGAGGAATAGACATTTGTATTAATCTGCATTTGAGCTATCATGAAAGAAAGGCCCTTCTTGCTTGCCCATTGGTGGAGGTGCTCATCCATTCTTGGTGGTTCCTTTGTGCTGGTGTGACTTGTGAGACTCCATTTTGCATATGCCTGAGATTAGGATAAGCAAGCGAGTGGTTTCTGGGGCACCCACACAGACAGACATTCATATAGCAGCTTTTCATTTAAATACTCTCAAAAATACAGCCAAATTGTGAAAGCCTCCCCACAACTCTGCTTCCTTTTTAAGAACCCCCCAATTTTACCTGCCAAAACCCACCCTTGTGTATTTAGAAACCTGTGCTTTGGATTGCATCCAGCCAAGAGTTTCTGTGGGAGTTTAATTTTTCCATCTGGGAGAAAAGCATGTCAGTTTGTCTGTGTTACGAGAGTGTTCTCTTCTGCCTCCAACTCCCAGTGCAGCCCAGGGGTTGTTTGTAGGGGTTTGTTGCCAGGGGGCTGCCAGCAGCATGGCCTGGCATCACTGCCCAGGGAACTGGTGCATGGCAACACCGAGTCCCCGAGTGAAGATCTGGAGGGTGAGCGGAGCTGGCGTAATGCATGTTCCATTTCAAAACTCCCCATCTTTTAATACAGCAGAGTCCCAAGAGCAGAAACCATCAGGCAAAACAAACCCAACCGTGCAAAACAATCCCAGTTACCAAAGCAAGCCCTGACTTGCTGCAGTGACACCCCCTCAACCCCCCTTTACTGGAAAAGAAAACCATCGATGGAGGTGTTTACCCATGGAGGTGTGGCTTTGCTATTAAGTCTCTTGGCTTTCGGTGTTCTGCGTGGCAACCTTTATTTAAACATCGGGGCCAGAAGAGAGTTGTTTATTTGTTTGTTTGGGGGTTTCTTTCCTTTTCTATGACATTTAAAGGGCTGAAGAGTTTATTGTGTGTGAAATGCAGGAAGAGTCTAAACGAACACCAGATGAGAGGAAACAGACTGAGGAAAATTAGGGCTATTTGCTACCAAAGGAAGTAATCATTGTACATATATTAAATTCCAATCTCTTAACTGAGAATGTGTTTTTACTCTATGTAGAGTGAAAAGAGTAAGTGGAGTCTTCCTAAGTTGGGGCTGTAGAAGTAGTAAGAAGGGTTTTGGTGTACTGATGGTAAATAAGACGGGAGGGAACTTTTACTGGAGCAAATGCTGAGGTTGGCTGTAGAGTGCTCCACACCCCGGTGTTTCCCACCATAGCAGAAGGTCGTTTTGAGGCTCTGTGCAGATGGGTAAAAGAGATTTTCATGCACCTGTTTTGTGTAGGTAACATTTAGTATGACTTCTATAATGAGAATATAAATTCCTTATTGAGTTTGATCTCCCACGTTCTCTCATCTGTCATTAGAGACACCTGACTCACCTTTACTTATTGTTTACCTCTAAGGCATTGCTGGAGCTGCTCCTTTAGGATACACTGCTTCGTTTTCAGTGGTGATAACCATTACCTAATAATCCCCTTAATTGCCTCTGGAAGGGGAGGGTTTAAGCAATTGTAGTAGGAGTACTGGCTGCTCTCCTCTTCCTTTCCTCAGTCCTAAAAGCAGAGTAGGTGCACAGTTTAATTTCACTGATGGCAGGCAAAAGCACTAGTTGTTTTAGTGATAAACTCTTTACAGAGAGAGCCAGTATGACTTGAATAAGGACCCTCAGAAATTATTTGAGGAGTGCATAATACATGGGCTTGGTTTATGAAGATGCCGTAAATCAGCTGCAAATTTGACATTACTACTTCTTTTAAACAAAACAGAGTGTTTCTCATTCCTGCAAGCCAGCAGAGACACCCTGTTTAGTTCAGTTAATTCAGCAAGGGCATAGAAAGATTTTTTTTTTTTTTTTCCTTAGCTGTAGAAAAATTGTAGCCTGGGGGCATGTTGCTTTGACAGATTGGGGTTATATGGTTGAAGCTGACCTATGCAGCTTCTTCCCTCTTCCCCCTCTCAGCAAGCGGGATGAAGCACGTATGATTGGAAATGGCTATCCTTATTTTGCTCTTTATCTGATGGAAGGCCACCACAGTAGTCAAGAAGGACTTGTTATAGATTTTGCTTTTCCTGTGAGGGATGCTTGAAAGCTCAGTGAATAACCTGTAGAAATAAAAAATGAGATATTTTGGCTGTGTGGGAGGGAAGCATTTAATCACAGCGAAGAATAGGGGATTGCACAGTCAAATAAGCAGTTCTTGGCAGATTTTAGAGACCAGCAGTGGGAAGTAAGAAGGGTGTATCGAATAGTAGTGTAGGAAAGCATAAATGGAAATGAGGTGAGGAGAGATAATTGCATTGTATTTAGAATCTGTCACTTTATCAGAATTATGTTGACTGGTTATTAGCAAAAGAGAGAGAATTGTTTTTTTAGAGGAAGAAGGGTTTAATTTCCCCTTCACTAGCTGAGGAACCTGCTGACAGGAATTTAAGGCAGAATATTACTAAATGGGGGCTTCAGCCACGCCCTCGTGTCTTCAAGAAAGGGTTATTTTTAACCCAGATCTGCTTACTGCCTGCATTTGCAGCATGGCCCTGCACACACATACACACAAAAAGCTCTGCTGGTAAAACTAAGGCTGCTTTGTGCTGCTGTCTGAGAATGGGACAGAGGTCCAGGGTGGGAATCCTGTAGGGCAACAGTGCCCCTGACGCCTGTGTCATGAAAATATGCCTCCAGTTAACTATTGTCCTCTGACCTCAATCCATGCTGAAACAGGGGCTTTGCATAATCATTGAAGAAGAGGGTTCCTGCTCCAAAAGATGTTATGTTTTGAATTGCCAAAATAGACAAAGGAGACATTGTCAGCCCTTCACCCATGGGAAACAGAGGCAGAGGAAGAGATTTGTCTGGGGCACATAGGCTGATTTTGACAGAAGGGGAACTTAGGCTCAAGTTTCCTGAATTTGCTTGTGTACTACAACTGCAAGATTGCCATTCCTTTCTAATACTGGGCTTTTTTCTCCCTGAAACTTCAGTTCTAATACAAAGTTGTTGTTTATCAATAATGTGATTTCATTTTGCTCTGTTTAATAAATAGGCCCGTTTGCAATCTGAGTCACAATGCTGAAGTTGCAGATGCCCCAGTGATGCTACCCTTCAGGTGGATTTTCACATTGGGACCACCAGGGACAGTAATGCAAGGAAAGGCAAAGATGTGATTTTGGCTTCTGCTTTTCCTTGTCCTCTGGTGATCACAACCCCATGGCTATTTAGAATTGAACCCTGCAAGGGTAGGAATGCTGTACTGCTCAGGGGAAGAAAAAGCAAAATATCTTACTAACCAGAATGCCCATTTTTCTTGCTCAAACTTCTTAACTCCAGGAAGGTCAGTGAGACTTGGCATGGCATGACCAAACTGAGGCTGTTTGGATTTTTTTATGAGGCAGTATTGAGTGGAACCATCTGGGCTAGGACAAGACCACACTTCTGAAATAAGCCTTTAGGAATACTTAAGTTAAGTAGCTGTCTAGGGCACCACGCTGAAAGGAAGGGCACTCACAGCTGCCTGTATTTTATGGGTTTATTTTATCTCTGATGACACAAGAGAACTTACTAGTCTTGTGGTTCCTCATAAATTTCAAGCCACTCCTGACAAGTGGCGCTGCTTGCGTTCTCAGCCACGTTGGAGCAAAGTTCCCCCGACTTTCTGGCTCATGATGTTAATAATGGTGCTGCTAATGGAAGATGCTTTAGAGAGACATCTAACTTTTCTCTGAACTTAAAGGCAATCCCCAAGTTACAGTTTGAAAAGGGAAACTTAAGTATCTTCAGTAACCTGGATGAATACTTCTACAGTCATTCATCTATATCAAAGTGTCTCATGTCTCTGGTTTCTGAGACCCCAGTCTCCCTAAAGGTGTGTTGTTCCCTTTCCTAAGAGCTGAGGGAATCTGCACCTCTGAAACCAATATCCTTCCGGAAAGCTAAGTACAGATTTTGGGACCATAACTTTCAGTACGTTGATGGTGCATCTTATCTTAGGTGGATTAAACTATTCTTTTGCATTGTGGCCTGTGTTTGGTTTTGGGATGTTTTTTATGCCCTGTGGGGGCAGCTTCCTGAGGTAACTCCAGACACTTCACAGTGGTTCCTGCTGCCTGTACTCCAGTTTCCAAAGACACATCTTATTTCTGTGTTGGGAGACAAACTCCCCTCCTTCAAGCACTATTCTGTGTCACAGACCTGGAAGGGGGTACATCAAATTCAGTATAATTTCAAAAAAATGTGACCTATTTTCCTTTGCTTTCTATTCACTGAGATGAATCCTAGAGAGAGATCGCTCATGGTAAAAATATTTACCAGTTTATCACCTCAACTAAGATAATAGCTCTTACAGTGATGGTTTGAAGAAAGAAATACTTGATCCTTAACCTTTTCTCAATCCATGTCCTGTTCAAGCTGTCTCTGCTTCACAGGACCCTAGAAGCTCTGCATGATATTTATTAATCTGATTTACTAATAGACTCCTGAAGTTTAAACAGAAGATGAGACAAAGAGAAGAGACAAACTGGACTCAGGCTTAGAGGACTCAGACTCATGCCAGCCCAGTCACAGACACCTGTGTGACTTTACGCAAATCATTTAATATTTTTGATTCCCTTGTCTGCAAAATCCTTTTTTTTAATCCCTATCCATACTGGTGTAGACTGCAGGTTTGGACAGGAATCAGCTTCTCCTGTGCCTTTGGATACCTCACAAATGAGTCCCTGATCTTAGGTGAAACGTCTAGTTGCTTCTGTAAGATACATTATAATAATTGGCTTCAACCTGCTTCAGGAAAATATGCAACCTTTGGATTACATTGGTGTAAATAAAAATTCCATTACAGTTTGCAAGTCAAAAAATGCTGGTAGTGTTTAGCATCAATGTCTGTCACTTGAACATCTGGCATTCATCACTGCTTTCCTTTTTCTTCCACTGTCATATTTTATCCCCATCTGTTAGAGGTTTCTTAGCACTGTCTACATAAATCATAGCTGCGTCTCAGTCTGGGTAGTTGAATCATTACAGGCTGCAATGTAAATGAAGGAAAAAGAGGTAAATTTAAGGGAAGTGTTTCTCTCTGCTCCCCTTCTTTCTCCCCCCCTTCCCTGTCCACAGCCAGTACTAGACAGTGTTACTGTCTAGCATGATACTCCTGCTATGAAAAGAGATGGAAAAGTTTCCAAAAAGAACAAATGTTTTTGCCAGCCCTCATTCTGAAGGCAGAGGTGCTGAAGCCTGAGTGGACACCCATTGCCATTGTTGGAAAGACCAAAATGTACTTCATTGGAACAGCCCTTCAGCAGTTAATAATAAACGGGAAAGCAAACATTCCTTAAAATCATACTTCCCGGGCAACATCTTTGATGTATTTTCTTAAAATCAAATTACTCTTATTGCAGTAATTTAGGTTAGTGCTAGGAAGAATAATATTGAAGGTGATGGGAAAATACAGTTGTATTAATATTAGCTATAGCAGAATATTTTTACTACTTTTTTTCCTCAAAAAACGATGCCCTCATAAATGGCCATCACTTTCAGCTCTCCAAAGGCGTGCCATCAGGGCAGTGAGCCGCAGCAGCATTCCAAAGGTGCATTTCTGATGAGGGAATGAATCCATACGAAATATTTCCAGTAGCATGAGTGTATTATCCTGCCAAAGCCAGGTGCTGCCGTTTGCGCACACTGTCACACAGGCCCATGTGCTGGGAGCACACGTGGATTTAATTTCCTGCCAGCTTTGGCAGCTAGAGAAGGTATTTATCTCCTCATTCTAGAAACACTCAGAGACACCATAGTCCCAAGCTACTGGAAGCTAGGGGAAAAATAGGCCCTTTTCCCTCTGTCTGGAGAGGGCTGTTGCAGACTGCCGCCTCTATCAGTCCCAGAACTGAAACCAGCCTCAAGGTGGGCTGTAGCTGGAGGGTGTCTCTTTACAAGAGAGCTGTCATGTCTTCAGTTCAAGGGATAGTTTCTCTTCCTGAGGACTTGATTATACTTGGAGCAGCAAGAATGCCCCTTGTCACTCTGTGTGTTCCTCCCCGTTGCCTTGCTTTTTCACCCTTTTTAGGTTCATGTATCAAAAACGTTGTCTTAAGTTTGTTTGAACTGATAGTGGATGAGCTGAAATAAGAATAAAATATTGCTACTATTGCTGGTTGTCAGCTCATGCCTTCTCTTTCTACAAAGCATATTGCATTCCTTATTTCCCGTTATTTTTCACTTACGTTCCTGTGGTGTTATCCAGCTACTCAGTGCAGACTCCCAGATTTCAGCTCGGCAGCCAGATTAATCAAGCAGTAGGCATCCTGGTCGGCATCTGCACAAAGTGAAAATGATAGGCTCTGCTCACGGATGGAGCAGTTGCTGGTCTGTCCTGCAGAGCAAGTCCTGGCTGTTTCAGAGGGCATGTGGTCATGTGAAAGGCCAGGCAGTTCCTAAAGTCACAGCTGCTCTCCAAAGTCAGTGCATCGGATGCTGTAATGTTGATTTACTCGTCTTTTCAATATCTCATCTTGCCATGCATCATTCTTGTTACTAGCAGAATATTTATTTTCTTTTCTTTTCTTCTTGTAGAAAATTTTACTACATCACACTGCTGAGAGACCCTGTATCTCGTTACCTCAGCGAATGGCGTCACGTCCAACGAGGAGCGACTTGGAAGACCTCCTTGCACATGTGTGATGGTAGGACACCAACTCCTGAAGAGCTGCCATCGTGCTATGAAGGCACGGACTGGTCAGGCTGCACACTGCAGGAGTTCATGGATTGCCCATATAATTTGGCCAACAACCGCCAAGTGAGGATGTTGGCTGACTTGAGCTTAGTGGGCTGCTACAACATGTCCTTCATCCCAGAGAACAAGCGAGCACAGATCCTGCTGGAAAGCGCGAAAAAGAACCTCAAAGACATGGCCTTCTTCGGCCTGACAGAGTTCCAGAGAAAGACTCAGTACCTGTTTGAGAGAACTTTTAACCTGAAATTCATCCGGCCCTTTATGCAGTACAACAGCACTAGGGCAGGAGGGGTGGAGGTGGATAATGACACCATCCGGAGGATCGAGGAGCTCAATGACTTGGACATGCAGCTCTATGACTATGCAAAGGACCTCTTCCAGCAGCGCTACCAGTACAAACGGCAGCTAGAGAGGATGGAGCAGAGGATAAAGAATCGGGAAGAGAGGCTTCTTCACCGGTCCAATGAAGCACTTCCCAAGGAAGAGACGGAAGAGCAAGGACGCTTGCCCACCGAGGACTACATGAGCCATATTATAGAGAAGTGGTAGCCTAGGCAGACTTTTATATTAATGATATTCTAGGGTTTCCATATAAAAGATCATGGAAGTAAAATTACAAAAACAACAAAAAATATTTTATTTAAAAGCAAGTCTGTAAAACAGAAGGTAGATTGCTTCCTTAAGCATAGGGTCTTTTTACTGTTTCTTACAAGACCGATGAGATTCTTAAAAAAAATAAATAAATACATAAAAATAAAAAAAGGGTCAACATTATAATCCAGAGGTAAAAAAATGCACAGATGCAGTTACCCGCTCTTAAGGCCAAATGCAAAAAAAATGTTTCTTATCCTCGCAGTCCAGACACAAATGGCAGCAGTAGGATTTAAAAAATCTGTTTATTTCCTGAGCATAATGATATGAAGATAAATAATTTTAAAATGAGGTTTTCTGTTGTAGGTGTTTTTGGGGGTGGGATGGGAATTGCATTGCTTATAAGTAAATGATAACTAAGTTGAGGATGGATGTGGGCTGCTCTGTCAGGCAGCGTGATCCAAGCACAAGGGCGGTCACTTCATTTCAGCTGGCAGCCACTGCCAGAAAGTAGAGCACCATAGAAATAGAAGAAAAACATCAGAGGATGAGAAATGTTGATGCAAATTGACTATGGCCTAGGATATGTACTTAGCACAGTGGTTTTGATACATTGCACTGGTATCACATATACATACGCAACTTCCATCATGAAAATAATAGGGAATTCATGCACAGAGCTCCCAGATTTGTTTCACAGGCAGGTCCCAAAATGAGTGAAAAGCCAACCAAATTCCACATAAGCTCAAACATGCACTCACATGCCGTCCTGTCACCTTACACAACCGCCGCCCATGCCATCATCGTGTTAACAGCACATGAAAAACCTATCCAACATACTGAAACAAAGATAAAAAGGAAGAAGAATTTAAATAGCAATACTCCCTCATAAACCTGTGTGACAAGTTCCAGGGGAAGACCCTGCAAGTAATCAGTCCTTAACAGGAATATGATGAGGGGGTGATTTTGATTGTTGCTATGTGAAATACTGAACTAGAACAAGCATACAGACATACCGTATCTTTATTTTTTTGCTTATTTTTACTTGCCTTTATCAAGAGGTAATGGGCATCAGCCTGCTTCCAGTGAAGTCACTAGAACTGATTTAAGTGGGAACAGGATGGGGCTCTCTTCCAGAGCTGTGAAAATTTCTGACTGCGGGTCTGAATTAATTATGAGACAGTGCACATTGTCTTTTGGCAGAGTGCCTGTTCTGCAGCTCTTACTTTAAATGAACAAGCTGTGTTCATAAAACTGGAAAGGGGAATCATGGATAATGTTTTTTTAGTCTCAGACCACTTTAAAAGCAGAACTCTTTCTCTTTCAATGCTGTTTTCTAGGGACTCATGTAAGTTTAATCCTCCAGTGTGGTGACAGTCTAACCAGGTTCTGCTTATTGACTTTTGAGTCATGGAACAACAATGACTTCTCTAATTCCTCTTCCCACTCTTCAAATTAAAGTATGGCTTATTTTCTTGCTGTTGCAAGCACTTCTTTGTTTGGCTGCAAGCATGAAAATGAAGCAGTTTTTGCCTGTTTCATGTCTCGCCCCGTTATTACTCAGCCTGTAAGACCTGAACCAGCTATTGTTTAGGGTAAACTATGAACTAAATGGAATATGATTTGATTTTCAAAGGCCATGTTAACTACAGATCAACTATGGCACTGAAATCACTGGAGGAGAGGCAGAGAGCTGATGCATTCAACTTTAGCATGCTGTTTTTACAGCATCCCTTTCCCATCACACGAATCCACTGAAGTGCTGCTTGTTTTGCATTTTAATTCTCTCTCTGCCTCCGTACAAATTCAGAAATTCAGACTGAGTTTCGCAAAGGAGGAGTGACCTTGTTTCTTTGTACACCCTGGGGGATGCACCTTGGTTTTGGAGATGTTCTTCTCCAGAAGAGTAAAGATGGCTAAAACTTAAGAGCAGAAAATACAAGCAGCACTTTGGGCTCAAATACAACCCTGTTACAACCCCAATCCAAAGTCCACCGAAGTCGACAGCTGTCTTTCCTGTTGATTTCAGGTGGATTTTGATCAACTCTGCGTCCTCATGCTGCCAGCTGCCCAAGCACACAATCATTTGTCTCCAAGCACAGTGGGTCGTTGTTACCCCTGCATTTGGCTGGTACCAGTATTTGCTAGTGGTGTTGCTGTCCTTACGGTCCTGCCTGCGCTTCTGCCACAAAACGGCCCCTGCTCCCACAGGTGTGTAGCCTGGTCGCAAGCATTTCCTCCTAGATGAAAAGTGGGAAGCAAAATGAAGCAATTTTCCGTTGCTGGCTTGGGGGCAGAAGGTATTACAAATCCATTTGGCTCATCTCCGAATTCCAAGACTGGGAGGAGCTATGTCTGCTAGTTCCCATCGCTTTTATGTGTTGCTGTAACTAAAGAAAACATTTATATTTTAAAAATGCAATTTTACAGGCTGTTTACCCACAAAACCAATACACAAGATATAAAAAGCAACTGTTCTCTATGCACAGTTTCCAGCTTTACCCAAAGGCTTTTCACTGTGTTTTCCGCGTTACAGATCCGCAATGCACACATGCCTGCTGCGGGGAATCCGTACCAGAGGTGCGCCTGGGCACAGCTCCGGGGGCAACCACAGGCACTGGCTGCTGACAGCCCTTCTGTACTGAAGGCCAAATTCTGCTCCCCTCTACCAAAGGGTGACAGTAAACAGGGAAAGTGTGTGATTGGGACCAATAACATTATTCGGCCCGGTTTGCCCGTGTTATTGCTGTATTATGGGCTCTGGGTAACCAGCTGGGTTTTAACGGATCTTATCTGCAGGGTTCTCTTGAATCACAGGCAGCCTCTGACCCTAGAAGCATGTCAGTAGAAGACCTTGTTTCCAACATTTTCTTTGTAATATATTACAGTAACAAGCAAAAGAAACAAAAACTATCTTGAAAACTGTCTTGTTAACAGTTTCACTTCAACCCACAAAAGGAGGGCTGACCTCAGCTTGGCACCAAGGCAGAAAATTCTAGATTCAATTCCTGTGCCTGGCAAATTCCTGTT
Source organism: Pedionomus torquatus (assembly GCA_013398155.1). Classification (NCBI taxonomy): domain Eukaryota; kingdom Metazoa; phylum Chordata; class Aves; order Charadriiformes; family Pedionomidae; genus Pedionomus; species Pedionomus torquatus. The sequence goes on from VZRU01015236.1 coordinate 124,550, forward strand.
TCTCCCCCTGTACACTGGGAATAGCAAATTTACACACTGCAAAGGTTACTCCCAGGTATTAGAAGTACAGGGCACCTGGAAACAGATTCCAAGTATTGGAAATGAAGAGAATGATCCAAAAGCTGTTGCTCGCCCTGGCTGCTGTGCTAGTCTGTGGCTGCAAGCCATGCTTTAATTTACTGTAAGTGTGGCATGCCAGAGCACGGGCTGCAGGACGTACCTGGCACTATCTTCCTCCTTTAGCGGGTTTAAGGGAACTTTTTTAACATCATGCGAATGTAGGTTTTTTGATTTCTATGTGCTACAGTTTTAAGTGGTACAATTTTTTATTTTTAGGACTGATCATTTGATGCTACAATAACAAGAGAAATGTATGTGTAGTTTTAAAAGGAATGGAGAACAATGGCTTTAAGGGACTCCAGAAGAAGTAGTGGCCAGATAGTACATTCTTGTTCAGTACCTGCCCCTTTCTTCCAAAACGTTTTTCCTTTTTCACTACATGGAGTGTTTCTTCATGGGACTCACCAATGCATTACAATCCAGGTCAGGATAGGCGAGTGCTAGGTACAGTGAGGGCAGGTGCGTATTTGTGACCTGTCCCTTTCTGGAGTTGCTGAGACAGTTCCCCTTCAGTTCAGATATTACCCAGTTGGATGCTTGTCCATCCCACAGTGTTTCTGCTGTAGTTCCAGGGACATGGCATGAAAAACCTTTACAAAAGCTGGGGCTTTGTAAAGGTGTTTCTTAGAGTGTGTACAGTCAGTAGTTGTTAGTGTGAGCGAGCATTTTGGACAGGCAGTTCTCTGGTACCAGGGCAAAGATGATGCCTCTGCCATCTTACACTGTGCTGACCCTTTCACATCTGCAAACAGAGGGCGATGCCGAGTGGGGAGCTGCCAGTGGACTCCACTCCTGCTTTGCGAGGGTGAAAAGGCCAAAAACACACTGCAGCGCTAAAAAGAAGGAAGTAGTTTTTGCTTTAAGTTCACCTGAACAGTGTTAGCTTCGCTGCTTGGTAGGTTGTTCTCACTGAAGAAAACTTTTTATTGCTCATTTGTCTCATCCCTGCTAGCTCTGTTGAAGGAGTTTGCTTCCTACTCCAAAGTTTCCCAGGCAGTCCAGTGCCACCTTGTACCCTGCCCAGGTCACAAAATGCAAGATTGACAGGTCAGGCTGCAGAAGCAGGCTGGCGTGGGGTTCAAATTCGTCAACAGAAAAGCCCTCAACAAAGCATCAGTGTGAATTTCTGGCTTTTCTGAATTTCTTGCTTTTTTTGAACTTCTCCCTTTGTGCCCAACAATTTGGGATAAAAGGGGAGCACTTGAGGTTGATGATTTTGCACTCCATAGTCTCTTACTTGCTCATAAAACTGGGATGGCAATGGAAACAGCGTAAAGTAAGGTCCCAACAAGCTTTTGAATCCTCTCTGCCAGGGCTGTCCTGTAGGAGCAGGGAAAGCAGCACTGTTGCTGAGGATATGAGCAAAGCAGAAGGACCACCACAGTGGCAGCATGGACACATGCCACTTAGGAAGTTTTCACTCTGAGCCTATCAACTCACTTCCCAGAGACCCCTGAACAAATGTCACAAAAATGAGTAGCAGTCCTGAAATTCGTGTAACACAGACTATGCTAAACATTGTACTTCCAGAGCTGTAGCCTGGAATGCAACTCGCACTACCTGCTAGATTCAAATCACAGGGCTGGCTGGCTGTTATCTTTTTGTTCTTGTCTTCACTACTATGAGCAGAGCACGTTCCAGCAGCAGCAGCGAATGCAGGATTCAGGTCAGTCAGTGGCAATTCAGGTGGAGCTGTCTGCGCACGCAGGCCAAGCTCACCAGGGCTGGTTGTTTTGCCCCATCTACAGGAGTTCTGCCAAGGGGAATGCAGTCTCAATAAGCATGTGGGTATTAAAGCCTGTATCATCTCAGCTGCAGGTGGCTTTCTCTGTAATTTTTAGCCACACAAGCTGGGGAAAAAAAAAAAAAAAAGAAAAAAGAAAAAAAGTAAAAAAAGATTTGCAAATGAGTCTGTCTCATCCCTCAAAGCTCCACAATACCCCCTCCCCGTTTTCCCCCAGGTGTCAATTCTGCAGACTGGATTGAGAGAGTTGTACTATAATGAATAATTTTATATTCAAATGGTTTACTGAGCATGATTTGTTTTGTACATATTGGAATATGATTTAACTTATTTTTATTGCCCCCTTTCATCTTTTTCTTCATAAGGAAGACAAAAATCCTCACCCTGTCTCGATGTGAACTTCCTCTGTGTTTGTGTGCAGTCTGCCAGGCAAATACACGCAACAGCCACAGGATTTCTCAGCATTCCTACACCCCCTATCTGATTTTGTTTTTCATTGGCATTTCGTTTTGTCTGAGACTTTGCTTATATTATCTCAGTTTTCCTCTCTGGTGCACAGTCTGCGCAGGGAAGGGGAAGGGCAACACATGCAGGACTTTCTTTTTCTCCCTCTCCCCTATCTCATGTGCTTTACCTACCAAGAACTCAGCTCTGATCTTCAAGGAGTTGTGTGACTGAGGGTGAAAAAAAAATACAACCGTTTCCCCACCACCTGCCTGCCATCCTCCATACTGTAGATCAAACAGATTCAGCTTCTCTGAAAGTGATCATGGCTGGAGTCATTCCATTGGGCTGAATGTGTATGGTTTGCGTTTTTTCTTCCCCCCACTTCTGGAACTTAAAAATAACAAAAAATAAAAGACAACTGTTTAACTTGAGCCAAGTAACACTGAAAGCTTTATATATTTATTTATAGCATCTTACAAAAAAAAAGTGTTAAAAGGTTTTTTTTTCTTCCACAAGAAAAATTGGATTAAAAAAAATAATCATCTAATTGTTTTTGTCTAGATCGAGAATGAATGTTAGCAGATGAAATAAACCCTAAAACTAAGCATTTTCTTGTGTGTGTTGTCCTTGCATTGGCCTTTGGATGCTGTGTCAGTGTGATACGCCCGGCCTTCCTGTATTACGGGGAGATAAAGCTGATTTCTGCTAAAAAACCAGACTCTAACACAGAAATATTCAAGCAGAAACTACAGTCTGTTTATTCCTGTTGTTAAACTTGAGCCAACATTACAAAAAGCCCTTAAACCACCTAAACCCTATCCTGTTTTAAAAATTAACTTCCTTTAATACTGTACAGCCCTCTTACTTTTCTTTTTCACAGTCACTGCAGATAATCCGTGGTGGTTGATATATATATTATATATATATACAGTTGTTATATATATAATATTACAGAATAATTAACTTTTTTTTTTTGTTTGTTTCCTA
>VZRU01015236.1:127952-146645 GCA_013398155.1 Pedionomus torquatus
AAGAGGCAGATGCGCTGGTGCAAGGACAACACCCCTCTCGCCGGGAGCGCAAGCCGAGGCACAAACCGGCCACCGCCCACCTCAGGCTGCGCCACCAGCCGCTGCTCCCGCTCCTCTGGCGCAGAGAGGGCTCCTCCATGGAGCTGCTCTGCTGAACCTGCCACCGACGGCGCCTCCCAGCCACTGCCGCTGGTGGGAACTGCGCCGGGCTTTCGTCAAGCTCCTGCTTTCACCGCCCTGGGCACAGCTCAGCCGGACCCGACGCCACGGCGGGGGGCCCGAACCTTCCCGAGCCGCCGCGCGGCCCCNCGCCCCCTCCGTCCTGCTGCTGCAACGGCGGCGGGAGGGGCCCAAGCGCCCCCGCTCCCGCCGCCGTCCGGCCGGTGAAGCCGGGGCAGGGCGGAGCACCGGCACCCCTCGCCCCCGCCTGCCGCCCCCGGGGCCGGAGGGAGGTAGAAGGTGGGGCAGGAGCTCCCCGGCGGCCGCGGGATGTGCTCTGCCCGCCGCAGCCGCCACGGGGTTTGTAGTCGCGGTGGGCCCTCTGGGTGGGGGATCTGGGTGGTCTTAGGGCCTCGGGTGGAGCTGAAACCCCTCCCGCGGCTTGCTGGTGTGGGATGCTTTGAGTAACCTGATTTAGCGGGAGGTGTCCCTGTCCAGGGCAGGTTGGGTGGAAATAGATGCTCTTTAAGGTCTCTTCCAACCTAAACCGTTCTGGGGTTCTGTGATGTTACCCACCAGTATTGCTTTTCCAGTAAGTCAAGTAGGTATCAAAGCGCTTGGCTGCCGTAGTTGGAGCAGGAGCCTGGGCATTCCTGTTGCTGAGACCTGAGTGTTTCAGAACATCATCATGACCTCTAGTAGCTTGGAGCGCAGTGGGCTGGTGGCCTGTGATCCTTCCAGACCTTTAAGAGGGTGCATCAGCCAGGGCATAGACACAGTTCAGATTGGAGGATGGAGTCCTGTACTGTGGCAGTGTTCTTGTTTGAAAGTGCTTTTTTTCTCTTCCTTTATCATCCTTTCTGTAGAGCCTGGAAGATGCTCATCTGCATGAAGTCTGTGCAGGCAAAGTGCTTTCATTTGCACGTGGTCTTTCTGCACTGTCATTAATACAGTTCTTTCTCTCACGCAATGCTAGAAGTCTCCAGAAAAAGGAGAGATGGTAGCTAGCAGGCAGATGGAAGGAAGGCTTCTATTGCAAGAAGGGGAAAGGAGCAGAAAGGATGCTGAAGGAGGGTTAAAAGAAGCAGAGAAATTTGTTGCTGAGGAGAGGACCTCCAGAGGGTTGGATTTTTTTCTTGCTGGAGCCTTCATCATGCTGATGTTTGTTCAGTTTCCTTATGCTTGAGTCCAAGCATGAGGACTGTTTGGTCATTTTACACTATCCAGGACTGCCTCTGGGGGATGTGCTGCCTCAGGTTAATTGGAAAGTGCCCTTCTTTACATCCTGCTGTTGTCCTAACAATAAGCAGCCCCTGGCTGCTCTGCTGCCCCAGGTGACAGCCTGCTCTTCCTGAATGGAAAAGCTGATCCTTACAATACTGTATCAGAGGAGGTGGTGCTGAGCTCTTGTCAGAGGGTTGTGTTTTGTTTCTCTGGCTCAGGCACTCGCACAGAGTCACTTTAACTCTTTAATAGCATCTTTCTTGCCACTGTCTAGAGGAGGAAAAGCAGAACAAGGATGCTTTAACACTAATGCCAGAAGTTTTCTACACTGATTGATCTTTGAGTAGTACAGGTTCCTTTTTTTTATCCTTGTTGAGGATTTGTGTGCGAGTCCATATAATGCTTAATCACCTCCATGTCAAAGAGCAGAAAGAGAGATGAAGATTCTTGCATAAGTAAGTGTTTATCTAGCAATTTCTGCACATTTCTATGGATTTTGTAAACAAGCAGAATTTAGGAGGGCCCCATGCATTGCAGTTTATAACACTTTATGATGCAGTACTTCAGTGGTGCCCATAGTAGGGATGTCAATAAATTTACGTACAGATACAATACTGGGCTTTCTGCAACTGGAAATGTTTATCTGGGCACATCAGCTTAGATCCTCTGCTGCAGGGAGAGAACTAAGACACTTTCATACATATACTCAAATTTAAATAATAATTATGTAGACTTAGCAGTAAAGCAGTCTGAGCTTTACTATAGTTATTATTTCATAAACTTGAAAGGGTTAGTCAATTACATACTCATTAAATGATCACTGTTCAATAGACCATTGCTTTGTATCTGTTAAAGCAGTTGCAGGTTGCAAGTGAGGAAGGCTTCAGTAGTAAGACCCTACATACTTCCATTCATCTGCGAATTGGCTTGGAAAAGAAACAGTATATGTTCATATTTTGCAAGCATTATCTATAAGTCTAAAATGCATAAAATTATCAGCCTCCATTAAAGTTGCTCAGACCATACTGTAGTATATTCAGGTGCTTTGTTATGTGATACTGTTTCTCAGGTCTCAGAAATTCTTTGCCTGACGTGATTTCACTCATTTCTCCCTCTTTGGTGATGCTCTTCTCAAAAGGCTTTGGTTTTCTTTTTTTTAGTTCTGAGTGCTTTCATGTCCCTGCCTTACACCTGCCCCCTTGCTAGTCCTGCTGCCCAGAAGGCTTGTCCTTAGTGAGTGAGGACATGCACTATCTCAAGCACAGATCTCTTGCACCAGGGGCTGCAGAACTGGGATCTCAAAATTTTTGAATCGACACAGGATGAAGGGCAACAGGCACAAGTGAGAACATAGGAAGTTCCATTTTAGTATGAGGAAAAAACTTATTTGGGGTGAGGGTGCCAGAGTCCTGGAAGAGGCTGCCCAGGGAGGGTGTGGAGTCCCCTTCTCTGGAGACCTTCAAGCCCCTCCTGAGCGATGTGGTCTGGGCAATCCTGCTTTAGAAGGGGAGTTGGACTGGATGATCTCTAGAGGTCCCTTCCAACTCTGATAATTCCATGGTTCTGTGAATATCCAGCCAACAATAGAGGGAAAAGTTGAATACCTGTCCTCTAGGAGCTTGGAATGGATGAATGATCGCAGTGCTTTGCAGGTGTCTAACAAGCTGTTATTTATGTAGTTATTTTGCTCTTCCCACTAATAATACCTTTCTATGAGACTATACTTATGGATTCCAGATGTTTGTGCAATAAATGAGTAATAGCAATAAATAAGAAACATTTAATTCATGCTGCTATGATGTATTCTAGTTCTTACTGGATTGCGTTTAAAAGCTCCTTCTTTCTGTTGACTTAAACCAAATGTTATACTCAGTTGTGCTGTAAATAGTAAAGAAATTCCATGTGGCCTAATCTATTTAATTCAGGCTGGATACCTGATACTGAAATGAATATGTGGTTATTGGTCATCAATTTTCTGGCATAGGCACTGACAACATGTATAAATCATATGGCCTTTGTGAGAGAGTAAATAACTTCCCCGTAGAGCCCTTTCATTGGGATCATATTATTGCCAGACATTGTTTTCTGAACAAGAGCTTGCAGACAAATTAGTGGGTGCTCAGATGTTTTGCATACCACAACAGCCCTCATCAGTACATGTTTCTACTGATCGTGCTTTCTTTTGTTTCCCTAATCCCAAATATTTTTATGCCAAATAGGAATTTATAAACTGACACTGATTAGCCAGCTTCTTGTAGGCTCTCGGATTTCACCAGGTTAATGCACAATGAAACCTTTGGTGTTGTTGGAAATACTAAAGGTCAGCCTTGTCACTTTGAACTGGGTTCTGGGCTAGTTAGCAGAGGCTTTGCTCCCAGACTGGAGAACTTGGATATTGATAACTGCGCAACCAGGAGAAACGCATTGTGTGACCCACTGGATTGAGAGATCTGCTGTCAATCTGCTAAAGTCTATTAGGTTTCGGTCAAGATCAAGTAGAGAGTAACTGCAAAGCACTCAAGAGTATGTGGTCATCTGTTTTGAGGGCAGTCTAGCCTCCTGAAGTAGTTAAAATACTGGCATTCAATTACTTTAGGGGTAGGAGTGGAGGTAATGGTCCTGTTTGAGGAGAAATCTCTTGGTAGTAACCTAGCTGATGTTATCATGGGACCCTTTATCACAATTGTTTTGCATAATTTTTTTGTGCATTTATTTTTAAGTGCTGTTGTGAGATGGGTTATTTTTCTCCTCACTTGGAAAGCTTGTTGAAGGGAAGTGTGGAAAATTCGGACCCAGATTGCTGGCTGAAGTCCTGGCCCTAGCAGGCATGGCCTTGTCTCTAGTTCTTCACTGCAACCCTTGGAGAGGTTAGGCTTTCTGTTGTTTCTTTGAAATATTTTAGTAACTTAGAGGCCGTTTTAGCTGTCCGCCTGCCTGTTGGACTCTGTTCTGGTGAGTCCTGCATGCCACATCTGGTGAGATGGGAGGACACTAGCATGGCTGCCTTCTCTAGTGCAGGAACAAACCCAAGATCAACTCTGCCAAGACAACGCACTAAGGCAGAGGCACACCTCTGTGGGCAGAAATGTAGATGGGGGGCCAGACAGCATGATTGTGGGGTGGATTGTTTGTGGTAGGTACAGTGATGTCCTCCAGCAGAGGTGTCTGGCAACTGAGTGTTTCAGATGTTTTCCGTGTGATTCCCTAATGAGTCTGGAAAGGATTCTCCCTTCCATAAAAGTCTTTTATTTTTCTGGAATGTTGGGTTTAATTTTGTACTCTGTTGTTGTAAGAGTAAATAATGTCTGTAAATTAATCATTCATTCTAGGTGCAAATTGGACTGATGCATAAAGCTTTTGTTTGGATGTTTTTATTTCACTTCTATTTTGAAGCAGTGCTTTAAGTTAATAATTATAAGAAATTCTTATAGTTTATTGAGACCATAAGCTTTGACTTTTTATATGTATATTTAAGGACTTTCACAAGAAAATCAAACCATACATCAGCTGGGACAGTGCATTGGGAGGAACAATTAGAGCAATAAATTGAGCTTTCTGCTTGCCTGCCAACCTAACAGGCTTTACTGTCTCCTCATCAAGTGATCTACCATTTGCTAACAGTTGCTTGTTTAGGGTCTCTCTCCTCTAGGCCCATTCTTGGTTTTGTGTATATTTTAGTCGTCTTGACAAAGGAAAAGAACTATATTAAATAGAAGCACTTATAATTCACTATGCCTGTAACCTCTGTTGCAGGACTAGAATTACAAGCCACATCGGCATATATTACTTTTCTTGTTTTCTTTCCATTTGGGAATCTCATTAGCTGTCTTACACTTTTGTTTGTGGGTTGTTGGTTGTGTTCTCCCCACCCTCCTGTGGCTTCTTTGTGAAAACAAATTGTTTTGTCTTTCTTGCTCTTTGTAAGGTAGCCTGTGGGTCTCGGTTACACAACATACCCTGACTGGCAACAAGAGGGTGTGAGGCAGCAGATACCTCTTCTCATCCTCCTTTCTGATGGGGAGGTGGGATGGAGAGATGGTAGGAGGGAAGTGATACATCTGCTTGCCTCTGTCATTGCTCTGGTACTCCAGAACTGCCTTTTCTGTGTTAAAAGTGATTAGGTATGTTTCTCCCTCTCCAAAAATCTGGTTTCAGTTGTCTGTACTGTTTTCCCCTCATCTTCTCATCTCAAACTGATAGTATATTTGCTTTTTATTGAGTATAGATGCCTTAAAGGAAGAACTAGTAATTTTGCCTGTAAGATGTCTGGTGCTTTCTGCACTTCCATATATTCATATTCATACTCATATATGAGACTTGACAATTAAAGTGAAAAATTCTGACTGAAATGGTGCTGAAACATTTAGAAAGCTGGAGGATAAAGATTGGAGAGGATAAAGATTGGATATTTAAACTGTGGGGGTATAAAGACAAACAAGCTGGTGGTCACCAAAACATGTCATACTTTTTAAGAGTAGGATGGAACCCAAAGATTCCCACTCTTGCACTGGCAGCAAAGGCACCATCATTGAAACCCGGTGGGATGTGGTACCACCTCCTCACCCTGGTGTCAAATGCATACAGGAAGTTCCCTGTGCCAGAGCCACTGCAGAAGGCTCTGCGATGGAACTTGACTTCAAGCATTTTGCAAATGGGGCTGTTACGCCATGGCTTTAATGACTATTGTGAGATCCTTAACCTTCCTTTCCTTCATGTCCTTATAGAGAAGTACATAGGTTCTTCTGTGCTCTGAACCAAATCCAAAAAAACAGATACCACTTTCTGGAGAGCAAGGCTGGGATAAGTGTGGGCTCTTCCTTGCTCCTGCCAAGAAAGATCAGGCTTCCAGTACACTTCTTTCACTCTGTACCAGGAGGGGGCAGCATGCTATCCAGTCATTGTTACAAAGGACTGCTTTTTATATATTAATTCTTTACTTTTCTTCTGTGGATTACACAAAAGAAACACAATAGAGGCTTAGTATGAAATAGTGAAGAGCAGAAGCCAAGAGGTGTAGACACCACAAGACTGGTTGTAAAACAGGTACTATAAAGAAGTGTGTATCTACAGTTAATTGGAAATATGCCAAAGCAGGCTGTTACACAGGCTGCTGGCAGAGATGATGCTCTGTGATAAAATAAATGGAAAGGTCATCTTGATTAATTGCCCACAACTTCTCGCCCTTACTCTGTCTTGATCTCCCTGCCATCTTGATAACTGCAGGCATGGCTAACTCTGCAGTCGCAGCAGGTAATTTCCATTTAATTGGAGTAGTTTGAATATAAGCTAAATTATTCTTGCTGTTGTATTTCTTAAGGTGTTTCATGTTGTTAAATGGTTGTGTGTGGTAATAAAGAGTTGCAGGCAAACTTGCTTAAAACGCTGACTTATATAAGAGTGGTGTTTTTCTCATCTGTATTAAGAACTCGGTTGTTTCCCCTCTCTGTGAAGCTTCTAGCTAAAAATACCAAAACAAAAAGGTCTGTCTTGTCTGGGGGTTTTGAAACATAGTAATCGCTGCAGGTTTTCATGTACCTTATTATTTAGAAATGTTGTAGCATTTGTATCCTAGTTCATCCAGTGTGCCCTCACTGTGCCAGAAAAACACAGAACACAAAGAGACCCTGCCAGGAACCTCTAACTTCCATCATGAGAAAGGAGAATTAGTTTTATCTCCCTCCTGGGCTATGGCATAATCAGTAATCTTTGCATTAGAAGTAAGGTAAGAGAGGAGTTTCTCACTGTTAACAGTGTGAGGACCTGCAAACTTGTCTCATTAAGAACAAATAAAAGCTGGCTCTTGTCAGATCTACGTTTAGTCTCCCATAAAGTGTTACCAATTTCAAAAGATTTTCCTAGACTATTTTTATGAATGGCCTATTGGGGCATGTAAAAATAGAAAAATTTCTCCTTAAACTTATTGTCACTCTGTTTAAATACCCAATTAATTTATCATGCTTTCCTGATCCTACAGAGCAGGGAATGAGCCATCATTTTTGAGGGGACAATGATTTGCTGACACTGATGGGCAAGACTGAACTCTCAAACTCCATTAGGGTGCATGAATCATGAGATTTTTCTCACAAGTTAATTAGTCATTTTTTCCTAATACAACAAAGTTCTGACTTTGATCCTAGAATTTGTCTCATCAGTTTTATTATTATCTACACATGGACTCTTCTCTCTCTTCCCCAAACCTTTCTCATAATAGGAGGTGAGGTTTTTAGAAGTGTACGTAAGAGTAGTTTCTTTTCTTGGAGTGAAAACTTGGCAAGGTTATACTCTACTGCACACAAGTGGAGCTGAAGCTACAGCTTGGAGTTTCATAGGCAATTTTACACAGAAAATAATGAGTTCTGATTTTATGCTCTATCTAGAGGATACTAGTACCTGACTGAATACTGTTTACTGACATAAAAGTAGACATAATTTTGAATGCTACTAATTGCTGCTCTCTGAGCAGTACTGCCAACCAAGAGCTGTGGAGGGTTAGGGCCACGGGGTCCTTTGATGTGTCCTTCCAAGTGAGGAGCACTGGGCTTAGGGCACATGAGCAAGTATTTAGGTATTTAGTGGAGAGCTCCAGTGTGCTCTCCCTCATGGAGTTGCTGACTGCTGCTTGCTGGAAGGAATTTCTTCCGCTGCCATGGACTGGCCCCGCTAATACTCTTGGAAACTTCTACTTGGGAAATCGCCTCTGTGCTATGAATATGCTATAAGCATTGAGAGGGCCAGGTCATGCTCTCTGACTGTGCTGTTGGATCACAAGAAAATCTGGGGAAGGATGGCCAAGATTTTCCTTGGAACTTGGTGGGAGAGCTGAGCTGGAGTATTGGAAATCATCTCCAGTACTGGCAGATGCACTGGATCCAGGGCTTTTCTCTGTGGGCTGTCTGCTATTTGTTCTGGTAGTGTTAAAGGGGAATTTTTTTTATTTAAACTGTGGGATATCTCAGGGAGCTAGAAATTAACCTCTTGTAGCAGCTGCTCTCTATGGTGGCAAACCTCATCTCCCTGTCCTGCATCCAGTTGTGAAATACTGACCCACTTAACAGCCATAGTAATTCATTAGTTTTCATCTCCAGAGCTCTTCGCAGTGCTAGAGCAGGTGAGGGCTGAGGAATGAGCACAAGTATGATGTAAAAACTTAATGAGAGGTAAGGGAGAACTGTTCCACTCACAGCACTAATGGCTTTCTTTATCCCAGGAGTTTGTGTCCTTTTTTTTTTTTTTTTTTTTCTTTTTCTTTTTGCCTCCTGCTGCTTAATGTTCAGTATGTGGAAGCATGTGATAAGAAAGAAATTTGAAATAATTATTTACCTAAAACAGAACAGGGCTCTTTTGGGGGGAGTTGTTTTTTTGGGAGGGTTGGGTGATGGCTTTTTTAGCTCCTTAGGTTACAGAGGATTTCTTAAACCCTAAGGATGCAAAACTTGCAAGGTTGGTGAAGGATGTGAGGGTTTAAAATTTAAGTCATCTTTAAAATTCTGGGATTGAAAGTGATAGCATAGTTAGGCTATTACCCAAGATTCAGCTTTCTGCTTTTTAAGTATTATGGTAGGATTTTAGCAAGCTGTTACACAGTAATTTCTTGTGGACCAGCTCTAAAAACGGGCATCTGGATTGGTTTTTGCAAGACAGGAGAAGTTCTGGGTGACTTTAAAGAAGATACATGTTAGCTGGGCTTGTGACAGAAGACAGACTGAGGGAAGTAAAATTGTGCTTGGCCCTGGGATTTAGAGCAGCATGTTTGAATGTGTTACAGTGCGGGGGGAAAGAGAGGTGAGGAAAGGGAAGGGAGGAAATGTGATCTGGTCAGAGCCTGAGGAAGCTGGGGGAAGTTTTCCCTGTGGATGGGAGCAGCCACTGTGGGTGTGGGAGAGCCTGGGGAGGGTGAGCTAATCAAGCTGGGAGGTCCTGGTGGCCCCAGCAAGAGTTTTAGTTGTGAAGCTGCAGAAAAAGTGATTGCTTCCACATTCTTATTCAAGATGTAAAGTCCATGTGCAGACAGGGACTGTTTTCAGTAGTCATGTTCATTTGTGGCTACTGATAAAAGGTATCGAGAGCCAGAACTTAACTTGTGGCTTTAGAATTGCAAATAAAGAAGTGATAGAGCAGTTATGAATCTGTTCTGATACGTGTGCATTGTTTGTGAGGAGTGCAAAGCTTTTGTAGCTGTTGGCATGCCATACACAATGTATTCAACAGCACATTATACTGTTGCAAGCTACCTGCTTATTTTGAGATTTTTATCACAGCAGACCTTCTTACAAATGAATCATTCACTGCTCCTTTCAAAGTTTAGGTTTTGTCGCCTTCATAATTCTCTGCTCCTTTTAATTACTCCATGCAATAGTGTAATAGAGTTGGCACAGTGTGCAGTATTGAAGGAATTACCAGTCCAAATTGACTGTCCCAGACAAAGCCCATAATGAAGTCGGGGGGGATAATTAAATCTTCTGGCAGGTAAAGTGAGCCTGCATCCTGCAGGAGAAGGAAGCCAGGGTTTAAGTAAGGATTTGGCAGTACCCACTCTCAAAGGCAACAGTTCAACAGGGACTACTCCTTCCGTACCCACTTAGCAGCAGAAGCTGTCACTGTCCTGTCCGATTGTCTCTCCCTTTGGTGCTGCTCTGTGCAACACCTGCCATGTTTGTGACAACAGCAACTGCTTGTGCCTTTGAGAGTTTTGTGGGACTGTGGAATCTATTTCTGAGAGGGTTTCCACTTGCTTCACGAGGCCCTTCCTGCTGAGGGCTCACAGAGGCAACCAGTAATTCAAGGCTTCTCCCTGGGAGCATAGAGGAAGTATCAGCACCTGCTCATTGTTGCCAAACTTGAAAACACAGAGGCTTGTGTTCAGTCCTCAAAGCACTTAGACCAACTGGGACATTAGGAAGTATACTTCAAAAGTGAAAGAGACATGAGAAATTACGCTTGCATCCCTGTTTAGAAAAGTGCTGGTGAGGAGGAAAGAGATGTGCGCTGGCTGGAGCTCCAAGTAGTAATCTTCTTTCCAGATCAAGGAGTTTCCCACAGTAATGCTAAGGAGGAGTTTGTTGGCTGCTGTGCCAGTGTAGCCAGAGAGAGCATTGTGTTAAGCCGTGTGTTTTCTAAGGCCAGGTGATGTGCTTTGCTGCAGGACCTTAGCTGTCTGTTCTGAAATCTTCCGGAAATCTGCATGGGATGTTCTGGAAGATCAGGCCCAACTATTATCTTGGCCTCCTCTCAAAAAAAAAACCCAAAAAAATCCACAAACACAAAAAGCCCAACCAAACAAAAATCAACAACAAATCCACCCAGGAGAGAGAATTGAAAATAAAAGAAAAGGTTTTTGATTTATAATTAATATTTATTTGGTTTGAATTTTGAAGGGGCTCGGTACAGGTGTAAGAACCTTTCCTGGAGTGACATCTCATACGTAGAAACACCACGGTTCTGACAGGGCTGCCAGAGGGAATCGCGCACAGTTAGCTGCTAGATGTGTGCATGCATGGCTGCCTCCCTGCCCTTCGCTCCGAGAGGCAGAAAAACAACTCTGCTCTGAAGAAGGAGGGAGGGAGAAGAAGGAAAAGAATATTTAAAGATAGATTGAGTAACTAACCTGTCTGGAAGCTTGCCTGCAAACTGCTGAGCAACTGTGATGCTGATCTTGAAGTACTCAGTTGCACAGAGCAATGTGAACTTTGCCCATTGGTATGGGAATTAAGTGAAAGTGCAGTACTGAAAATCACATTCTATATCCCTCTAAATACTGAGGCTGTCTGAAAAACTTTGTTAGTGTTGCCTGATGCTTAAGTGTAGAGCAAAGCACCTTGTGTAATGCCTGAGTAAACCCTTTCGATATCAGGCTCTACATAGAAAGATACAGTTCAGCTTTGAGTCAGTTACTCAAAGGAGACTTAGATACTGTGTGAAGAATTGGGTGGGTTCCTCTGTGGCCCTGTTGGAAAAGCTGTCTCTGTATACCACGTGAGCATTGTGTCAGGTCTTATGGACTAGGTTTTAAGAAGCTCCTTTTTACCATTCCTTTAATTCTGGGCCCTGCTTTCCTAAATGTGTTTGGAGAGCTGCCCAGCAGAAAAGGACCGGGAGGTGTTGGTCGACAGCTGACTGAGCATGAGCCAACACTGTGCACAGGAGGCCAAGAAGGCCAATAGCATCCTGGCTTTTATCAGAAACAGTGTGGCCAGCTGGACTAGGGCAGGAATTGTCCCCCTGTCCTTAGCGCTAGTGAGACCCCACCTCGAGTACTGTGTCCACGTTTGGGACCCTCACAACAAGAAAGACATTGAGACGCTGAAGTGTGTCCAGAGAAGGGCAATGAGGCTAATGAGGGGTCTAGAGCACAAGTCTTATGAGGAGTGGCTGAGGGAGCTGGGGTTGTTCAGCCTGGAGTAAAGGACACTGAGGGAGATCTTCTCACTCTCTACAACTACCTGAAAGGACATAGCGAGGTGGGGAGATTGGTCCCTTCTCCTGAGGAACAGGCAATAGGAGAAGAAGAAATGGCCTCAAGTTATGCCAGGGGAGCTTTAGGATGGGTATTAGGAAATTTTTTTTTGCCAAAAGGGTTATCAAGCATTGGAATGGGCTGCCCAGGGAAGTGGTTGACTCGCCGTCACTGGAGGTATTTACAAGATGTGTAGATGTGCTACTGAGAAGCATGTTTTAGTGGAAAGTTGGCTAACTTAGATTAAATTAGATTAATGGTTGGACTCAATTAAAGTCTCAATGGTTGGACTCAATTAAAAGTCTCTTGCAACCAAAAATACTCTACTATTCTAAGTAGTCTGAGACAAATGTCAGTGTTTCTTGGAATCTAAAGTCCTGATCCAAAAGCCATGTAAGATGTCAGGAATTATTTCACTCCATGCAAAACCTGCCTCTGCAGTGGAGTAGAACAGTTCACAAATTCGCCTTCCGAGGCTGGCAAGAGCAGCTGTTGGAGTATTGCCATGGGAGGATGCTGATCTCCTGACCATTCCATATTTCAGGCTGTGCCTGAAAGCTTAGCCCTCAGGCTCACCCTTCTGCCCCTGGAGCCAAATCTCATACCATGCTGTTGAGATTGTAGAACCTGCAAGAAGGTGGGCTAGGAGCCCCAAAGTGCCACTCTTAAGTGGGTGGGAAGAGGCTGAAATTAGCAAAGCCTCATTCTTAGCTTGAGCCTGGGGATTTCTCTGGTGCCCAGAATGCCCTGGTTTTGACATCTGTAGGAGTCTGACCAAACATGTGGCTTTGGGCTTACTGCATTAAATTTTAAGAGGTAATAGAGTATCAGTATAACAGAGGCAAGCTAGAACCACAGCCCATGATCAGGGAATTTACTGTGCATGATTATTTTCTGGATATTTCCTGCAGTGTTTGGATATGAATGGAAGCAAAGCCACAACTTGGCTGCTGCCTTTGGCATGGAAAACGTCGAAAGTATTCAGTTTTTATTTTTTCAAGCTAGTAATTCTTATTTTCCAGGATAGATATGTACCACTGTACAAGGAATAGACTTGAATTTTGTTGGTTAACTTAGTGTATCTTGGAGTCTGTGGATTATGCTTATACCACAGGCTGTCAGATCAGTTTCAATATAGCTGTTCCTCTGGTGGTACATGCTGAATGGCTTTGCTGGGATTGAGCCACAACATGCGGCTTCTTGCAGGATTGAACTTTTTGTGATTTGCAGCTTTTTATTTCAGAAGCTTATTATCTGTTAAAGTGGCAACCCAACCCATTGCCAGTTTAAATGTTAGCTGTTTAGATTGAAATAACTTTAAAAAAAAAAAAAAATCACTGCCGACAGCAGTAGGGATCTCAGGGGTGTAACGATTTTACTGGTGACTGTGGCTAACTTAACTGTTTTCAGATCAGGCCATGCTTCCCTATGCTGCTTGCCAAAGGAATGGTTATGGGAGCTAGTGGTTTGCATGGAGTTTCCTAACCTCCTGCCTGAATGGGGAGATTGCAATCTCCTCATCAGGACAGCTTTGCCTGAAGTGTTTTATGTGAGCATCTTTATAATGCTTAAACTGCAGAAAGAAAGCCACCGCAAGATGGGAATGTTTTCAGGTAGCACAGCTGTTAGCAAGGTGTCTCTGTGCCCACAGTGTGAGGTACAGACTATCAGAAGTAACCCAGGCTTTTTATTTGCTGTGTTACAACTGAGCACATGCTCTATTTATTGTGCATGGACCATATATATGTCCTGAATTAATAACATACATATATGGGTGGTAGTACATGAGGATATGTTTTAGTGTCTTGCAGTGCACTGATGAGTGAAAATGAGAATTTCGTAGTCAGTGGTCAGTGTGAGTGTTGAGCTCCATGATGAAATCTTTCCCTGTGCATGGCCTCTGCACTTGACAGGCCTCCAATAAAACCTGATGACATGGGGTTTGCTGGTATCTTCACTAGGGCAACAGAAACTCATTTAGGACAAAAGTAATTTTTCTGCTTGCTACATGATGAGCTGTGAAGTTCTGCTTCAGCTGAGTGGTAGGAAATTATTACCTTGAAACTGCTGATTAGACTGAGCTCTGTTTTTCCTTACAGGTTCTTTGATAACAGAGAAAATGGACACCTCTTCTGGATCTGGTCTCAGAAAATGCTTGTATGTAATGTTCTTCTTGTAGGTAAGAGACATTTGGCTCAGTCACAGATTGTTTCTCTGTTGCCCTTAAATCAGCAGCAGGACTCTGGTTGTTCGTTAACTTTTCTTTCCATTTCAACAATCCAAATATATGCTGGTTCTGCACCCTCATGCAGCTGTGTCATAATTGTTAAGGTTGAAGTTTGTTGGCAGTCTTGTGCTTGATCTTATCATTTGCTCCTCTCCTCATTAATTAATTCACAATTCAATGACAATTAGCTTAGGAGTCTTTCTCTCTGCATTTCATTGCAGGGAGTTGATGCAGTTCTGGAATATGATTGTGCTTTGCTGTACTATAGTCAAACATGATTAAATAATAGGTGGAGACTGCTCAGTAAACGCATAAAATGTGAACACATCACACGACACCAGAGGAATACACAGGGGTTTTTTCTAGACCGCCTATTTACAGCTTTAATGGTACTAACAGTTGTTAATGCAGTGACTTGGCTCAGGCACCAAGAAGTTAATTTGTATTTTCAATAACAACTACAGGCTCGCTTTATTTAAATCCTTTTACTTTAAAGGTTTGCTTCTACATTGCATCCAATTTTACCTAATTTTCAGCAGCTGTGGAAAATAAGCTTAGTCTCATCCCACCCACCCTGGTCTGCCCTTCCACTACAGCTAGATTTTATTTCTTTTAACTCATGTGGTTCCCCGCTTTTCTTTCTGTCATATGTAGTGATGTTGTGGCCTTAGAATCAACCTGTTTGGAAAGCTGGCCTGGCAAGAACCAACCCCACCAGAAAAAAAGCCCAAACATTTATTTTCATCAGATCTGCTTGCTCAATCTATTTGCTTTCATGGTGTGTAGTTAATTCTGTGGCTGAAAAGAAGGGGACTGGGACCAGCCTCCTCTGGGACTACACGTGAACTAGATATCAGTAAGAGTGTCCCTGTGTTGCTCCATTCTGCAGTTTACTCACAATGAGATGTTCAGAAGGGATTAGTTTACAGCTTTGCTAATAATAATGTTTGTACAATGCTAGGTTGGTAGTTTTTCTTAAATCTGAATTTCACCTTTTGAAGCCAGGATGTCTTTATTTCATGTTCTCATTGTATACTTCTTTTTTGGCTCTGGACATCTGAAGTGTGGTCACATGATGTTGGTTTCATATGAATTAATACAGCATTCTTCATATAGGAGAAGAAAAAAAACAATATGAATTGGAACAGAACCCCTGAGCTGCTCAGGAGTTTACTGTGTGCTGTTAAGGGTCACTCTCTAGCATGACCTTGGGCTGTGTTTTTGTGGGTTCTTTTTCTCCCAGGCTTCACAATGGAGCTGGATGGTATTGTGTGGAAAGAGCCTTTAAATGAATGGTACTTCTTGCATTCCTGAGCAGCTCTTTTTCTGTCACAAAATTCCATCTGAAGTGCAGGGGAAGGTAGAAGTTGGTGGGTTGCATAGTTGGTGGGGGTGTTCACTTTTTATAATAAACTCAAAGAGTTGAAATTGTTCTCTCAAGTTGTGGCTCCAAAAGATTGTTTGAACAACAGAGGAGGTATTCTGTGTGTGACTTTCTACCCAAAGCTCTAGTGCCTTGATTCATGCCTCTTGGTAACTGTCTCAACTGCAGTGGATAAATAAATACTACCGTGTCTGCTATTTCTCCAGAAATTACTTAAAAATACTTTTATTGCTTTATAGGTTTGAACTAGTCTATGTATACAGGTCTTAGCTACCATTCAGAAAAAGTCCCAAGTATTATAAATCTATAAATACTCCCCAGACCATACAGACAGACAAAATTTAGTTGGTGTGACTGTGAATACATTATTCATTGTCGTGTGTTATTAATAACCTTGTAACTCACCAGTGACAGCAAATCAGAGCCAAAGAGGAACCAAAAAGTACATAAATAGTTGAAATAAATAATGTATCTGCTTTCAGATCATGAGTCCATCATTTCAACTGTGTGGTTTCCTTTGCATCATGGAGGGAGTTTATGAAACCACTCTCTTCTTCTCATAGGTGTGCCAGGATATGTTCAGGTGGGTTGAGCAAACAATGTCTCAAAAGAACACTGCTGTAGGTTCCTGTAGGAACTGTAGGTTCCTGCTGTGCTCCTTGTCCCCTCACACCCAATCTCAGGAAGCTGAAGATCCGAATAGAAGGGAGTTTGGGTCTGGGTTTGGATGTGATGGTCATGCTGGGATTACATTAAAAAGCTGTAGTTCAGCTTCATCTCTGTATCATGTTCAAATATGAACAAAGGAAGAAAATAAAAGGAGGTAAAAAAACTTATTTTTAGGACCTGGCTTTCTCTGGGTGCTTTAGGCCAGTAGTGATTGGCTCTTGATATTTTTGTGGAAAAAAATATTTTTCTTTTAAGAGAAAAACAGGTACAAACAATTGCTATATTAACTAGCAATCTTGGGTGCAGTATTTTTAGAAGCTGCCCCTCCCCTTTCCCATCCCCAAGGGCCTATAAATTCCCAAACATGATTTCAGAGTTCAGCTGAACCAGTCACAGTGCTGTATTTGGATATGTACATATGCAGCAATTCCTAGGCCCTGCAGCCGTATGTCATCTCCTGGTGCTGCAGACTTCTGCATCCTCTGGGACCGGATGCTTCAGGAGGGGTAAGTGGAAGGGTGCTATGTACCTCTGCCTTTTCTTTCACTCCCTCTACTACTCACAGGACTCTTTTTAGACACCCTCCAAAATCCCAGGTAGGCAACTTGCTTAGTGCCACATCTGCCTTCCTGGGACGGTTCCTCTCTTCCTTCCCATGGCAGGGCTGGATGAAGTTGGTGCAGATACTGGGCTTGTTAGTTCTGTGCTGAGGACAGGTAAGGGGAGGCATGCATGGCTCTCCTCTGGATGCGTCAAAAGGGTGTGCTGGAGAGCCAAGGCCTAGACATCTGTAGTGTTGGCAGACAGCATCGATTCTCTTGGGCTTTTGTAGCTTCCATCTTCTGTATGTGTTCTCATCTCATTTCTGGCTTCAGGGCACTGGGGCATAGCTGCCTGTAGGACCTGAACTGATTGACCTCTCCATACTAGGGTTTGCCAAATTTAGCAAAACACATGTAAGGGATGATGACTTCTTTTGGTAGAGTTGCAAGGCTGGTTCTCTACAATAAGGGCATTCTAATGCTTCATTCCTTGATGCCTTCATCCCTAAAATATGTGGACTTTGCTGAACAGCTTTTAAAATCAGTCTCCAGATGTTAAAATATTCAGCTTATGCTTGATGGTGCTGACTCTGTCTTCAGATCGCATTTCTGCTTTTAGAATGCAGTTCTTGCTTTGATCAGCAACACAAAGTGATCAGGTACATTTATTATTCTGTGGATATGAGCTGGCAATAGGTTTCTTGTGCATCAGCTGTCTGGTGGAGGGAAAGCCCGCAAGGCAGGAACTTTGACAGTGAGGAAGAGAAGGATTCCATCTTGTTCCCCAGTGGGTTTGTCCAAAAGAAGTAAGCAGAAAGGCACTCAGAGACTCAGACAAAATTATTTGCTTTAAATTGTAGACAGAGTGAAGATTTAGCTCTCTTGGACCACTCAGGTAGCATGTACTGTTATGACAAAAGCTCAATCACTATGTGCTTTTGGTTGCTTTACAAAAAAAAAAAAAAAAAAAAGAAAAAAAAGATGAGAAAAAAATGGGGTGNAAAAATAGAAAAAAACGATGTGAAAAAGATGTGTGTGTGTGTATTCACAATGCATGTGGTATTTCTGGTGCTCACAAACCCCTTCAAAAATAAAGTAAATTTATCAGTGAACAGAATGACAGCCTTGAAAGTATATAGAATCATGGAATCATAGAGTGGTTAGAGTTGGAAGGGACCTCGTATTTGACTTAGTCTTACCTGAGTCTCTAGATGTTAGTGTTACCCAGCAAAAGTGGTTCTCTGAGTGGGATGTGAGACAACAGCATCTCTCGAATACAGTCTTCCTGTAAGAAGTATAGACTTCTGCCCTATGCCCAGGTCCTTTCTGCCATAGTGGGAATCAGGAAGCTGATTTTCAAACTATGCAGGCATTTCTGTGTTACTTTTTATAAGTTTTTGCCCACTCTCACCAAAGAGTGATAGTTACGATTGGAGAGAAGACAGTGGACCAAACAAATCTAGTTCAGTCTAGTGTGAAGATTTCTGTGTTTCTGTCTAGTTCAGTCTAGTGTGAAGATTTCTGTGTTTCTGTCCTGTTTCTCCTAGAAGCAATCCATTTTTGTAAAAGAGGTGTCCTATCTTCATTTGAATGAATTAATCATATCTTGAGTTGCATTAGGAAGTTGATGGTAGGTGAATGGAATTGGTTCCATAGGATTTTATTAGTACTAAATCGTAAAAAACCACCAACAAACCAGCAAAAAAACCAAAAAACACACCCGCAATAGATCCAGAAGTGGCTCTGTTTGGCTGCTACTGCTCCTGGAAGCAGTTAAACCTTTCCAGGATAACTATGTTTGAATTTCACTGCAAAAAAAGTGAAAAGCCTTATAACTTAGTAGCAGCAAGCCTAGCAAGGGCCTCACAGAGATGGTATTCATTGCGTGTCTTAACAGGCACCCAGCACAGCCGGCACCCAGCACAGCTGCAGGGCAGGAGAACGGCTTCTTCCTACTTGGGGCTGGTTTGGGTAGGGCTTGCCGAGCTTCACTTTTCCATTGCTGGACCATGACGCTTTCTTTTTTTTTTTTTTT
>VZRU01015236.1:146676-169825 GCA_013398155.1 Pedionomus torquatus
TTTGTTTTGTTCTTTTAACGGAATGCCACAGCAGACCACATGGGACAAATATTTCTCAATTTAAAAATTGCTGGAAATGGCTGGGAAGGGGTCAGCAAGGGCTTGCCGGTTTTTTCAGCGGTACAACTGCTCCATCTACAGGTGAAAACATCTGCTGAGAAGATATTTGTGCAGTGTGTTCAGTGTTAATGAAAGGACCACACAGCTAAAACTGCAGTGAGTCCACCAGTGTGGTTCTGAGTAACCAGCTTCCAACAGAAAATTGTCACCAACCATAAGGTCACCTCCCAAAGAGTAGCTGGTTTGTTCAGTGAGTAAGGGTGAAGTTGCTGCATGTGAATGGGGATGGTGGCAGGCACATACAAAAATGCTATAGGAGTTAAAGGCAAATGTTGGTGTGAGGGAAGAAAGGAGTGTCAAATTGCCAGTTTAGGGGGGCAACTGGAAGGTGGTTTCCATCGCTGTCAGTGTGGTGAGGTTTGAACAGCTTCCCAGCAGTGAGATGGAGTAAGAAACCCAACTCATTTAAAGTAATTTGGATACATTTGGGAGTGGGATCATACAATAGTAGCTGTGGTATCAAGGTAGTGACGCGGGTGGCAGCTTTCAAGGCAGCAGTCAGCAATGTTTTGGGGACAAACAAAATGTTTGAAAGGGCAAAAGCCTTTTACTTATAAGATTCACTAATAAGTGTCTTGTCGTTATTTTTGAGGGTTTTTTGAAAGACCTGAGCCAAATGGTGTTTGAAAACAAAACAATGTTTTCTTGCAGAGATCTGGACAGATGAACAGCAGTGAGGAGTTTTCCCATATAAGCCTGCCAATGTGTCTCCATTCAGAGCTGGAGATGCATTCCTGGGGTGGGAGCATAATTCAGTCAGCATGTCTGCTAATTGGCTTCTGTGGCTGCCAGTATAGCAACAGATAAGGCATTGTTTACCCAAGAGAGAGAAATACAATCTTGAACACATCTTAAATACAGTTCAATTTAAGGACAAGAAGTAGAACAGTATGAAAAATGTTCTTAATTTGTTTATCTTTGCTCCTAGGTGAAGGTGGCAAAATTGTTTAATAAAAAGCAGGATACTTATTAGGTATGTGTGTGCTGTGTGTAGAAAGAATCAGAATGGTGTGCTCTTGTTTATTGGTAGTACAGGGGTATCTTCATCGGTCTGATTAAATCAATACATGTTAAGTAGCTGATATCTTAAGATTTTTCTAAAGGGACAACTCAATAAGTGGTATTTAGGAAGAGATGACTGGGGAAATTGCTGAGCCAGTGACATTAGTTTTTGATAAACTGTGAAAGATGAGGCACACGTTCCAAAGAAGTGCAGCAAAGAGTTACTTGCCCATGCATCTGTCTGAAACAAAACAGAGGGGAAGCTTCTGGGACATCAATGGTGCCTTGAGAGCTGAAATGACTCTTGAGGGTGTTTTACAGGACATAATTTTTGTCAAACAAGCATGGCTTTGGGGAATTAACAGGTTTGGGTTTAATAGCAGCACTGAGTGTATATGTAAATGCTTCACAAAAGTCTACCTCATTGCTCCAAACTAATGCTACTGTATAGCATAGTTTTAGAGCATACATTAAAACAACTAAGAATCAGCTAATGAAGTTTTCGTAGTAATAGTTAGTGGGAATAACTATCAAATAGGTGTTTGAGGTTCTTTTCCTCTGTAGTGATCTGTGCTATTCAGTGCTTTTGTGAGGGTCTGGAAGCAATTGTGGTGACAGCTGTTCAACAGCAGTGAATCATACACAGCAATGCAGATTTCTTGGGGCCTCTTTCTGGAGGGGAACAACAGAAGTATTTCAGTAAGGCAAATTTGAAATTATACATCCAGGAATAAGAAGCACAAGAACTTCCAACACATACACTGACTGTATTCTTGTGTCAAAAAAAAAAAAAGGTTCCGTGATGGTAGTGGACAAGCAGTTGAAAAGAAATTCGTGGGATGGGTAGAAGGCGTCCTGTGGTGCTAGATGGTAGTAGAATGAGTGTGGATGTACAGAAATACACAGTGCAGACATTTTTTTCATTATGCAGTGTTGATGAAATTGATCCTGGAACACTTGGAATAGCACGTCTGGTTGTGCTGCCAGGATTTCCTTTTCTTTGTTTAAAAATAAGCAAATGAGCGAATTGGAAAATACCAAGAAAACCATTTAAAGGCTGAACAAATATTTTTAGCTCTGGAAGTCCTTACTCCATGTTTGTTGTAGTAAGTAAAAACCTACAGGTAGAGAAAAGGTTGGAGATAAAAACTCCCAAGATCTGAGACCTGTTCTTTACAGCAAAGCAAGGACATGTACAGTAACTATGAGTGCCAGGGGAAAAAAAGCACGTCTTTAGTGTTGGGAATTAATTTTAAGCAAAGAAAGCAGTTAGTTAGTTCTCTGTTCTGTGGCATCTTTTGGGAGGAAGCCAAGTGGGTGTGCTGTGCTCCAGGTGACTGTGCTTAGTAGAGGGGGGACAGTGAGAAATGCAGGCAGTGGGGGCAGGGAGCTCTGGAACTGATAACACAGTCCATGATGTGGAGTACTCCTTCCGCCCCGTTCAGCTGAGTTACTCTCTTAAAGATGAGTGTATGTCTCAGTCCTTCCCTCCAATCTGTAGAAGCCATGAGGATTTTGGTTTTAAGTGGTACTGTCAGTGGGTGCTGGGGTGCTTCCTGCAGCTTCCTGCACCCGCAGGCTTAGCAGCTCCTCAACAAATCAGTATCCTCCAGGCACAGCACTGTGGTCAGTCAGGTCCTGCATCCCCAGGTGTGTTTGTGCTCAGGTGTAGCAACAGCATTACTTGCAGAAGCAGAATGCTTGATTGCTTATCATGTGTTTCCTGGCTGCCTAGGAGCAGAGGAGGACCCTGCTGTGCCATAATCAAGTATATTTCTGAGTTCTTTATTCCAAATCTTCACACAGAATAACACTGTTCTCATTCCTCATCAAGCCCCAAGCTTGCTAATAAGGAAAAAATTCAGTTTATTCCCAGCGCAAAGCTGTCTTAGCAATGGTCTTAATAAAGTCTAGTCAACAATAAACCCTGGTAGTCAGAAGTGATTTTCCTTGAGTTTCCTGATTAGGGAATGCTGCTCAATCACATGGATGCAGCTGGCATACATGCTGCAAACAGAAAGGGAGCGTGAGGGAGTGGTCTTTTATTATCTTCAAGTCGGCAAAGGTCAGTGTGTGGAATCAAAACAGATGGAGTGTATAATCCACTAGCAATGCTTGTGATTGGGTAAATATAGTTACATGACAAAGAAGAGGATGGCAAAGCAAATGAGAGGAATTTCCTTGTGGGTAGGCTTGGAATGGTGGTGTATTTACACTGTCACTGCTAGCCAAGGTGGAAGCCTGAAGTGTAAATGCAGAGTCAGAGTGAACCTTTCTGTGGTGACTTGCAAGGGCACTCTGGGGAAGTGGCAGGGTTTGGGGAAGTCAGTTCCTTGAGGGACCTTGTTCCTTGTGTTCCTCTGGCAGCGGCTATGTTACACAGCTGGCAGACTTGTGAGTCGCTTGGTTCCAGAGGACACGGGTTTAATTCCCTTGCTGGGATGCGCTTCAGGTATTTCTGCAGCGATAGCAGATTTAGGCTGGACTTGTCCAGAAAAAGTCTTCAACTACTTTGTCTGACAGCTGCAAGCTGGTGAGAAGTGTGTTGGAGGTACCGCACAGCTGCTGGATGGAGTGATAAGGAGCTCAGTGTTCTTTCTGGTTCCCAGTTGTGAGGTTTGCAGTTACACTCTCGGCATCTCCACTCACCATCGAGTGGTGGTGGGAGGGCTGAACTGACAAACTTGTCAGAGCCCAGCAAGATCTTTCAAGCAGAAGCCCCTTTGATTGCCTTTCCTGATTTATGGAGTTTTCTGTTGTGATGCAGGTGTCTGCTAGGGACAGGATTAAATCCAGTGTCTCTTTACAGGGGGTTCTAGTTGGTGGTTAGAATGGCATGGAACTGTGCACAGGCAAGGAGTCGTTGGTGATGGGGCAGGAAAGCCTGTTGCAACCAGAGCACAGCTGAGGGTGCTGGGGTGTGCTGGATTGCAGGGATGGTTTTGTATGCACAGGCACTGCCTTGTGCGTGTTGTCTTGGACAGGGAGTCAGGACAAACCTGTCATCTAGAGAGGATCTCTTCAGGCTTAGCAAAGTATGCGTGGAAGACTGGCATGGGATATCTCTGCCACTGCTTCTGAGCCCTGATGATAAGGGCATCCTAACTATTGTAATCTGTCTGACTGAAGTGCATTTTAATGACTGATTTTCATCTTGTTATGTCAATGTGAGTGCTCGATAGATGGAAACAAGTAGCAAGAGCAGCAAACCTGGTGGTTTGTTCACCAGGGGACAAATCACTGTGTACCCTTCTCACGTGGTTGTATATCTGTTCCCCAGTTAGAGACTTTTTTCCTCCCTTTTGTCTCTCCTGTGTGGATAGAAGCCAGATCAGGGCTGCTCTGCTGGATATACCAGCAGTGGCACAAAGCAGAGCTTTGGGTAAAGTACTGCTTTAATTTAGTGGCAAACTCTATGCTGGAGGCCCTGTGCTTCCTTACTGAAGGATGGCTCTCGATACCAAAATCAAATGCTACTCATGGAGGAACGCAGAGGTGAGGAGAGGTTTGCTGTATTGCATTATGGGGAGATTAGCTAGTGCTCCAGCAAAGCTGTGGTTGCAGGTTCACACACTCTAGAGCTGATATGCCAGAGGCAAAGGACTGCCACCAGTGTGTATGTCTGGCTCTGCAGGTACCCTTGCACCTCATGATGCTCTCGGGTAACCTTGGCGCTCTGCTCTTCAGCTGCCTGTTGCCTTTAAACAGGACTATGTGAGAAAACAACATCCTACAGTGCTTGCCACCTCCAAATTGAAACAAGCCAGAAACAAACCGCATTTTCCTGAACTGCTGTTCTGTTCCCTGTATCAGTCCCCCATCCCCGTCATCCCTCCCTCTCCTGCAAAAGATTTTTCTGACTTCCATTAACTAGTATGTAAAATGACTGAGCAGAAATTGAGGTGTAACTTGTTTGCCATGAAAAATCTCAGGCTGACAAAAGGCTGAGTGGGAGGAACTTGTTCTGATGCCGTAAGAGCACAGTATAGGTGCATAGAGTATAGGTGATCTGTACGGTGATAGCCATGGGTATGGGGCTGCTTTGTGAGCCACTGTGTTACGGTGCACTGTGATGGCCGAGCCTCCTCAGGCTAGTAATTCAGAGCAGGGCAGTAAGTCTTGTGCTGGAAAAGCTACTGATGAGAGCTAGACATTGGTGCTGGAAATTACTTTCAAGGTTGCTTTCAAGAAAGCGAATGGACAGGTTGGACACAGTTGAGAAACGCCTCGCACGTTTGGTAAGAAGTCCAGAGACAAGCCAGAATGTGGTGGGCTTCCACTGCAGCCTCCCTTGGCATGTTATAGCACTGAAGGGGACATCCTGCACCGCATGGGGTGACAGTCCCAGCTGGAGGGATGTGCTTAGTGACATGCTGAGCTATTTATGGTATATGGCTGAAGTTAAAGGGTTGGTGGGGTGGGGGGCAAAGGGGAAGACCACACTTTGCCTATCAATCTGTTGTTTTCAGGCTAATACAATAGGGGTTTGTAGGGAGTATTCCAAAGGACTCTTTCCACAGAGCCCGCCCAAGCCATGAGTCTTTCTCCTTTAAGCTAGCTCTTTTGGGGTGGAGGGAAGTCAGTCTCAGACATAAATCCACGTATTGATGTGCAGTTACGTGCTTATGTATGTACTTTGGAAATTAAAAGGGGTGTGATGCAAACGCTCACGCTGGCTGAGGAGGCAATAGGCACGTGACGTAGTTATTCTTCCTGGCTGCTTCCCTTTCCCCCCTTCATTTGTCTCCTAGGATTTGTTGTCATTTTCCAAACCTGAGCAACTTCAACCAGCCAACTGTAGAAAACCAAATATGTATTTTTGTGGCATTCAACTGAGCTTTCCATGTAAAATTATTTCATAGCTCTTTGAATAATAAAGTTGTTCTGGCTGAGATGCTTTTCTCAGAGTCCCATAGGAGTCTGGAATTCATTCCCAACTCTAAACACTAACTTTTCTGACTGCTTTCTATGAATGTATCAGTGTAAAACTTGAAGCAAATAACAAAAAGTGACATAGAAACACTTCTTTATTATTACTAGTAGTAAGTAGAGTTGGGAAAAAATCTACCGTAAAAGTAAACTATTTCTATTGTTTCTTTAACAGAACTGTCTCAGTTTAGGAGTTACTTTAATACCATGATTAAAAAGAGTGGTTTGAAGGAGGAACTCTTCCCTTCTAGAAGCTTTTTAACAACACGTGAATACAGGAATAAGTGAAAAAAGTACTGTAAGCAACTCCAGTAAAGGATCAATTATCAGCCCCAGAGCAAGTGACATAAGAGGCATGGGTAAAGAACAGAAAATACTTTATTACATTAGATCTTATTGTTGCAGCTGTACTGGGAAACTCACTGTAATCTCAGTCCGGGTAACATTCAGTACAGAATAGCTCCCAGTATCTTGGGTCAATAGGTGTCAGTGCCATACCGACTTATGGTATGTTCTTGCACAGATTACAGAAGATTTGGATATGCAAAACAGTTTAGACTTAAAAGGTTTTGGTTCCTAAGATTATGACTGGCTATTTCCTGCTTTGCACGCACCCCACCCCTTTACAGCCCATCCCACATTGCTAAATGAAAGAGGAATCTTTAACAACTTATTTCTCTGCTATTTGTTTTCTAGTAAGGCAGCAAAACCTTCCTTTTAAAATGAAGTACTGGGTCTTTTGCAGTACCAACTTTTCTCCAAGAGGACAAGCTGCTCATATCCAGAGATTGGCACCAACGTCATCACTTTGCCTCGGGAGTGGCCTTTCTAGTCCGCAGCATCCAAAATCAGGTTGTGACCTCGAGAACTCTCAGTTTTTATTTTCTTCTTATCAGTCTTACTGGCTTACAGGAGCAGGCCATCAGTGGCATGATCAGAAGCAGCTCGATTTCAGTAATCGTCTTAGAATAAGATGTTTCCTGGATGGAGCTGTCAGAAGATTTTTTTTCTTTTGAGGCCCAGTTGAGCACTACAGGTAAGTAAACGCGCAGATCCAAAATAAGGGACTGTTCTCCTCTGTGATTGTTATTCTTGTGTGCAAATAAATAGGGGTTTCCCAGGAAAAACTGTAATAGTGATTTGTACCACGTACATTTGGTGTACTTGTACATAATGTACTTGAGAGCAGGTACAGGACTGTTAGGAGTACAAAAGGTACAGAATCTCATAATACATGTTTCTTCCTGTATTGATTATGAGTTAGACTTAAATTTTCTAACAAGATATGAACAGAAGAGCATGGTCTATATTAACAGAACAACGTATTTCAGAGGGAACAAAAATATTCTCCCTAGTTTACTAGATCTCATAATTTAAAGGAAAAAAAAAAAAGGTAGTATGCAGTGTGGGCGTTTAAGTGCATACATTATCTATTAAAATGGAGGAGCATAATTAAAAAAGAATTCTGTAACCGACACTTAACTTTAAAATATCATCTTATACAACTCTAAATAAGGCATTGTAAATACCATGCTGAAGAGGTTACTTTATTCTTTTTCTTCTGGCTTGTTATAACATTTGAAAAAAAGAATGAAAACAAATATGGTCTTAGGAGAGGGTCTGGTTTTGCAGAAAACTTGCACTTTTCTTGTAAGGGCTTGGGCAGAGTCTCTCCCCACCCACATCCCATCTGTCCTCAGTGACCCTTCTCTGCTGCCCACGTCCATCCCTGGCTGAAACTGGTGCCCACCTGATGCTGCACCGTTCCGCCTGTTCCCAAGTGGTTTCTAGCTGAACACAGAAGTGGTAATCTTGTATGTGCTGTATTCTCTGTTTAAAATAGGTTAATTCACACAAAATGTAATAACTTTAATTTGTTGGCACACTATTGTTTTCTACACTAGAAAAATATCCTTCTAGTGTCAGTCTAGTTATTTTTCCCTGGAACAGACTGATGAGAAGCATAAGCTGCTTCTCATTTATAAAGCATCGGGGAGACTGTTCTGAATTTAGAACCGAAACGGGAACTATAGGAACTATATAAGCTGGTAACTCCAACTCTGTAAGCTGATGTGTGATATCCAGCCCCTCCCGTTTGTATAGTTTTTCATCTGGGGTGGCGGGGGGGATTATAAACTGTCCTTTCTTAACACCTTTGTAGAATTACTCACTCTTGATACCCAGCAGAAGTGTGCGTGCAGTGTTATTGATTAGTTTACTGGCCTTGGCAACAGTGTCAGCAACCTGGATTTAAGGGACCTCAGCTATTTCTTTTAACATGTTTTTTTTTTTTAATTTTGGGCTAGTGATTTGTGCCCTTTTTTGAGCTGGCTGGAGAAGAGCTACTTTTCTGTTCCGTTGTCCCATTGAACAGTTTAAACACTACAACTAGCTGTCATTCAGATTCTTCCAAGATATTTATATGACATACAATACAGTAGTTCCACAAGAATATATTAAGTCAGGATTATCTTTAGTGAGAAGCTCTTACAGCACAGAACGTTCATCTGTATAAAAACAAGGGAAGCAAAAATGATCTGAGTTTAGATTTGGATTTCTAAAGCAGCGGTATATAGGGAGCTATATTTTACTGCTAAAAATTCTCAACTCTTCAACTTCTGTGTGTTCTAGGGAACAGGCGACAATCCTACAGAATGAGGGAAACAGGGTTTGAGGTTTTGGGTTTTTTAATTGGTGTGTTCATATCAGAACTATGGCAGTATCATCCTGAAAAAAATATGATATGAATATGGTGATGTAAATAGCCCACGGTAATTCTTGCAGGAAAACATTTTCTTCTCTGTGCATAGAATAAAAAGAACCCACAGGTAAAATAGTCAGAAACCCCCAAGTTAAATTAGGACTGTAATGTGTGCAAGCAAAAAGGATGACCAAAGGACTGAGTATGAGCTGAAGCTTAAGACCTAAGAACTCCGAAGTTTTTATTGATGTGACATCATCTCTCTTTGAAGAAAAATAAAGTTAATGACGTTTACATGAAGAAAATCTTCCAAGCTTCCACAGATTTTTCCATAAACAAAACACATTCATGAATCAGTGAACCACAGCAAGAGTAAGGTCCTACCAGTTTTGTGGACTGACTGAAACTTTGAGCAGGAAGGAAGGGGGGAACTTTGATTCAAGTAAGATGGGCTGGGATGAACTGAGCTGTTAAATTCTATGTTCTGCTCGTTCTGTAAGATTAACCATCTGTATTTGGATGGGCATTTAAACAGAGTGCAGTAACTTTACATTAAGCCAAACCTTCAAAAGTTGGGCAGTAAATGAAGTCAGGAAATAGAAAAACCTAACTAATGCTGGATTTGTTACAAAATCAAGGGCATACCGAACAAACTGGAGAAGCATTTCCAACCATTTAAAAACCTGCAGATTAAACAGTATCTGAAATTCGAGGCATAATTCTGAGCCTTTTAATGTTACCTGGAAAAATTATCCCCGTCAGCTGCAGACCTTATTTCTAGCCAACAGCTCAACAGGTCTTTGATTTCTGAGCTCTCGAGTGAGATGTGAGGCTAACAGGATGGATCTTCATCAGCGGTGGAGGTAGCAACAGCTGAAGGAAGAGGCTGTGGCTTTTTCAGTGGATTCTGAAGTTTTGGTTCTGAAATGCTAAATTCCATCATGGGCTCTTTTATCTCCACCACAGGTGCAAAAAACCAGTAATGCTAATTCCAGCAATCCAGATCCTATTTCATATGC
This sequence comes from Pedionomus torquatus, assembly GCA_013398155.1. Classification (NCBI taxonomy): domain Eukaryota; kingdom Metazoa; phylum Chordata; class Aves; order Charadriiformes; family Pedionomidae; genus Pedionomus; species Pedionomus torquatus. The sequence goes on from VZRU01015236.1 coordinate 156,448, forward strand.
AGAAATTAACCCAAAGGCAAGTAATAAAAATGCATACATCATCCCATTCAATTATTCAGCAGTTTTGCAGACATACCGGAAAAAAACTAGCTTTCAATATAAAAATTGTCTATGAAACAGTCTAACTTGAGTTTTTCTCCATGGATCATAATTCCACGTGTGCTTCTGGATCTGTAGAAGAGGAGAGAAAAATGAGCACTTCATTTCCAGCTGCCTCAATTAGCAAACTGGTTGGAAAATTAGTATGTAAACCCCAAAGACTTGTTCTTTACAAGGTTACCAGTGACTGAAGAACACTTCATACCCATTGTGTACAGCAGCACTTGAAGTAAGGTTTAAGATAAGGCCATGCTCCTAAAATTGCAGGAACAGTGAGGGTCTTTAACAGAACTGGAGAAAGTGTGCAATATACCTCTCTGTTCTCTGAGTTTCAGAATCAGGTGAAATTACACCAGCCTCACTCAACAAGGCCCTTCTATCCCACTAAAACGCACAGCTTATTTAACAGATCCTCCATGCAAGCCTTTGCCTGATGCATGCTTACAGTGAATGAGTCCAGACAGGTAGGAAGAAAGTCCCAGAAGCAGGGACAGTCAGAAGGATTACCGTGTGTGTGTTGGCCTGGCATCTTAGCTGGTGTCCCCGTTTCTTTCTCTTTCTGGAAAAGACTTTGGAGCAGTTTGATTTCCTGATCATAGTCCTGCCATTCTGGAACTATACGCATTGCTGCTTGCAACTTGGGCTCTTTGGTCATTGGGTTATTACACTGCAAACAAAACACGGCAGCAGTTCAGAGAATGTGTAAAAAAAAAAAAATAAAATACATGTTTATTTACTGAACAGAGGTGTGCTTCTCCCTGGTGGAATTAATCTGTTGTTGATGAAAAATACAAGCCTGTATTTTAGCCAGAGTACAGTAAAAAAGTTTCCAAATTCAATAATGCCAATGCTTCAGGTAAGAGACATAGAGAAACTAAAGGAAAAAATGGAAGTGCTGAAAACATTTAAGTAACAATACAGGATGAGGTGCCTCTAAAACTGGTCACTATACTTTATTGTATACTTTAAATGAAGAGTGAGGGAGCCACATCGTGCTTACCAGATCAATGGTTTTTGCTCTCTTCTTTGAGGAATCGTCACACCACGTTTCACACCACAGCCACTCCTGCGGGAGTGATTTAATTGGCACCTGGTGGATCATGTTGTTAGGCAAATCCTGTTGTGAAGAACAAGAGTGAGCAGCAGTCTCCACAGGGCGCAGGATGGGAAGAACAAACTAAACTGAGAAGTTTAACTTCTGTGAAGAGGTATTTTTCCAGTGGAAATAAAAAGTAATGAATCAATCTTTTACTCCGTTTCAAAGAAAGTTATTTGGAATAAAACCCTGCATACTGCAACTGTTAATCTTATTTTGCTGAAAATTAGTTATTTAACAAGCAGCATTAAAGCAGTAATGTGAATCCAGTGGCAAGCCTGTACTGGACCAGTTAGAAAAAAATAACAATGGTTTTAATCAATAAAGAACAGTCTTTCAATCTGCCACAGTACAAGCCTTATTTCCATGTTACTAAGTCAGTGCACACTAAAACACTCAAAGCTGGATAGCTCAAGAAACAAGTACTCAGTTGTGTTACATAATTTTATTGAAGGATACTGGAAAACTTGATAGTCCTAAGACATTTAAGGCAAAGGAGTTGTTTCCACCCACCAGAGATACTTGATACTATCAGTACCAGCCGCATTTGAGCTGTGACTGAAGTCTGACCAGGAAAGGAAGGGTCCGAACCTGCCCCAGTAAAATAAAACGAAACAAACGCAATAAAAACACACCTGATCAAGGTTGGACAGACTGTTTGGATCTTGACTAAGACCCTGATATTGTCCTCTGAGTCGATCTCCAGCTGCTATCTTTCTGAACTTCTTCAGATCCACAACATACAGAGCACTACATGGAGATGACACGATTAGTAAGGACATTTGACTGATGGGTAACTTACTGCAGCCCCAGCAGACCCCAAGATATAATATGCTAAAACAGTCTCTTGGTGGCAGTATATCTGGTTATCTAATACAAGGCAGGAAAGCAGTTCTAATAAGGTCATGGCATATAGGAGAAAAAATTTTCAACGAATCTATCTTAGCTTTGCTGTCATGCAGTCCCTTCTTCCAACATTTGTTATTAAGAAATGAAGATGTCTGGTTAGTTAATACTTCAGTTCTTCATCTGTAAAAGCTGCAGCGTACTGAAAGTAACTTCAGTGTCCCTAGTGCTTCAAATGGACCATGGGGAATGGAACCTTAAAGAGGCAACAGCAGAGCAAAAAGTGGTTCACTGCAGCATTGTATACCTCAGCTAGTTCTCTGCTAAATCTAAGTAGCAGCAAAAGCTTCCCCCCACTATTTTGCAAAAACTGAGTTCTTCTGTACCTGATATGGTATTTCCTTCCAGCTAAATGACTTGCCCAATATCCTGATTTCCAGAACCTGTAGCCATCCATTTCTCTTCGACTGTCACAGAATGGAGTATATCCATAAGGAGCACCGTCTAGATTGAAATCTCTTAATTCCTTTAGATCTGTGCGCACAATCTGAAGGGAAAGGACATGTTATTTTTATTTGTAGAAGCCTGCCACAAATTATTTTGAAATGCTGATCAGGGTTTAATTCAAACTGAGCAAACAGTTAAAGGAAGAGCTCCTTATTATACATAATGCCAAAGATAGATAACAGAGTGTATGTAGTACAAAACCACAGCACTAAAGGTGTTGTCTCCCCTGCCCTTTGAGCTGGAGCAACTAAATAGCGATAGGGGTTGGATTAACATCTTAAGGGCCAAACCCTTGCTTAATAAGCAGCAAGAATTCTCAATATTAAGACATAAACTCTACCATGATCCTTTGTATCCTTTCCTCTTGAAAGTCTGCAAACCCTTCAGGGATGAAGACTTTCTAATCTCTTTTTGACACAGAAGTTGTAGCAGTAATACTACTCTAAAAATACCACTCTGGCAGGGAAAAAACCAATGCATTAAGATCTCTTTTATAACCAGAGCAAAAACTGTCTGAAATGAGAACAGCATAGCTGGAAACTTATCTTAGGTGGTACTTCAGCATAAGTTGTAATGGCTTTAACTGACACAGGATCGTACTGCGGACACACTGAAACACCTAATGCATTTTATACTTGTATGTTGATAATCTGTACGTCTCAATTTCATACATGTTTTTGAAGTATTTTTAGCAGTTCTCACTGCCTATGTATTCCGAACTCTCAAACTGATCAGGCAGTAAGCACACACAAAGCCTTACAGACACCCTTTGCTTTACAGCAAGACATGGCTTCACACACAGTGGCTTTGCCTTCTCACTCCTCTGAAAGCCACTTGTATCAGGCCAAGTTAAAAGCTGAGGAGTGGGAGGGCAGGAGGTGTTTGGTGATTTAGGAAAATACCGTATGTGGTAAGCAATCTGCGGGCTGGGAAAACAGACTGAGCTGGAAAAATCAAAGGGTGAAACAAGAATATGTTTGGCAAACTTGATAGAAACACAGTGAATGAATGAGGAACCAGACAGGAGTAAAAGACGGGCCAACAAAACCAATCTTTGTGAGAACGGGGAAAAACAGCACTCACTGGAGCATGCTATACTTACAGAATCAACTTTCAGTCAGGCCTACAAAGGGCTCAAACTTGCAACCTTTCCAATAATACAGAAATTATAATCAAGAACATACTATTCTTAGAAAAAAGAAAAATATCAATTAATTCCAACCTCTCTGTTACCTGATCAGCATCCACAAAGAGGATTTTATCAACAGCTAATGGGAAGAGCACGTCTAGAAAAAGGATCTTGTAGCCCCAGATGATACGCTGCTTTTCTGTCTGCTGATGAAGCCAGCGTGGCCATTTATACTGGACGAGCTCATACTGGAAGTTATACTTCTTTGCCATGTAGGGGATGAACTCCTGTAGAGGGAGGGGGGAAAAAGTAGCTTATCTCAGTTCTTTTTTCCTCTGCAGGAAAAAGAGAAGTACATTACAAGAAAAAGACTGCAGTCCTGTAATAAGGCACAGAACATTCAAAAATGAAACATCACAAAAAATAACTACAGTTTCATTGTTATTTCAAACTAATATAACCCCAAATTGAACAATCAGTACAAATTGCAAAGCCAACTGTCATAAGACAACAAAGTATTTTGGCACTTTTCCCCACACAATTACTTATGAGCCATTTTATAGTGCTCCACAGATCAGTTTAAAAGAATGCATTACTCAAATCATAAAATTTTGTAGATAGGAGAATTATTATTTTGCGGTTGCACAAAGCAGTGTAAATTGGAATAATAAAATGGGAGAACAGGATAGGGCAAAATTTTTTACTAGGACAATTTGGCCCACTGTCTGATCAGTTGACATTCCCATCTTTGAGGCTTCCTCTGCACTGGGAGAGCATAGGCTTAGCCACAGGATGCTGGTACAACATGGCCATTAGAAAGGGAGGGGGACACAACTGCTGCACCACCCCAAGAGGGGACCTGCAACAGCAGTCACAGCACAGCCATGGCTCCAGCAACAGGGACACTGCCAAGTATTTCCCCTTGAGTTCAGGTAGAATTCTCTAAGAAATGATACTTCTTCATATTAAACGTTAAAAGTTGTGAATTCCTGAACATTTTGACATCCATTTACCTCTGGGCTCTATTTTGAATAATTTTATTTGTTTTATGAAGTATACATAAAGTATTGTACAGGCAATATATATCATATAGCATTGTATTTCCAGGTATGCTCATCCAGGGCCGGTATCCCCCTCTGCCCTGCACTGTTCATGTACTCTGCTCAGTCTGAAACACAGTTTTTGTGTCTCCTTTTGGGAAGCTCTTTCCATACCTAGTCAGAGGTGTTGCTTCTCTGCTAGTGTTTTCCTATAATCTTTCAGCCCTTATGTATTATATGTAAGGTTATAACCCTAAATTTCATCTTAAACTCTACACCTTTGCCATCCAAGTCACAAAAAAGAAAACCAGTTCAGATTCTTTCAGGTATGATTTTCGTAATATGAGCTGTTCTCTTAACTATTTACCTTCAGCCACGAGTCCACTGTCAACCTGTCACTTCCCAAAGCTTTCTAGGCAGAGCCAGCAGCTTATACCAACTTGATGCTTTGTCAAAACAGAAGCTAAACAGACAGCTCACCATACATACATTTACACAATAGTATAATGTATAAGTTGCAACCTTTTTTATTATTTTTCTTTATAAAACTTATCCACACAATGGAAAATTGGTTAATTTCTAATTGGTAACAAACCTTGAATGTAGGTGATAAGTAGTTCTTCAGAAACCAAAACTTTAACGGAGTCTTGGTATGTTTCAGCACAGACAGCATCATTATGCTATCAAAAGAGAAAAGAAAAAAGCATATGCAGAACAACTGCCACCCATTAGAAATCAGCTGCGTAAGAGATTACAAATTACAGTTTTACATTACTAGACTGACAGCAGTTTTGTGTCAGGTAACTGATCATAACACATGAAAAAAAAAAGCGACAGCTTCACCCTATTGCAAATAGCTTCATTTTATCTACAGATTTACTAACACCCCCCCCTAAAATCTATATATTTTAACTAGCCAGAGAATATACAACCCATTGATTTTCACAGTCCTTTGAGAAGAGAACTTCAGATTCTTTTCCAATGCAACTGTGATTTATTCTATAACTTCTTAACAATGTACTTCTATTTTGTTATATTGTAGTAAGAAAATTTAGGACAGCAACATACCAGCTACTCAACTAAGTCTAGTTTGAACATATGAACATTATGCAGATAGAAGTTCCTATAGTACAGTCATTGCCAAATCTGGAGGACTTCTGAGCTGCTGAAAAAGGCAGGTTTTTTTATATTCTTGCAAATTCTAAGTTTTTTCCTTGGGGAAAGGACATTTCCATTTGAGACCCCCAGATTCTGAACTAACCGTAAGAATCTTTCATACAGGTGTCCTGAAGCCACAGAGAATATATTTAGTACATCATCTTTATCCTGTTTCACATCTTCATTCTTCTGTCCACCTGTGAATCCCCTGAAAGGACAAAAGTGTCAAGATAGTAAGGTCCAGCTATACAGGAAAAAGCGCAACAGATTATCAATTGTTGCAGCATTGATTTAATACAGTACGGCCATGGGGTTTGGCGTTGTCCCCCCCATGCTGGTCAGGGCACCCTCCACAAGGCAGAGTCCTGCAGACACAGACTCGGAAGACCTTAGAGATGAGCACCTAATGCATTGAAAGATGGTGGAAATGCAGCTCCTGGAAATGATGAGTGTTTTCAGGCTCCTAAGTAGCAGTGGCGGTAAGGGAACACAAAGCAGTTAGCCCAGTTGCCTAGAAACAGAAGAGTCCTATGAAAGATAACCCTGAATTCAAGCAGTCTTAATAGACAGCTATGGAATAGCACAGACCTAACTGTATCAGCAAATAGTTTCCCCATTTCAAGAAACTTGCAGGTAATTAGTGAATTAGTTTTACCATTTGAGAGATTCCCAAAATCCTGATTCATTCTCACTGGTATCATCACTTAATAGATCTTCATTCATCATATCTAATTTTTTCTGAACCTGTAAAGCATAACATTACTTTAGTGAGTGGAACCACATACAGGGCAAACAGCTATGCAGTGTTATTTTGACACTGGCCTTGTTTGTATCTAAAAGGCACAGTGGTTTTGTGTCATTCTCTTCTGTGTCAAAACAACCAAAACCACGTCTCCAGATAATTCTATTATTGACACTGTGATGTAAACTTTGTGCAAACTGCCTTAAATGTATGCTTGTAGGGAAGGACCATCAGGCCTTAATCAAAATTTCTTCCCCACTACTGGTCAGTTTTTTTTAAGTGGAACTCTAGTTTTTAAACTTACCTTCACTTTAATAATTTTGCTCTTGAAGTTATTGAGAACCACAATAACTTCACTCGCTTCAGGTGGAGAGTCTGTGCCATCATGGCTGAAAATACAGCAAAATACTGACCTTTACTACAAAGCAGAAATACATTTTTTATTTATATTATGTGTTTTTCTACATGGCATTAAGCCGTAGTGCTGTAAAATAGCTTTGAGACATGCAGCACAGAAACAAATACGTATATTTGAACACGCACTTACTGTTTGGTTTTTTTTTTTTTTTTTTAATTGAATTAATGTATTTCACCTCATATAACTTACATTCAGTAATTATTAGGGGAGTAACTATTAGGGGAGACCTAATAGCAGCCTTTCAGTATCTAAAGGGAGCCTACAGGAAGGCTGGGGAGGGGCTGTTCACAAAGACCTGCAGTGATAGGACGAGGGGCAATGGATTTAAGTTAGAAAAGAGTAGATTTAGGTTGGATATTATGAAAAATTTCTTAAGGGTGGTGGAACACTGGAACAGTTTGCCCAGGGAGGTGGTTGAGGCCCCTTCCCTGGAGATATTCAAGGTGAGGCTTGATGAGGCCCTGGGCAACCTGGTCTAGTTGGGGGTGTCCCTGCGACTGTGGGGAGGTCGGACTAGATGACCTTTGGAGGTCCCTTCTGGCCTGGATGATTCTATGATTCTAGTATGAAATGTAATATGCTGTTCAGTTCATTACACTTTGGCAAGGGAACTGTTTGATTCATATATTACAGTGCCTTCTTAGTTCAAAAGTTTCACAAGAAAATGATGAAAGTATCTCTTATACTGTCCTACCTGTAGATTCTGTAGATATCCTCAGATCTGCCCTTTCTCAGTCTTAGAGTCCACGCACCAGGATTGGCTTTTAACTGGAAGTAACCCTGCAAAATAAAAATAACATTTGTCAGTTTCCAGAAAAAGTAAATGTAGAAACTCAAGCTTTTAAGTCATGTGTTTTCACCCACTGTTTTATATCTGAGAATAGTTATTGGTGAGCCAGCTGATTACCATAACCATATCACCTTAAAACCCCAGAGAACAGGAGAAAAACCCCAGAAGTTCCTTTCAAAATCACTGTATTTTTCACAAGAGACAGGAGTATGAAAAGGTCTAGCATTATTTGTTAAATAAGAGAATGTCTTCACAGTATCCTGATGGGAACAATGCAATCACAAAGGTTTTTCTGCAAGAGCTTTGCTTCAGGCAGGAGCGAGTGAATTTCAGAACACTGGTTGGTAACTATACAGCAGTCCATAAAAGATCTGACCACACAGCAAAATGTACATCAATTTTGAAGCTTTACAGACTTCAGATATGGCAGGAAAGAATCACATAGTTTATGTGTTACAGAGTATTTCTTCTACAGAACTTAAAAAAAATAGTGTGAAATTAAAATATTGTACACAAGTTGTGAAGTTTCAGGTTCCAGATCTGAATATTTTCTTCTGTGATTTCAATTATCACACCTATACAAGATATAAACATTTATTGTGACTCTTCGATGTCCTTTGTCATTTTCATAGAATCATAGACATTAAGCTTTAATCTCTAACAAACATACACATAATGTGAACACACATAAAATAAGGGTCATCTTCCTTTCTACAGTAAGAAATACTACATCATTATAGGATATACTTTGGCAGAGAAAAACAGAAAGGCAGCTGCAGGAAACAATCACACACTTGAATTTCTGTCACCTTTTTTCAACTTAATTAAACAATTCCTGTTCTTTCACAGTTCCTTGTTTCCTAGAAGGCTGGTTATTTCCTGCTGACTCTCTCCATTTGTTCCATAGATCTCCTGAAGAAATGGAGCCAAACCAAGACACTTTCCACCTGAGGCTTACCCTACCAGAGTGGACAGCCTAAGGAGTACCCTGTCTAGAAAAAATAGAACTCTCTGACCTGCACTGGAAAGAGGCTGCTTAGGAATATTGGCATCATTTTCAGATACTCCAGAAGACCCTTCTCCACAAGGTGAAGGGAAAGGAGCACATCTTGGAAAAGGTAAGGGACAAATAAGTACACTGCAAGGTTTTAGCCATCAGTGCTAGGAATGATGTGGTTCTGATACATTTGCAAGCACCTGTGGAGCATAAGTAACATCACATATCCATAACCCACATACTAGAAAACACAGAATGGTTTATGCAAGCGATTGTGCCGATGGAGGCCAGTTATTCATTGCCAGTTTCAATTAAATGCTTACCAAGTTGGCCATAACAATGGTATCCACGATGACAGGAGTGGTTGAAGTTCCCAGTGTAAACTGGAGTCCCCGAGGTGGCTGCCCAGTAGTTATATCATAGCAGTGTCCTTCCAGAAGCAAATATTCCAATTCATATTCTGCAGCTACAACATTATCCACCTGTAAGGAGAAGACACTCCTGAATTCAGTACTAGCTCTAAAGAGCAAATTTTTAGTGACTCGATTATTCTCTAAAATAGCCATAGTAGTTAAATAACACTTAATTTCATCAGAGTAACTTCATTAAAACCAATACCTAGAAAGCCTTAAAGAGCTCAGCTCCTTCAAGTGACAGAATTCACACACATATTAAGAGTTTCCCTGACTAAAGAGATTTGAATCTCAACTTAGGATAACAAGAAGAAAGGACAGTTGCCCTATTTTACAATATTTGTTGTATTTTTAAACACTTATTGGAGAATGTAGTAAACTAAATGATCAGTTTGGCATCTCAGGAAAGGTCTATGATGGACTTTTAATCTAAATCTCTTTGAAGCTAGTCCATCTAATTTCTAAAAGCAATTTTGAAAACTAATGATCTTATTTTTAGTTGTGGTATTAGCTGTAGGGATCTCTAATCAGAAATATTTTTTTAACTAATAAAGTGAAGGGTATTTGGTGACCAACAGGAAGTTTCTTTCTCGGGACACTCTGAAATGTTATATATACATGCTAAAAGCATCTGTAGGATCTGCTTCAAGCCTATAGTATTTTTCAACATGTGGTTCAGGCATCCATGAGTAATGGAGAACAGCATTCTTCCTATCAGTGAGCTTAAGTTTTCCTGCATCCCTCCTAGAAAACATTTAGGGGTCTGCAAACATAAAAGGTGTTAATATCCACAGTTCTATGTTTATTAGCACCCTAAAATTCTACATTTCTTTCCCATTACAAAAATAAGTCCTGGAAAAACACCACTGTTTAAATGCAGTAACAGGAACACGCTGGTTTCTCCTACCTCCTCTAGGTAAATGTTATCAAGGTCATATGGGGTTCTGACAGATTCCACCATCCAGCTCTCAGGAGTATTCAGGTTCAAAGTGAACAGTGGAGACTGGGGCATATCCAAAAACTTGGCAATTGGTCCTGGAGCAAAGTTATTATCTGCTGTGAAAGAAACCTCTGGCTCCAGAACATAGCGATAAAAGCTGAAATTTCAGGAAAAAAAAAAAAAAAAAAAGTTACATTGTATTTCTGCCAAACTTTGCAAATAGTTCACTATTGTTGAGCTCTCTGATGGCATCAGTTTTCCCAGACCTCCAACATCTCCAAGGCTTTGTCCAAAGCAATGCAGGTTGTGTTGACCTTGGAACAAGTCATAATTTTCATTGTGAAAAATAAAACAAAATGTGAAAAACTCATCCATTAAGATAAGGAAGTTATTTAACTTACAGATAGATAGATAGACAGACAGAAAGAAATAAAAAGAAATATTAAAAGCCTCCAACTTGTAAACCAGCAGAATTACCTCCTGCTATCCACAAATTCTCAGATTTTCTCTGTGGGAAAGTCATGCTTTTATATGAAGGAGCTCAAAGCAGTTTTTGAGACTGCCTGTAGGACATTTGACCATGTTTCTGTGCTTGCACATTCCAACAGTTTTCTCTCTCTCTCTTAACCCCAGCATGACATTGCTTACCTTTTCAGTGGCATGTCCGAAAGCTTGGACTGGCAGTTCATAAATACTCTTAGGTTCATATTTATCAATTGGTTCAAAACCTAAAGTAATGAGAAAAAGACATCCCTTAAAAAGCTAACTAGGAAAGCTGGCCACCGTTTTAAGAGAGAGGACCTCAAGGAGGCATCTACCTGCTCATTCTCAATCCTTCCTTCTCATTATTTGTTTTACCACAACCACCTATTAATTGCTGTTTTTAAAAAGAAGAGTTACCTGCTCCCTCACATTGCAGGCTTTTTTGGGGGGAGATGCAGAGACTTTCTTCCTCGAGAACAGTCACTGCAAACTAAACTGTCAAAACAGTGAAACAAAAAGCTATTCAAAGAATAACTAAGCATTGTTTTGTTGGGGTGTACTATAGCATAATTAGTTTTTCCACTAATAAATGTATTGCACAACTCAGATGCGCTAGTAGAAAGCCACAGGTCACCACCCGGTCAAGGAGGATGACAGACATTCCAAAATTAGAGTACTGAGACCACTTTTTGCAGTTGCCCATAAAATGCATTGCAACATCCCATACATACCAAAAGTAATGGAGCGAGTCTTTGAGCTTCTCTGGTGACAGGATCTACAATAGCCACAACATCAAAGTATGTTTCCCCCTCTTTTGGTCTCAACTTAACTGCACTAAACAGAAGAAAAAACAATTTTAAAAGTATCAAATGTACGGGTAAACATAGGAAAAACAATATCCATCTCATTTTGAAGTCAAATTACTTTCTAAATGCAATGTACCTTCTGAAACTAGATAGAGATAGGTATTTTTTTGTACATACATACATCAACATGTATAGAGCTAGGTAAACAAAATTATTGTCTGGAATCTCATTGTGCTCTGAAAACTGTTGGGGACTTCCTATTGCTACTTGGATATTTTTTAGTTTAGTTAAATGCAGCATAAAACAATGGAAATGTTAAAGCATAAGGAAAAGCATGTTGCTCAGCAAATGTCAGCAATCCTATACCTGTAACGTTCTTCAAAAAAATGATATTCAATCCTTGCCTCTCCCTTTGGTTGAGCGGAAAGAAGAGCATTCACTTTCATTACTAAGTCACTGGCACTGAAAAGAAGAAAGAAATAGAAATATGCTTACAGATACTCGGGAAATGCCTGTAGTTACCACATGTCTGTCAGTTAGCAGCAAAGGAGAAAGACTGAATTCAGATGTACAAACTAACACTTTTACTAGCTCTCTCCACAAGCTGTGAATTATTAAACATGTATATGGATTAATCCAACGTTAATTTAAACAGGTTGCAACCTTGTTAGTGAGGCTACCAAAGCTGGTATTTTAGGGGTCAGCCGTGCTACAGGCACTGCCTTCCTCAACTTCAACCACTAGGACCTCTAAGCCATTCCGATCAAACCCTCATTTCACAGCAGTCTTCCCAATTTACACTGCAGCTCTAAGAACTGGGAAGCAATCCTGTATGTGGAGAAACTCCTTTTTATGGAGTGGGGTGGAGGGGTGTCCTATCATTAAAAGGGAATTACTTCTGACAGCTTCCTTTTTATTATTCCTATAGTCTAGTATTTTAAGAACATATTTAATCTTGAAAATGTAAAACCTCTTGAAAGTTCAGTGAAAATTGATTTGTACCTCATAGCTTTGCCAAGATGCAATCCTGTAACTTAAAGGTCTGTCAGCTTTTCCTGAATTAAATCTCATAGATTTATAGTGACAGCTGTTTAAATTGTTCATATCAGAACCACAAGCCTGGTGATGGCTGCCAACTGCTATGATGTTTTCCAATGCAGCAGATGATAATTTCAGAAGCTTTTTGAAAAATATTGCCAGCATTCAAACCAAGAAACTATTGCTCTGTCCAAAACCAGCCTGTCTTCAAAATATGTCCTCTTCCTCCATCCTCTCACCCTTATTTCTCTTTTGAATCCCAACAGAGTAGCAGGCGCAAAAGTGTTTGGAATGCTGTTAAAACCTGTCTGGCTAGGAGTCGGAATCACACTTTTCTGCCCAAAAGACCTCACGCTTAACATACTTGACCAGCCTTTAAGAGTCAAACAGCATCATGGAAAATTGTAGTGCTAAATGTGAGAGAAACCATCTCCTTAGTTATAAGCTCCAACACACAAATGCATGGCTGTGGATTTCAGTTCTTTCAAACCTGAAGATTACTTTCTTTTGATTAGCTCACCTCTATACTGCCTCTTTTCCTATTTGTTCTCTTTAAAATGTTAAAGCAGCTTACATGATTCTGTAGTACTGACAGTGAAATACATTATGAAAATAATTTTTATATTGATAGACCAGGGAGCACTTAACTGAACTGCAAACAGATTCAGAAAGCGTATTACAGTGTCTCATTTTCTTCCCTTCTTTCTGCTTTTAAATCAATACCAGAGTAGTCCTACATGGGATTTATGAAACCCTGACGTATTGGAGATAAACAGTTTAGAACAGCTGGGCAGAGAATGGCTGGAGAGCAGCCCTGAGGAGAAGGACTTGGGAGTGCTCATGGATGAGAAGCTCAACATGAGCCGGCAGTGTGCG